>VZTR01017492.1:42277-52559 GCA_013400775.1 Chaetops frenatus
GTATTAGTAAAAAGGCTCTTCACCCAGAGGGTGTCTGAGCACTGGACCAGGCTCCCCAGGGCAGTGGTCACAGCACCAGCCTGGCAGAGTTCAAGAAGCATTAGGACACTGCTCTCAGGCACAGGGTGTGACCCTTGGGGATGGTGCTGTGCAGGACCGGAAGTTGGACTCAGTGATCCTTGTGAGTCCCTTCCAGCTCAGCATATTCTGTGATTCTGTGATATTGGCTGGTGTTGTTAGAGAGTCAGTGACATTTGCTAACTCTAATCTCAAGACCTTTAAGTACTTTGCTGCAGTTGATCTTAAATACTTCACATGCTGCTTTAAAAAGTGCCTAGAAATACTTTGCTGGCTGGATAAAGGATACACATTCATACTTTAAAATGCAAAGAAAGATGTGAAGTGTATCTGTCGAATGAAAATTTGACTATCATCAGAAGTTTCCAAAGAAACATAAATAGCTATCAAACAAGAAGTCTTCAGTAATGTGCTTTTCAGGTTTATAATTGCAATGTAGATAGCAACTTTAGATACCATCATATTATATTAACACCTATGAATGTATACTCATGTTACAATTTTTAAGAAATTTTTGCGTTTTAGATATCTGTACTTAGGAAAGCTCAGCGCTTCTTCTTTCTTTTATTTTTTTTTTTAATTAACCATATAATATATAGGTATGTATTGCTTTGGAAAATTTCAAAAATTAAAGGCTCTAAGTAATCGGAAGTTTGGTGTATCTCTATGTAGAAGCATAAACAGATCCTATAAATTTTTTTTGGTTTTATTTGCTGTCTGTGTTAGTCTGGCTATTGATAAATGGGAGTGGTCAGAAGAGTTTGGTTGTTTCTCTTTGAGGAAATTAAGCTATTTGTAAATAAACAGTATAGCTTTTTTTTTTGAGCTTATTGCTATGGTTTTGCCTTCCTCCTCCTAACTAGGGGGCCTAGGGTATTTTGACAAATTTTGGCCTCTTCTAACAGAATCAGACTATTCAGAGTTGGAAGGGATCCACAAGGATCATGGAGTCCAGCTCTTTAAGTGAATGGTTTGTACGGGGCAGGAACTCATGAACATGGCTTTATAAGCACCATGCTCTACCTGATCAAAACCTCTTTACTGTATATCTGTTAAAAAACGAAAAGGATTTTATACTGAATATCATGAGGAGCTTTCAGCTATTTTTACAGAAATACACATATCTTGTTACTTTTTAGGATGTAAATAGTGAGTACATTTGATCGTCTGATTTAACTACAGAAACTTGCAGAAATAGTTTAGGCATCTTTATTTAGTGCTTTCCATTAGTTACTCAAATTTTACTGATTGTATTGAGCCTAGCAATTATAAAATAATAATTCACTCCTAATTTATTTCACTTCAGAAATACTATTTTAATTGGATAAATACATTGTGAAGTAGTTAAAAAAACCCAAAGAATGCAAATATGCCTGTATGGATGAAGAAATTGAGGATGACTTTTAAATTGTGGCAAGCTGCAGCCTGCATAGCATGGCTACAGAATTGACTACAAAGTGTGTGGGCCTCTCTGTCTTCACAGGAGTTCTGTTCTAATGGAGCAGTTGAAACCCTGGAGTTTTTCACCCAGCTAGTATATGAAATACGCTGATAATACCATGCAAATTTGAGACCCCTTTTTTTCCTGCATTACATGTTAGGCATCATAAAGATCATCACTTTGGAGAAACTTAATTTTTTTGTTACATATCTACTAATACCACACTACACTTAAGATAACCATTTGCATCCTTAGATTGGTCTTGGCTTAGATCTTGCTCAGTTTTAGGCTTCTATGTGCCACAAATCATATGCATATAATACTGAAAGCTCCCTCTCTTTTTATATGCAACTCTTGTCCTGAAAAGAACATTTGAACTTCCAAGGCAGCTGGGCAGGGAACACTCCTATTCTGGCCTTTGGTCTGCATACACAAAGAAAGATTAATGGATGATGTAGATACCTTGTCTTCCTACAGGCAAGTAAGAATGAAACATCAATTTAGTAGTCCCAACACAGGCCTTTTTGTGACAGCTAAACTTTGTTCCCACACCCACAACAGGTTGTCTTTCTAGATGTGGTTGCATTTGAGAAGGTGCATAACTGTGACATAGGTTGATGGAAGAGAAAAATATTTTTCTCCGGACTAAGAAACCTTTTTGTATTATCAGCACTTTCATATATTGTAGGTTTTTTGACTGAAATATTTGTCCGAAAAAATGGAAAGGAAGTTGAATTTTCTTGATACAGAAAATGTCTGGTTTTTTATAACACTACATATATAATGGCAGCACAGAACAAAAAGAAGGACTAATCATCAGTTGGTCCATATCATAATTATAGTTTGTACTTATTGAAGAAAAAGGAAAATTGGATTATGACATTACCTCATTTGGCACTTCCATGGGCAAAACGGACATTTTCTTGTATTGATTTTCAGATGCAGGTCCCTGTTCACCACAATTTGTTTCCTGTAGTAATTGGTATGAAATCAATATTTTTTATGTACCTCTCAACCCACATCCCAAATGAACTCGTTTAAGTAGACGTTTGTTTTGGTATTACAAAGAATACCTAAACTCTTTGAAGGATTCTATATGAACAGGAATAAGAAATTACTCATTCCCTGAAATTCAAACTGGGATAAACCATCTCAAAGCAAGAAAAGGAAAGCATAAGTTTATTATAAAATCATTCTGGTTAGTATTCCTGATAGATTTTGATGGAAAATTAAATAAACCATCTTATCTTTTATTTGTTAGAAGAAGCTTGGAGCAGCTGCTAAGCTTTCCCCAGACACAATATACATTTAGAGTAGTTGGACACTTCTGGCTGGTTTGCAGGCTGGCCTGCAGTTGTTAGGCTTCCTTCAAGATGTATTTGCTCAAAGGGTCCAGTCATCATGCTAAATAAAATAATTCACTTTTGTTGGCAAATATTGACTCAAGCTGTTACGCTTTTATGTATTTCAGAGACTCACAATGTTTGAGAGCTCAGCAAGCAAATAAGAACAGGTACAGGAAGTTATTGTGATGTTTTGGACTCATGTTTGTTTTTCTACTGCTGATGTATGTTCTCCATTTTATGTGACTTGTTGCTAATGACCTTGTTATATAGTACACTGTGGCTGATAAGGCCAAAGGCTTTAATAGAATACAAATACATTTCACATTTCCACTTGAAGAGTTTAGTTTAATTGTGTTTTGAAATACCTTAAAGGCGCTCTCTCCTCTGTAATGTACTTCCTAGAAATAAAAGCTTGTGAAGAATAGAATGTATAATGGGGTAAGGTGTAATGGACAGTTTTCAATTCATTTGAAGCTGTATCTGATAACCATCACTCAGCACAAATCTAAACAATTCTGAGCTATGGAGGAAAATTAAAAAGGGGTCAGAAATAATGACTCTTCTGAATGTCTGGTATATTCATTTTTCTGAGAAAGAGCAGCAAGGCAAATGCTGAAAAACCTCCTAAAGTTTCTTAACTTTCACTGAATTATGTCACTCTAGAGGTAACATGACAATTGCCTGAATTAAAATTAATCTTCAGAACTCATCGTTGAAGTTGGCATTGTGCAGCACTCATCTTGAAGAACTGTTACTAAAACAGCATTACTTCAAAAAAATTAAAGGAGTTTAGAAAATACTGTGTGCTTTAGTATGTTGGGTATTTTTCTTTTAAATGAAGCCATTATTTTGCTTCCTCATTGGTTGTTTGCAAGTAAATGGAAGTTGCACTGCTGATGTTGGGAAAGCTGGCCAGAGATGACAGGAGATGGAAGAGCTAGGATGTCTTGAAAAAATTCTGGCCAATCCTGGCTTTAAATTCCTGGTCTTGAAATAGGATAATATATCTCACTGAGGGTTTTGTTTCTGTATTAGGGTATATTTATAGCAACATATTGTGTGAAAATAGGTTAAGGACATTTATCAGGTTTCTGTTAGTGTTGCTGACTTTCTCCTATTGCCATATTGGGGTTGAAAAGTCATATTTTTGGAACATCTAAGGTATTATTTAGACACAACTGAAGGAGTTTACATACATTCAAAGAAGAGTGGGAAAGCCCTTAAACATGAGGTATCCTTGGAAATTACGAAAGGCATGGCTCATGTCAAGTTCAGGGAATTCTCTGACGTGAAAATGGTTGCAGACCAGGGAAGAAATATTGTGTTTGCTTGCCTCATTCTTACTCTTCTTTGTTTTTTAGATGCTGCTCAAGACAGAATACAGCCCTATGTGTATAATAAATACATGAGTGTATCCAAATTACTGAGTCCCATGAGAACTACCTGAGGAGTACCAGGCAGAAGCACATCAGTGTATTTTGTGTTAAACATCTTAACTGTTGTGACAGAAAAATTGTGATTGAGAGAGTCCTGTGGTGGTCAGGCTGTGCTATTCTGAGCCAACTTCCAGTTCTATCTAGAGCCTCCTGCTGAGTGTGCCTGCAGCAGTTCCCCCCAGTCTGCTCCTAAGGGCTTAAAAATGCTGGCTGTGCATGTGGAAACAGAATGGTGCAGAGAAACTCTCTTTGTCCTCTCTTTCTCATTGTGTTTCTCTCTTTGTTTACCCAAGATCCAAACCATCCATGTAGCAGGACCATTGTGGGAGCTAAGGACTGGTGATTTTTTTTTCTGTCTTTTCCATCCTTATTTCTCTCCTCTCTGGCTTTGTTTTGTCAAAGCGTGGCTACCATATTCTACCTCTTATTCCTTACTGAGGTTTGTTGTGAGGACTGAAGGCTTGTTGGAGCGTGTTGCAAAATTTAAGGGCTTGTTAGCCAACACATTTGAGATTATATAGTGGACTGGTTGTCAGAATTAGGATGACTATGCAATAAAACATAAGAGATCCCAGACGTGGACTAGTGTCTTTGTTTAGCCTGATGAGAATTTAAAAATAACATCGCGTCCCATACTAAATGGGCTGTGAACAACCAACCCCTCCTAGAAGACTGTCCCCAGATTATTAAATTGACTGGCAACAGGATATTCTTGCATTTTCTAATATATGAAAGACAAAATAAGGGTGTCACCTGCCTTGACCTTATAACAATAGCACAACCTTCTTTAAGTCTAACCTTAAAAAGAATGACAGGTCTATCTGAGATTAATGACAAAACCAGCATTTAGAGTCTTCCTAGAAGATCCAATTTCCTTAATTTAGCTGTTTAGATTACATGTGTACACCAATAAGTGAATAATCCAGGAAGCACCCATTTATTAAAGACATGACTGTGGAAAGCTTGTGCATGAAAAGCAGCATGGCCAGAAAGTCAAGAGAGGGGATTCTGCCCCTCTGCTCTCACCTCACCTGCTATGCTTTATCTGGCTCTGGCGTCCCAGCACAGGAAGGACATCAACTTCTTGGGGAGATTCCAGAGGAAAGTCACAAAAATTATTAGGCAGATGGAGCGACCCTTCTACACAGTAAGGCTGAGAGAATTGAGACTGTTCGCCCTGAAGAAGAGAAGGCCTTGGGTTTACTTAATTGCAGCCTTCCAGTACCTGGAGGGAGTCTACAAGAAACATGAAGAGAGACTCTTTACAAGAGCCTATAGTGGCAGGACAAGGGGGGATGGCTTCAAACTGANACAAAAAGCTGTTATAAGAGCAATTAGTGATAGGACAAGGGGGAATGGGTTTAAATTGAAAGAGGGCAGGTTTGGATTAGATATTAGGAAGAAATTCTTTACTGTGAGGGTGGTGAGGCACAGGAACAGGTTGCCCAGAGAAGCTGTGGATGCCCTATACCTGGAAGTGTTCAAGGCTGGATGGGGTTCTGAGCACCTTGCTCTAGTGAAATGTGTCCCTACCCATGGCAGGGTGTTGGAACCCCATAATCTTTGAGGTCTCTTCCAACCCAAGCCATTCTATGATGCAAGTAGGATGATGAGCTAAGTGTATGTTCTGCTGTGATAAAGTTGATGTATGATGTCTAAGCAGAATTTATGCTTTTTCATTTATATTATATTGTCTGATATGTGTCTAGGACAGAGCTGAGACATATACATAGCCCTATAATTTTGTGACACAGCAGAAGGAAGTAGCTTAATTTCTGTAGTGAATGTGGTTATTTAAATCTTGCATATTCTAAAAGGTGAACTTCTTGAAAATAAGAAAATGGGAATGGAGAAGCTTAGACCGAATCTTGTTTCTAAGATAATTCCAACTTGTATTTCCAGTAGATTTTGTAAAAAATGCCGAATTGTGTAGTGGCTTAAGGAATAGCATGTTGAAATAATCTAATCTGTGTAGACAGGTTGTCAATGATAAACATCACAGTAACTCAAAGTTGTTCATTTGATGATGTTTGACCCATAGGTGGAGGAGAAGCTTTGTTGTGTAGTGTTTCTTTGAAATATTGCTAATTTTTTTTCTGTGTTGTCAACATGTTAAATCACATGTATTAAAGTAAGCACTCTATCTGTGAAAATGTCTTATGTCATATTGTTTATTTCATAGTTTTTAAAATTAGGCTCATAATTCTGTTAAAAACTAAGGAGTTGAACACTACCATTTTAAAATTCACATTTCAAATTACAGGATCAAAATGAAAAGTTATTTGCTGATCTCTAGTAAAAAAATTCTTTGGAATCATTACTCTGAGTGCTTGCTCTGTGACTAGAACAGTTTATCTGGCTAAAGCTCTGTTTACTAGACAGGAAAGTACATAACTGCTGAAAGTTTAGTGACAGTTTACTAAAGTTTAGTGATCGCTCAGATCTTTCCTTTTATGAACAGGCTGGTCTGTTCAAATATATGATTATAATAACAGTTCCTTACCTGGGGATTTCCATTCAGCAAGTTGGAAACTTCTGATTCTCTCTGAAATAGAACAGAAGACTGAGAGTATGACTTTGCCCCGGAAAGTTTCCTAAATAGGACAATTGAAATGACATAACTTTCCAAAATTAAATGTGTTAAAGGAGAAAGTTTTCTTAAGCTAAAACAAACAACTATCAGTACATAATGTAACTACAAACAGTGGCATGTTCCATAGTAAAAGCCTTCTGCAAGAACATAAAACAATTCTTTGCCTTTTATGTATCTTTAAACTAAGTTCAAGCTCTTCTAAATTTAAGGAGCAGCTGTTTTTAGGAAAAAGTTTATGCAGTTCTGTGACTCCTAAGAGAAGAGGTAAGAGATGCATAGGTCTTCAGAGTCATATTGTAAAAACACATCTCTTAGAGAGCTAAAGGCTTTAATGTTTTGGTAAGATATCAGTTATAAACAGTATTCTCCAATTCTCCAGCAGAACCTGAGGATATAAGTGGGGATCCCAAACATTACCAGGTATAATCTGGCAAAATATGGAAAACTTAAACCAAACTGAAATTTGGGATGTTATTCAGTATAGGTTTCCGAGAAAAAGTGTTGGGGTTTTGTTTTGTTTTATGTTTTGTTTTATAGCTAATTCTGTTGATTGTTTACTGATATTCTGCATCTATTTTAATGCACATTTCTAAATTTATGCGTGCCCTATTGTAATTAAACACCCTGTCTCTTCAAGAACTCTTCTTTCCCCATATGCCTAAAGATGAGTACAATTGCTTTGGTTCAACCTGAAATGAATAAATACATATGTATATTTAAAAGTGAAAGATTCCTAACGTAGAAGTAATTCTATAGGCATGAAAATGCATGACAGCTTTGTAGTTGTGCCTCTTCTGAACTCCTGTTCTAGAGTAAAAGTATTGTCTCTGCTGAAGGTAGGAGAGTGGTGGTAATGCAACTTTTCAAGTTCCCTTCTATGAGTACAGTGACATAATTTTTACATATACAAGCATGCAAACAACTCAGTTTCTACGTACAGGTTACTTGAGAAGATACGGCTTAAAAAAAAGAAATAAATCTTACAGAAGATGGTTGTCTGCACTCCTCTCCCTATTCTTGCCAACTATATCCTTTATTTTGTCATGAGTTATCAGAGAACCACAGGAAGCGTAGGGTTGGAAAGGACCACAGGGGAACCACATGTGGTCCAACCTTCCTGCTCAAGCAGGGTCATCCTAGAGCACCTGGCACAGAATTGTGTCCAGACTTTTCCACAGTGAGGGAGACTCCACACCTCCTGGTCAGGTGGAACTTCCTGTGCATCAGTTTGTGCCTGTTGTGTTTTCTTCTATTGCTCGGCATCACCAAGCAGAGCCTGGCTCCATCCTCAACACAGTTCCCTCAGACACTTACACTGAGAAGATCCCCCTCTCGACTGTCGCTTCTCAAGGCTGAAAAGCCCCATCTTCCTCAGCCTTTCCTTGTAAGAGAAGTGCTTCTGTTCCCTAATCATCTTTGTAGCCCTTTGCTGGACTCACTTCAAGAGCTCCTTGTCTTTCTTGTCCTGAGGAGCCCAGAACTGGACACAGCACTCCAGTTGTGCCTCACCAGGGCTGAGTAGGATAGGATCACCCACCTTGTTCTGCTGGCAATGCTTTTCCTAATGCACCCCAGGACACCATTGCTCTTCTTGGCCCCCAGAAGAGCTGCTCATGGACAACTTGTTGTTCACCAGGACCCCCAGGTCCTTCTCCTCAGAGCTGCTTTCCAACAGGCCAGTCCCCAGCCTGTGCTGCTGCCTGGGGTTATTCCTCCCCAGTGCAGTATCCTGCGTTTGCCTTGGTTGAATTTCAAATTGTTCTTAAGTAGACATGTAGAATTTAAACATAATTTATTTATGAAGGCTGATTGAGACCTTCCACCAAATGTAACTGCTGTCACAAGAACTTTACACGGTAGCAATATTTACAGCCAGTAAGAATTTGGGCTGGATATTTTCCTTTCTTGATGAAGGCTGAAGGACATTACAAAGAGAAAGCTTGTGATTGGAAGGATGGCTGACTCCTCAGTGGTACTCTAATCTTTCCCAGTTCTTAGTAATGCTTTTGCTGTGTGTCTGGAAGCAAGCGCATTAGAATGAAGGGCTGGGACCGTTCTCCACCAGAAAATACCTGATTTGTTCCCACAGTCTCTTGTATGAAAACACAGAGCAGAAAGGAGGTCATTTGAAGGGAGAGACCCCTCCTCTGGTACATGGTTTCTTATCCATGAGCTTTCGGCTTATTGTCTCTCTCTGAATGTAGGGTATTGTTGCTGTCTTTGTTCTAGTTCTTTAATCTTTGTATTGGGGCAATGGCAGTCCTTGAACATGGTTGCCTTAACTCCATCAGCCTCAGCCTTACTCTAGTTTAAAGGCCAAGTCCAGGGAACAACAGCATTTGGATGAACAGAAACATTGCTTAATGATATATGACCACTTTACAGTTGAAGAAGTAGCCTTCCTCCTTTCCTCCATGCACAAAGCTTGATAGGATTATTTCAAAAGGGATAGTTGAACTTCTGCTAAGCAGAATGCGAAGTCAAGATGACTAATAATTTGTAGTTGAGAATTGGTTTAGATCGACAGGAATGAGGAAGAAAAGATAAGGTCATGGAATCATTTAGGTACAAAAAGACCTCTAAGGTCATTGAGTCCAATCATTATGTAGGTACTGCAAAAGCTAAGTGAAGCTTTAATTAATAATGCTAAAAGAGTAATGAAAAAGAAGAAAAAGAGAATGTGACCTTTGCAAGATCCCATAGTTTGTAATCACACCATTTTTTGCCTTTTTGAAGATACTGTTGATAAGATAAAAGAGGACTCATTCTTCACTAGGAATTTGGTCCAGCATTCATCATGTGATGATGTTGCTGAATTACAGCCAAAGTCTATAAACTGCTAATGAAGATAAGTCTTTTTTGATTTAAAAGGAACTAGGTTTGCATGGATGTCATGAAGATAGACAAGTCTGTTTCAGGAAACACTAGTGTTCATGAGTACCAAGGGAAATTTTTGGGTCCATGGCCAGTGTTAGTCTACACTGTATTAGTGGTGGGTGAGGTCTTGACTGTGCTTGTATAGTGACCATTCATATTGAGAGAATATGATACTTTGTAGACATCTTTTTTTACTTATTCACCATGTGCTCTAAAAAAGACTATTTGGAAATTTGTGATCTCTGTCATTTGATGGAATAATAATATATATTGGCATAATAATATATATAATGGCAGTAATTTAATATGTACCCATCCACAGAACTTGCATATTAAGAAGGAGAAGATGGGAAAATGCCTTTTTCTGGAATTTTGAAAGAGGATTTGTATGAATTCTGGATAATACACATTTATAACAACTGGATAGAACAAGGAGGGAAGGAAGGAAAGAAGGAAGACACCTCTCAATAATGCAGAATACAAAACATTGAAATGAGTTGACTTTCACTGT
>VZTR01017492.1:69447-79930 GCA_013400775.1 Chaetops frenatus
GATGGTATGATATGTATGACTTAGTTAAAAAATATACTGTCAAGGGAGAGTGTCCATAGCAGAACTCTTGAAACCTCATTTTAATTAGAGGGAGTTGCAAATTTTACTTTTTTTGCTAATCAGTTACTGCTTATCTGCACTGAGGATTTTTGCAACCTCTATAACCTGTTTAAAACATTCATATTTTAAATACTGACTGACAACTTCATAACACAATTGCTTTGCATGTGTGTGATGGACTCAAACGTGCTTATACATGACCAGTAGCATTTTTTCAATATTATATGACTCATCATCGTACTGCAAATATTTGCACAATGTATAGATTCCATATTCTACTGTTTCTCAAGCTCTTGGAATTTATTTGAAAAGCCAATAAATTTGCTTTATGAAAATAAAAGTAAGCATGTTGAGCTGTGGCAAGTCAGTGGGGTGAGAAAAGGCAGGTATCATGATGAAGTTTATTTTCCTTTTAAACATACTAACATTGATTTAAGCCACTAGAAAGGTGCCTAACTATCAGTTTCTGGACTTACCTCTCTATCCCTCTGTTTCCACTCTTTATCCAATAAGCCAGGTCATAAGACTAACAAATGCTTCTTCTGATGCAAGTATTTCAGAGTACGCACATAACCACAGCCTCTTGTAAATGAAATCTGACAAACATCATTATTTAAGCATGGAAATAGCTCAAATAGTTCAAGAACCACACTGAAATGCCAGAAATACCAAAGCAGATTCTTCTTGATCTCCCGTGTGGTTTTTCAGCATTCTTCTTATATTGTGTTCAGATTCAGCAGCCACAACATCAGCTCCAGCCTGTTTAAGGCTATTACCTTGGCACCTCATTCATTCTAGCGATTTGTGGGAAAATCAAGATTGTGGTTCCTACTGTTTGGAGTTTAAGTGTGAGGGGTTTTTTTTGGTTTTGGTTTTGTTTTCATGTGTGTGTGGGTTTTTTGTTTGTTTGTTGTTGTTGTTGTTTTGTTGTTTTTGTTTCTTGGATGGTTGGGTTTTTTTTGTTTGATTTGGTTTTTTGTGGTTGTGACTGAGAATACTCAGAAAATAAGTTACTGCTTCATCTTTGTTATTTTCTCAATAAATCCTAGGCTAAGGAAAAGTTAGACATGAAAATAAAAAATTAAACGTATCTTTTGATTATGTCCTAAAATAAAATTTTCTTGTAGGGATTATGAAAGCTGTTATTGTAAATACTTTGTAAAATACTGAAGTAAAAGCTTTTGAAACAGGTCTGTGCTTCTGGAATTGCAGGTTATGCAAACTGTGTATTATTCCTGATGGAAACTCTGTACATTTTAGAAATGTAAAAATACATCTGTATTTTTACTTACATTACTTGATCAAGACACAGAACTACAGAAAAACCTATTGAATGGTCAGTTTCTGTTTGAATAACCTATGCCAAATTTTGATTTTGCTGGCACACTAGCAGGAAGAAAGGAATCAGTCCCCAGTGATAGTAAGCAGGGAATCTAAGAAGATTTTAGGGAAAAAAGCCACTTTGGTTTTTACATTTGTCTGGACCTGTGGTACCGAGTGATCCTACCTGTGCATCTAATAGTTCACCTGTAGTGAACTCTAGTAGTAAAATCATAAAAATAAGCATTAACTCATGACATGATTATCCACATACCACTGCCCAGAGTCTTTGTCTTACATCTCATTTCAGTGAAAAGATGTTTTGTATTAGGTGAGCCTACCCAGTATCAAATTGTGATCTGCAAATGACGGAAATTGCCTTGTAAGAAAGAGATGCAGTTTTTGACAAAAAAAGCTGCTCCCCTTTATTCATGTTTTTCTTTGGGAGGCTAATTCCAAACATGAGGCAAGAAATAGCCTACCTTTGGGCTGTTCAGTTTTGTCTGACTGATTTAAAGGCAGTCACAGAATTACTTGGTTATAACTTCCCCTGTAGACAAGCAGGTTCTTTAAGCCACTGTTTCAGTCCAAGGAGCCAAATAATACCTTTTTTATTGCAGTATTTTTAGACATTGGATACATCTGGAAAAATATTCAAGCAGATAATTAGATTGCATTAGCAATGTGTCTGTTGTGGTTTCCCTGATCCCAAAGAAGGCAGCCCTTTATGAAGCACTTGGCCACAGTCTCTGCAAAATCTGCTGTGTAAATTGGCCCAGACTAAAGCATGTGGAAAACATTTTTTGGCTGAAACTTGAAACCATTCATGTGGCTTTGAGACAGGGAAGCTCAGCCTGCCAACATCAATAGAACTTTGTACTACAAACCAAAATGGTCATTTAGACATGTGTACTTTCATGCTCACAAATGCACTGAGGTCAAATATTTTTTAATCTTGGGAATTTTTCCTCTTTATACAGCCTCGTATTTCATGCAGGAAATGAGGCTGAGTACAACAAACACAAATCATTGAGAGTGACAGGGCATATTGGGTTCAAAACCCAAGCTTTGACTCTAATTGCTCTCCAAAGGCCTTTGGCTCAAGGTAACTGTTGATTTAGTTCAGCTGTTTCAAATCAGCACTGTAAGGTCTTGCTAAGACAAACTGGTTAGGCCACATTACATTTGTACCATTGGATCCCTCGGGTGCAAGTATAACACAGTTAGCATTTTAAAAGATTGCGTTTGTCTGTACACTGCAGGCGGCAATTATGAGCAGGCAAATCTTGTGAAAGATGGTGTGACCTTCCTTTTGGTGAAAGAGTGATAATGGCTTCTTGTGGAGGTAAAAATAATGTTTCTATTCAAGGTTCAGAGGGGGACCCCACCTTGTTTCTCATGCAAGTCAGTCTTGTAAGAAATTTGTTGCTATTATTTTTGTTTTGCTTTGATAGTGCTTGTTTAACTAAAGAACACATATACCAAAAATGTCTAATTTCTGTTACTCTCCTTCTCAAAAATACTGCACCACCTTCTGAGGGAGGTGAGGTTACTAAAGAAAAGCTACCTTCTCCCTTTATGAATTAAGAAATTGACACTCACTCAGTTCTATGTTTTGGTTTTCTGTATTATTAGCTGCTTCTGACATAAACTGGGTCTGACTTTTCAGCAAGGGCAATCCTGGAGGATTACCCAACAGGATATAAATCTGCTTGGTGTATTATATTCTCTTACTGGTCTTAGCAACGTAAGTGCTGAAGTTTGATTTATTCCAGTATATCCATTTGCCTGTCTACAGTAAGAATTTTCATAGTAAAGATCTAATCCCTAAGAAGGAAAGCATGGTGAATTTATGCCAGGTTTAATTCACAAAGTGCTATTTTACAAGTTAACTCTTCCTGGCTCAGAGGTCGTTCCTGAGTGTCACACAGTAGCTTAGTTATCACAGCTGAAATCAGCTGGCCAGATCAAAGTACCTTAAACACAGTAATAGGCTTTAGAAGCAGGAGGGCTCTGAGCCACCTGACACCTGACTTAATAGTGTTAGGATCGGATTACTAAGGTTCTTAGAAATGCCCCTGCCCGAATTAAGGTGCAAATGAGACTATATGCCAGGGACAATAGTATGGGGTTTATTTGATAGCAAATAGGAGTGAGAAACAGCAAATAAGTGGGGGGGACAGAAAGAGAAAAACAGAGACAGAATAAGGGAAATATCAGCACTCTGTGGATCCCAGCGATGCTCCATTGATCCTCTCCAGCTGCTCTTCTTGGTGGTGAAGGTCCCCCAGAAAGCACAGAATGCCCTGGGTTAATATTCCCTCAGGCCAGGGGGTGATGTCCAGGCCTGTCCCTGGAGTTTGCCATTGTCTTTTGCAGCAGACTCTGGATCTGTTGCATCAGGTGCAGTCCTGTGGTGCAAGGCCTGTGGGGAACACTTTGGGGGGGTCTTTGATGGATTGTGACTCCCCATCAGCTGCTTCTCACCTGAAAGTCCTGTGGATGTGGCCTGTGGGGCTGGGGGGTTCCACAGCTGGGCTGGTTTGTGTAATGGGAGGATGGGTGTTCATTGCCTCTGAGCAGAGGCTGTGCCACACACCCAAAACCTCCTCCTCCCACCTTGGTTGGGTGGGAGTCTGTGTAAGCCTGCCTTCTGTGGGCTGTGCTCTCCCCCAGCCCAAACTCAGCAGAGGATGGTCCTCAGCACAGCTGGTGGCTTTGGCCTTTTGGTGGATGCACACCTCTCCCTCTGCCTGGGATGGCTGAACAATGGGTTTCCCTTTATCTAATCAGCAGTGTGACTTTCAGTCCAAAGTCCCAGTGAGGTATCTTCAGGGAGGCTTCTTTGCTAGTAGCTTCTTTATACAGTTTTTGTTAAAATGACCAAACTTTATATCAATGTTTGAGGCAGGAACTATTTCAGTCTCTAACAGATAGTCAGCCCCCACTGACTCAAACGTGCTGAAACCCATTGATGAGGGGCAGTGGTGCACAAGGCACATTTTCTATAGCACATTTCCTGTGTATTCCAGGTGAATTGGGAAGGGCTGGCACAGGGTTGGCTCTACTGCCTTTCTGCCAGCTGGGCAACACAGGTGAGCAGGTGATCTAGGGACAAGTTTGGTTAATTTAGAGGATATTAAATGCTGCCATGTGTGTAGGTAGCAGCATTCCTGTTTACTAATATTAGAGTGTATTTTTTATGTTTCACATGATTTTTGCCTTTAATGAAAACATTCCTGAAGCTATTTTTGTCCTTATTTTTCAATCACAACACATATGTATCCTTAAATCTAGTGTTTCTTGGCAAGAACCCTGATTAATACCATCCTCATGGTCTTTAGTTCCCAAGAGTTGAGAGGTTACTTTCAGATCCTTTATTGCCTTTTCCAAATAACAAGCTCAGTTCACTGCTGTTCCACAAGCTTAATTGTCTGTGTTATGCCAAAGAGA
Source organism: Chaetops frenatus (assembly GCA_013400775.1). Lineage (NCBI taxonomy): Eukaryota > Metazoa > Chordata > Aves > Passeriformes > Picathartidae > Chaetops > Chaetops frenatus. The sequence goes on from VZTR01017492.1 coordinate 74,281, forward strand.
CATAAGCAGTCCTCCAGGCTGAGGTGCCTTTTCAGAACCATGGGTTACATTGAGCCTGGTCATTCTCAGGTGGGCATGAGTTTGTTTTTTCTGAACTCCAAACTCTGGCTAGAAACCTTGTTAGTACAGACTCAGTGTGAGCATAGCAAGTGCTCTTATGGAGCTGATATTCTAGTTTGGATTTGGTAACGTGTCTTGTGGCTTTGAGATGGCTGGAATATAGGCAGCGCAAGTTCATGTTGGGCTGTAAATTACTGCATAGATGTGTCTCTAATGGAGATGTATAGGCTGAGTAAGAAACTTGCAGTGTAATTGTTTGTTGCATTGGTCCACTGAATAAGAAGATAGTTTCTTCTTTGCTCCATGAAGCATGCTTCTTTTATCTTTTTACATTAAATATAATTCTATTAAATTACATTTATACCCAGTGTGCTTTCTGGAAGCCAAAAATTCCATGTACCAGATAAAAACCCAAAACTACTGGTTTACCTATTCCTATTTACTTATATTTTTTAATAGATAAAAGGACTAGATTGTGGAGAGATGTAGCATGGACTCATGTTGGAGAAGTTTGTGGAGAACTACATCCTGTGAGAGGGACCCCATGCTGGAGCAGGAGAAGGACTTCTCTCCCTGAGCAGTGTCAGGAGCGGTGTGTGATGAACTTGCCATAACCCTCATTTCCTATCTCCCTGAGCTGCTACAGGGAAAGAAGTAGAGCTTGAGAAGGAAGCAAGTGTGAGAGGAAGGTGTTAATTAATATTTCGTTTACTTCTCATTATCCTGCTCTGATTTTTTAGTAATAAATTCAGTTAATATCCCCAGTGTGAGTGTGCTTGCCCTTGATGGTATTTTGTGAGTGATCACTCCTATTCCTTGTCTCAAACCATGAGGTCTTTGTTCCATTTTCTGTCCACTGTCCAGTTGTAAAAGGGAGCAATAGAGTGGCTTTTGCCAGGGTCAACTCACTAGTGCTGGCAAATAGAGACCCGTGTGACAGATTAACTGTGCTTCATAGCTACTCACCTGTGTGCGTCTCTAACACTCATTATTAAGGACCCCAAAGCATTCTCTAAACATTAAAGAAAATGTATCCCTTTTTCCCTGTGAGGCATTTGGGAGTGGTTGTTAATATGAACTCATTAGTTTACAGCCAGATATTAGTTACTTGAAATTTTATCGTCTTTTCCTGTTCCTGAAAGGATAGATGTTGTCATGTCTGCTGGCAAAAGTCAACTTTTAATCGTAGTAACTGGAAGTACTTATAGCACAGATTAGAAAATAAACCAACCCCATGTTGGAGACTGAAATATTATAGTTTATGACTTAAACGTCCTCATGAAGGACCATTGCCTACTATAGCAAAAACTGTATTACAAAGGCTGCAGAGAAGACCAACACACCCTGAATAGGGCTCTGACAGAGGCCCTACATCACTGGCTGATGAAGATAAAGTAACAACTCAAGGCTGGGGGAGAAGGATATATCCACAGAGCACAAGCTTAACACCTTCAGAGTGGAGATTGCAGCTCCAGGGCCGTGAACTGCCAGACCCACACAGGCCCTCACACCAAAGGCTGGGGGGAGAGAGGCTTTGGGTGTGTGGGGAAAAAGCCTCTGGTGAGAGGCAGTGAATGCCCATACTGCACAGTGCAGAGGAGCTCACCTGTGGGGCCCCTTCACCCTGGGAGAAGCTGCATCCACATGAAGGACACAGCAATGTCGTGGCTCATCAAAGGCCCCCACCCCAAAGGCGACCTCAGACCCTGCAGCAGACACTGCAGCATGAGGCTACAGACCCACAGTGTTGCAAGGGACNTTGCAGCTCCAGGGCCGTGAACTGCCAGACCCACACAGGCCCTCACACCAAAGGCTGGGGGGAGAGAGGCTTTGGGTGTGTGGGGAAAAAGCCTCTGGTGAGAGGCAGTGAATGCCCATACTGCACAGTGCAGAGGAGCTCACCTGTGGGGCCCCTTCACCCTGGGAGAAGCTGCATCCACATGAAGGACACAGCAATGTCGTGGCTCATCAAAGGCCCCCACCCCAAAGGCGACCTCAGACCCTGCAGCAGACACTGCAGCATGAGGCTACAGACCCACAGTGTTGCAAGGGACAGTGTCAAACTGGGCCCCTGCAAGGGAGGCACCTGGGCATTCCCACCTGCCCAAAATGTATATTAATCCACTGGATTCTATATTTTTTGGTGTGGTGGTGTCATGCAGTGGAAGTGCAGTGGTGGAGGACCCTCACCACCGAGACCAGGTGGAGGGGAGCAACAAGACACTGTGGGACCCTCAGAAGGGTGACATGTGTCTACCTAACTCCTCCCCTCCCCTCCCCTTCCCTCCCCTCTCCTCTCCATTCCTTGTCACTAAGATCTAACCTTGTTTGGTTTTAAACAGCTTTTTTGGGTATATTTTGAACTGTTCTGGGTTTGATCCATTTTACTCAGAGAGACTTAATTTCCTCTGCTCTTCTGTGTCACCAGATCGTGACACCCCAAACCAGAGAGCATAGAGGGTCACTGCAGGTCTTTTTGGAAATTAGAGAGTGAACCCACCAACACCATGCACAGTTAGAGGATTATGGTAATGAAGACCAGATTCTGGACTGAGGAAAGACCTTACAGTAAATATATGCAGCGTTGTATGCAAAACCATTTTGACACCCTGCTAAAAATTATTTTCATGCCTCTCTCCTCCACTTTATGGGAGAATATATTTGCATTCAATTTTTGGAATTATATTACATGATTCTGATTAAAAAAAATAAAAATTAGGTGAATATGTTACAATGCTGTTAAATGTTGAGCTTTTTCCAGTCTCACTGGGGAATAGATTCCTGGGTAATATTCTGCAAATGTTGACATATCTTCTTTTGCTTGGTGCTTGCCCTTGAAACTAATCTGTTTATCCTTATTTAATTGTATAAGATTCATGTTATTAATCATGTTCCTGGTATGGTCCAAATTCACTAATATCAAAATAAAAATAGTGAATCTGAGAAACTCTTAGCCTTACTATAAGAAAATCATCACATATAACAGCAGACTAGTACAAATAAGAACTTTCATAAGTCAAATTTTATTTTTCCGCAACAGAATTAAATACAGTAGTTTGCTTTCAGATAAACATACTGAATATTGTGCTGAAATAAGTGTAGAATAACAGGGAAAATATATGTGCCACCAGCAGTTTCCTGCATTAACGAAAATAATGTGTCTTGTATTTAGCAGCCAAGTCTGGTGTCATGAGCATGGAAGTAGAAGCATAAAGAAGTACCTTAAGCAGATGAACTTCCAAACAGTCACAGAGCTGGTGCCTAGCCAAAATGGCCTTTTCAAACACCTCAGAGGTGACAGTTCAGGCTTGAGATGCTCAGCCAAGGCCACTTTTTGATATGTGTTGGATTTGCAGTTGGTTTTCATCACTGCCTTTGAAAGAGGCTAAGACCTTCTAACTACTACTAAAACTGATTTACTGTAGTGCCTGTGCTAATAGCAATTTGTAAAGCTAGAGGATTTGCTCTTGAACACTGTAACTTCTGATTAGAATGATTTTCTTTCTTGTTTTTATGCTGGTTAGATAATTGCCTCTTTGCTAGTCTGTGTCAGCACTGTCTTTCCAGGTGAAAAACACTATAGACAAAATATTAAAACTCCTGCACTTCCCTCTTTTGAAAGGTTATTTATTCTTTCCCTATTTTTTACCAGCTTCTATCAGCATTTACTTCTTGCCCTCAGTTCTTATAGGCCTTCCTTGAGTCCCTTTGCTTCTGTGAAGCATGGCATTTGCATATACCTACTGATAGTGAAATGATGAGACACCAAAAGGGAGGGAGAACTCAGGGGGCTGGAAGAGAGGAGAGAAAGAAATATTTCTTCCAAGGAAAATTCAAACCATGTATCTAACAAGCCCAGACTGTGCTAGGCTACAAGCCCTGAGAAATACTGTCTGTTCCCTAGTCAAAATTTTTTTAGCACAACTGTGAAGCTGATTGTCACTTTATAACAAGTTTCACTTTTCCAAAAACTACTTTAATTCTGAGATGCTCAAACTGGGCCAACCTAATTTTCATGCATTGCAATGGGGAATAATGCTTTTTTCTTTTGGCAGAAAGAAAACGAATGAATGGAATAATGGAAGAATGACTGAGGTACTGGGCTGCTTCCTAGGGACCTCACACATCTGCATCTTGGCTACACTCTGAGCCTCTTCTCTATTAGAATACACATTTATTGTATTAATAGAAAAGGCTGACCTACAGCTAACAATAAATCACACTAAACTTTGTGCTTCAAATTGATAACTGTCTGCAGAACATAATTTTAAAGGCACTGAAATACAGGCTTTATCAATTCATGACTCTGCTTGGTTAGGTATACTCTCAGTAATATGGGTTGTGGTTAGTGCTCTCAGGAAGAAGAGTTCTGAATTGTAAAGGCTGCTTTTTTATCACATTTTACTTGAATCGGGCTTATGATGACTGTAAAAATCAGATCTCCAAGGGACATCTCTGATAGAGAAAATAATCTGATGCTTAAAAGAATTTAAATCTCTACTGACAATCAAAAGAAGTGTTGTCCCCTCCTCCCTTACTTTTCCATTGTGTATTTTTGGGTTGTCTGAGAACTACATTGTGATTGTTATGATCTTTTCAGTCATCATGCTGCTCTGTGTACATTTGATATTACAGTTTAGAAGATGCTGAACATTTTCTGAGAGATCAAAGTACTTACCATAATGAGAAAAACATACATAACAATGGTTGTATGGCAAGGGTAAGGATTGCCTGAAGCAGAACAAATTTCTACAGATTGCCTGACAATGTAAGAATAATATAACACTACAATCATGAGAATAATATTGCTTAATAAATCACTGGTATTATATGTCTTACAGTGAAACTTAACATTTTATAAATTACGAAACACATTTTCTTCTTGATTGGGTATTTCATATTCAGAAAACCTCTTCCTTGAAACATATTTGAAAGAAAGATCTCAATTTTATTTTGACATTGAAAATCATTAGAGTGCCAGTGGCAGACCAATACCAGACATTTACTTTGTTTAGCAATAAAGTGTAGTCTCAAACTCATACTTCTGCCCAACAAGCACAGGAAAGCTTGGCTGTGCTTTGGGAAGCACACACTGATGGTCTTTTACCTTACTGTGGTATTGAAGAAGAACCTGTGAGACTCCAGTTTCATCACTGTAGTGGGTAAGGAATTAATTTCATAAGAAATCTCCTGACCACCTGAATATCCTAATGTCTCTCAGGAGCTGCACTTTCACCCTTAACACTGATTCCCTGGATGTGTGGGTTTTGTGTAGTGTGGGCCTATGAAGGAAGGATAAGAATAATTATTTCCCTAAACTGAATTTCATTTCTTCAGAGTTCTTTCCTTGTTCATTCCTACAGCATACATAAAATCAAATAAAACCTGCTTGCCTTGGTTTTTCAAGGGGAAATGAAAGTAAGGCTAGAGTTGCCAAATCCTGTAGCCTTTACTTAGGTGTTGCTCACTTCAGCTTTTGGTGTGTTTTGTCTGGGTGAAGACTACAAAATTAGCTAGTATGGATTTATTGATATAACATGTGTTAACATTTACAGAATCTGAAGTCCAAGTTCGTGCTCCATACAATATT
>VZTR01017493.1:0-64569 GCA_013400775.1 Chaetops frenatus
GGTGGGCGGGGGGCTCTGGGACACCCACCTGGCCCGGGACGAGGCGCCGGGGTAGTCTGTGGTCCCCGGTGGGCGGGCGCCACCCTCCCGGGCTGGGCGCGTATACGCCGGGCCGCTCCCAGGTGCAGGACCGGGGGCGGTGGCTCCGGGACGGGCGGGGATTTGGCGGCGGCGGGACCTGCGCCCGCAAGTGACAGAGCGGCCGCGGCCTTCGCGGCATCGTGAGGCCGGCGGCGGAGGGAGCGCCGGGCGGAACAGGGCACTGGTGCCACGCCGCACTGCGNGGGGGCGAGCTGGGGGCTGCCCCCCCCCGGGGCGCCGACACTGCCGTGGGGGCGCCGTGGCCCGCTGCCCCCACACCTTCCGCCTGCCGCTCGCACTTTCCTCAGGTGCTCCCACGGCACTGCCGAGTCCCGGCCCCGCAGAGCTCAGGGCAGGTTCGCCTCGATGGCGCCTGCTGAATGTGACAACACCCCCGGTTCGGGAGCTCCCGGCGTGTGCCCCGGACCTGCTCCCAGGGTGGGCCACGGTGGCTCCGGGGTTGTAAGGTCTCCCTTCTGATGCCCGTGCATTTTCTTCCCACTCCCTCCGTTCTCCGTGCCCGCAGAGCTTTCCCTCCCGGTGCTGAGGACCGGGGCTGGGCAGGGAGACCCTTCCTGTGCTTGGTCTCTCTTAGGCAGGTTCCCGTGTGTCGGCAGGTGGTTGTGCCTTGAGCGGGGACTTTGCTGAAGGGAGACTGGAGTCTGGGTGAGATCTGAGGCCACAGACCCCAGTGCTGGAGCCATGCTGGTGACCGTTCTTCCTGGGAGCTGGTGGTGCCAACACAGTGCCGCTGCCGGCAGTGCTGGTTCACGGGCCGGTTTCCTGCCCAGCTGCGCGACGCAGCCGATTAGGAGCTGCTGTTTTACCCCAGAAGTGACTGTGCTTGGCTGTGAGGACTTCACTGTGTAAGATAAGGAAGGTGCCGGCAGCTGCGGCCTGGCTCGGGTGTTGTCAGATACAACCCATTAGCAGGAGAGCGCTGTGGGGAGTGGTTCTGTGAGCAGCCTCTCGTTGCTTCCCAGAATCACCTGGAAGACATCCCGGGTCATCTCTCAGCATCAGAAATGTCCCACTCATCCCACCGTGGGGGGGTCAGGGAGTGGCACAGCTGCTTCCAACCCCTGCCACTGTTCCTGTGCTGGGGGCAGCCCAACCCACAGCTGCCCTGAAGGCCCTCAACTGAGTTGGTTTAGCAGAGGACATTCTGCCCCAAAGCTGTAGCATGGTGAGAGCCGATGGAGCATTTCTTTCCGGTGGGGTTGTACTGACACCAGGGTCTGCCCCACTGCTCGCGGCCTCTCTTCAGCCGTCTGCCTCAGCAGAGAGCAAATCCTAGGGTGAGCAGCTGGCAGCACAGATGTGTGCTCCCCCTGCTCCTGCCAGGGCTCCGAGCTGCACTCCCACCCCCTTCCCGCCATCTCCCCGTGGGGATAGCAGCAAGACTGAACCCATCCCAGACCAGAACTGACCGAGAGCAGTGGTGTAGGTCAAATGCCTCTGGACCATTGGGAAGAGGTATCCTGGCAGGGAACTGTCCTGACTGCTTCTGCTGTGCCGAGCTGCAGCACCAGTGAGAGGATTTGGGGAGCACAGTCCTGTGCTGGCACCATGTCCTGAGCTGGACCCCATCACAGCTCAGGCCTGGCCCCAGGGAGAGGGGGATTGGGCAGTGCTGGTAATCCCACTGCACCCAAGGGATTACTGCTCACTCTGGCCTGGGGATTAAGGGATTTCTCTAAGCAGGGTTGATGCGGCCTCCAGCAAAGCAGCTTGTGCCTGGGGGGCCTTGCTGTCTGGGGCAGGATGGGTGTGCGATGGCAGAGTGGGCTGTACGAGGTGTGGGGGATCCCCAAAGGATGGTGGGCTGCCAGGTCTGCAGCAGGCTGGCTGAGAGCTTCCTCATCCAGCTAGTCCCTGCTCTCTTTACCACCAGCCTGCAAAGTCCCATTTTGCTAATGGATGCTGGCAGCCCTTTGTCCCAGACTTACCTGTTTCAGAGGCATCCTGGGACCACTGCATGCCCCTCTGCACCAGGGAACATTGCCGGGGGAGCTGCTGCTGATGCCCTCACCCCTTCCCTTGCACAGTGTGGGGTGAGCCTGGGCAAATTGCAGGGCCCAAGCTTGGGGAACAACTCTTCCACAGAGTTCAGGGTGGACTCCCAGGTCAAAGGCAGAGAGATTGGTGCAACCCCTGTACTGGCTTGGAGAGCAGAGCCAGGGGCTTGGGCAGAGGCAGTTGTCCAGTTCTTCTCCTGAGGTATTTGGAGCAGAGAACAATGAGCTCTGCTGCTGACACTTGCAGTCATGTTGAGGCTGTAGCTATGGTTTGTTAGCCACCCCACCTCGCCTGGACAGGGTGCAAGAACTGAGCCAGGCATCCAGGTTGCTCTATGTGGGACATGCCACCTGGCCCTGCCTCATCTCAGTCACAGCACCCACGTGCCTGTGTCACACAGAGGTTTCTCCAGATGCCAGTCCAGACCCAGGCAGGCACTTGTATAGCACGTGCCCAGCTCAGCCTCCCCTGTGTCCCTGGCTCCCTTTGCCTGCCCTTTTGCCTCCCGGTGATGTGGCAACCACCGCTCTGGCCCCTGGGAAAGGGGAAGTGGTGTTGAAAGCAGAAGGTCAGTCACATCAGCAGTGAGTGCCTGGCTGCCCTTGCAGCCTCGTCAGCTGCCTTTCTCCACTCTCTCCTCCTCTCTGCAGTCACACTGCTCTCGGGATCAGGGACTGCTCCTGCCTACCAGGGTGCCCTTCCCCACCTCCTGCCCAGCTCAAATTACTCCTGGCTCAGTGATCCCAGTGGTTGCAGGGGCGGGCGGGCGGGCGAGCGGAGCTGTCGAGCTGCTCCTGCCCTGACAGGCTCTGGGGTTTGTTACTCACGGCCATGCCCTGTGCTCAAGATCGCTCCTGCTTTGAGGAAAAGAGCTGTCAGTCCGGTTTGGGTTTGCTCAGCGCCTGTGGGGTTGGAGGGTGGGAGGGTTGCGCATTTCCCCAGCTCCACAGCTGTCCCCCAGCCTGGGAGCCCAGGGCAAGACCCCCCGGTTCCTGCTGCAGTAGCCCCCCACACACTGGGGCTGCAGCAGAGTGGGCAGTACCTGTGGGGCACGGCGGGGGCTTGGTGTCTGCTCGTGCTGGCACACAGGGTTGGCTGAGCCTGGCAGGGTTGGGACTCGGGCCCTGCGCCCCAGGAACGGGGGCTGTGGTGGCACCCCCACACTCGCACTGCCGCGCTTCTCTGGGTGCACCTTCCTTCATGCAGCGCTCGTTGCTACGCGACTGCCGGCTCCTGATGCTTAATGCTCTAATACGGAGGGATAAAACCACTCTAAAAATACCCCGGTGCCGGCCCCCCACGGGGGCAAGGGCGCTGCCGGCCTGGGCAGGGGGGCTGCTGGGGAGTTCCCAAACTCCTCGTCCTCTAAGTGGCTTTGAGCTGCCCGCTGGGGCTCTGGCAGTGGCACGGACTGGTGTGCCGATGCTGCGGAGATTGGCTGGGGCTGGCGCGTGGGCTCCTGCGGCTGGAGCTCCCCTACCAGAGCCAGCTCCAGCCAGAACCGGGAGTGCTCCGGCTCCCCTGCTTGCACCCTGCCGCACAGTACTGGGGAGCTGCCCCAGCTACCGACTACCTGGCTTAGTACTGGGGAGCCCACTGCTCAGCCACGCACACCTGTCTGGCCTCTGCCTGCTCCTGCCTGACCTCTGCCTGTCCCTGCCTTGCCCTCCTGGAGCTGGTGGCATCCTGCGTGGGACCCCCGCAGCATGGGGACAGTCAGCGAGCTCTGTGCTTCCAGTTTCCAGGCATTCCTCTGCCCCTCGGTGGCTGCCAAGGCAGGTAGGCACTGCGTGCCCCCCTCCCCTCTGTGCTGCGGGGTTCCCATCCCCCAGCAGCCACGGCCCATGGTTCTGGCTCCACATGGCTCCTACTGACAGGAGCGCAGAGTGTCCTCGCCCCCTCACCACCTCCTTCCTCTGCCGGCCTTCCCAGTCTTGGGCCTTGCAAGCACCAAGCCCTGGCAGGATGGACAGGCAGGCCTCTCACCTGGCATTGCCCTGCGCTGGAGCTGGTGCCACGCTGGGATGGGGGTGTTTGGGAGCCAGTGGTGGCGGCTGGGAGGTCACAGGCAGTGCAGTATGGCTGTGGCATGTACTGCCCCAGCCCCTCATCCCCTGCCCTGCCCCACCCCAGAGGATGTGTGAGTGCTCGATTGCCCTCATCACAAGTGCCTGTGGCTACAGAGGGGAGGGTGGCAGTCTCCAAAGGGAATTCTGTGAGGGAAAGCCCAGCTCCTGCCTCATTGTGGGTGTGCTGAAGGTCAGCCGCCTGTGTGATCTGCTGCTCTCTGCTGGTTCCTGTCCAGCTGTGGGACTGGGGGGCTGCACAGTGGGGTAGGGGGTTGTGGGACCTCCTCGGCCAGCCCTTTGGCTGAGCACCAGTGGGCTCTGCTCCTCTCAAGGCCTAGCACCATAAGTAGTGCTGAGAGCAGGTAAGGTGCCTGCCTGGCTGCATTCCTTGGATGTGCAGAGTGCCTGTAGACATGGCTAAGCCAGTGCTTGCGCAGCCATACCAGAGGCTGGGGGTCCATGTGTGGGAATGGTGGACTGTGAGGCAGTGGCTGTGGAGGGGGTTCCCTGATGGGCTCTGGGTCAGGGAAGCAGGGGTGATGGGCAGGGCTGCACAAAAGCAGGAGAGTGTCCTGGGCACAGGGTCCAGCAGCCTAGGAGGACCTGTCCTGGAGCTGCCTGTCCCCAAACCCTCCTCCTGATGCACCTCGGCTGTCGGTGGGGAAGGATGGGGCTGACACAACCCAGGGTGTGCACATGGCCGTGGTGAAAACAGGATGTGGTATGAGGAGACAGGCAGGATGTTTCTGAGGGCCCCACAGGACCCCGCCAAAGGGCACAGTGGATAGCAGCAACTGCAGCAGCACACAGAGACTGGGCTCATCCCCATCCAGCTGCCTGACCCCAGGGCTGTTGCCCCTTTGGTGTGGTACAGCATGGGCCGGCAGCAGGGCTGGCTTCTGCTGCAGCTCAGAGGGCCGAAGGACACCCTGAGGCTTCTGAAGCCTGCCCTCCCCTTACTCCATAGCTGCCATTCTGGGTGCCGTGTCTCCATCTCATGCTGCTGAGCAGGATTTAGCTGAGTCAAGACAGCCGAAGCTGATGCGGCCTTTCCAGGCAACTGACAGGGATGTGCTGGGTTCACTCCCACTGCAGGCACAGCCCCGCAGTGCCCAGGCTCATCACACAGAGGTCCCGCACGGAGCAGTGGGATCCCTACACTGTAGCAAGGGGGCAAGACAGTGGGGAATAACATCCCGTGGGGTCTGGCATGGCTTCCAGTTCTTGTTCCAGCCAGCTGTGGGCAGTGCCATGGAGCCTGCGGAGGGGAGCAGGCACCAGTGGTCCCCACAGCCAGCAAAGGACCTGGACATGCAGTGGGGAGGTCTGGCATAGATGGAAGGAGCTGCAGGGCTGGGGGGTCTGCTGGTGTGTGTGGGGCCAGCTCGTTGAGGGGAAGGGAGGGGACCCCAGCATTGCACAGCTCAAGATGTGCTGGGTCGAGTGTCCTGGCAGGCCCCGAGGAAGGAAGGGCTGGGCCAGCCCGGAGCCTGTCTGGCTGGAACCCCAGCACATCACGTCCATCGGCCCTGAGCCGAAGAGGGGCCCTGGCGCCCCATTTCCCAGTCAGCCGGCAGCACAGGAGTTAAGGTGCTGACGGCTCTGGCTCATGGCGGCAGGAACAGGGTGTTGCTGGTGCCGGCTCTTGGCGAGGCCGGGATGATGCCCAAGAGACCCCGGAGCTCATTGGTACAGGGGCCCGGAGTCACCGCGGAAGCACTGAGGCTGCAGGTGTCCGCACCCGGCACGGCAGCACCACCGCAGAGCCCCTGGCAACTCGGGCACGGCCAGCGGGGCCGGGGGGAGGCCCTGCCAGGATGGTGCTCAGGGCAGAGGGCAACGGTGAGCCGGGCTGGGGCGCGGGGGCCGGGTGAGGATGAACGTGGCTCCGTGTCTGCTCCGCTCCCGTAACTGCCAGCCCTGCTGCCCTCGGGTAGTGAGGCCAGCAGAGGGCGAGGCAAGCAGGGCCCTGTGCCGCGGAGCTGTGCTTTGGGCGAGCTGCGGAGGGGGCATGGACTGCGATTGCTGCTCTCGGATGCCGCAGGCTTCAGGAAGCCCAGAGCCGAGACAGATGGACAAATCCTGCTGGTGGCCCTTGCTGCCCCTGGGCAGATTCCTCAGGTCCTCCTGCTGTCGTCAGCTGTGGGAATCCCCGTCTTCCTGTGCTGGTGGGGAGGCCTGACTGTGCTGGATGCTGCAGTGTGGTGGGTCCCTGTGCGACTTCTGCACCAGGCTGAAGCCAGGCGAAGCGTCTGTTCCAGCATCCCGTCCCCCGGCACTGCTCTGCCTGCTGCCAGGCTCACTGGGGCTCTCCAGGGTAGTTGCTGTGCAGAGCCAGGGAAGGGTTAATGCTGCCTTCCTTCCCCAGAAAAGCTCCTGTGTCTGGGGTTTCTCTTCCTCTGGCTGCTGCTGACATGGCTGGGCTGTTTGTCACGGGTTCTCAGTTTCTACCGGGGAGGGACCTTCCGGGTCTCTGGAACAGCCCTGGCGTCCCTGCTGCCCTGCAGCGTCTCATCCTGCAGCACGCCTATCCCGGGGCCACGGGGACCCCTGCTGGAACCCCTGCCCTCTCCCAGGTGGGCAGGAAGAGGCAGAGCTGAGGGCTTATCTGAGGCCAGCTCCAGCCCAGGCATGAATTTGACTTTCCCTGCGGCCAGGCCGGGGGGTCTGGCAGCTGGACAAGAGGGTCCTGCAGCTAGGCAGGAGGGTCTTGTGGCACATGCAGCAGCCCAGGGATTTGGGCATTTCTGTGTCTGATGAGGGGGTGTGACGCAGCTCATTCCTCCAGCTGCAAGCCTGGGCTTGCTGGCCACCGTGGGGGGCTGGCAGTGGGGGGCTGGTGCCAGTGGGAATGAGGCTGGGACATGCAGAAGGTGCTGGGATGCATCGACACAGCTATGGTACTGTAAGTAAGTTCTAACCAGGTGCCACAAGCTGACTTGTCTGGTTCAGGCTTCCTGACATGGGAGACTGAAAGTATTGGGTAGTGTTGGCATCGTGTCTGGGGCACGGTGTCACAAGCCAAGGCGCCTCAGCCTTGTCAACAGGGGGTTGTGAAGGAGGAAGCTTATCAGACCCCAGAGCAGAGCCGGAGAAGTGCTGAGCTCAGAGATTTTGGCGTGCAGGGTTGCTGTCTCCCAGGGAGCTCCCACTAAGGCAGCAGCAGTGTGGGGAGAATCAATGCACAGTTGAGGACGGTGCTGGCCCAAAGGCACATGGTGTCTTTGGGCACTGGCATGGGGCAGTGACTGTGCTAGGAACACTCTGGTGAGCCTGTGCTGGTGACAGTGGTGGCACATGGGACCTTAGCAGGCCAGGGGGTAATGCTTGGGGCAGGGGAGGATGGTGACAGCCCTACAGATGCCTGTTCCCAGCACCCCAGGGCAGGAGGTGGGGGTGACACAAGAGCTGAGCTGGCAGATCCTGCTGCCACCTTCCTTGGGAACAGCGCTCTAGAGCGGTGGTGTTTTGGTGTCCTTGTGGGTGACCTTGGTGCAACACACAGAACACACTGGCAGAGGTGGGAGGCATGGGTATAGTAGGAGGCCTGGGAACACTCTTGAAGGAGCAGGTGACCTTGGAGACCAGAGGGAACAGGAATGGGATACCTTGTCACCATGAAGCAAGGAGGTCACATGCCAAGGAGCACTAGGAATGTTCCTGGACAAGGGAACCATGTGGCAGCCCTGGGCTTGAGCCTCAGAGAGTTGGAGAGGGGGTATCTGGCTCCCCAGAGTGACAGGAAGCTGTAGATGTTATGACGTACAGGTGAGATCTGTCTGGAGGGTGCACCAGCTCCAGGCTCTGCCCCAGAATAATGAATCCACTGTAGAGGGAGCTGCAGTGAGGCCAGGAGCTGGTTTATGTTTGAGGCTGACCTGGCGCAGCAGAACAACGTGCAGGGCTGCAGGTCAGTGTGGAGCCTGTGCTGAAGGGCACTGCAGAACTGCCCAGCCATGGCACGGAGCAGAATGGGCATCCACACCAACCTGGCTGAGGTAGAGCAGAGTGAAATGGAACTTGGGAGGGGCAGCAGGACTGGTACTGGTGGAAGCAGCACTGGAGGTGATCTGGGGGCCATGTTGGTTCTCACTCTGCAGCTGCTACAGTCTGAAGGAGCAGATGCCCTGGCCCTCGAATTCCTTTCATGCCATTGGTGCCACTTGGCCTCTGTGTGGGGCTGGGGACGGTGCTGGCCAGCCCAGTTCCTCCTGCTACCCAGCACCTCCACGTCCTACCTCCACCCAGCCTTGCAGCTGCTGGCTGGGAGCAGAGGCTGTGCCAGGAGCCTGGTGGGCCTGATTCCCAGGACCACACATGCTGACGTGATCATCTCTGCTCAGTGCCCAGTGACCTGACCCCAGAGGAGTGCCAGGAGCTGGAGAACATCCGCCGCCGAAAGCAGGAGCTGCTTGCTGACATACAGGTGTGATGCCAAGGGGCCCACACAATCCCCCTGTCCCAGAGATAGCAGCCTGTGTCACTGGCAAGGTTCCTGGAACCCCATTCAGGATCCCTCATGCTGCTGCACCAGAGCTCTTCCTCCGAGGGACTTTGGGGACAGGGAGAGGGTCCTGGCTGGGATGTGGTCCCAGGTGGCAGCCAGCTGTCCCTGCCTTGCCAAAGCCACCATGTCTTTTCCTGTGCCCTGCAAAGCTCCAGGCTGTGCAGTTGTGCCTTTCCCTGGGGCACCGGTGTCTGTGCCAGCCCCTGCCTGGCATGGGCAGGGACCATGTCTCTGGGCCAGGCCACTGCCCTGGCAAGTGCCTGTTATGTTGGGGCTCATCTGGGGCACTGTCAGTCGTGTCCCTGATTAAGGCAGCAGAGGCTAATTAGTGCCATATGCTGGGCATGATCTGAAGGGATTAGGGGTAATTTTGTTAACCTCTGAATCCCTTCCTTCCTGCGTGCTGGGAGCGTGGCAATGCTGCAGGGATTAGCAGCGGGGGGCAGCCAGCCCCACCCCAGTGCCCTTCAAGTTGGTTCAGCCCCTGGGCAGTGCTTGGGTGTGGGGGGAAGAAGGGAGGGAAGGAAGGAGGGGCTGTGGGGCCTCCTGGGGGAATGGGGCTGTCTGCAGGGCTGGGGGCTAGAGGGTTTGTGGGGAAGGCATCTCCTTGTCTGAGTGCCCCCTCTCCCCACAGCGCCTGAAGGATGAGATAGCAGAAGTGACGAATGAGATCGAGAACCTGGGCTCCTCGGAGGAGAGGTGAGTCCCCAGCACCATGGAGCCCCCCTGGGCCCACCTGTAGGTGTGCAAGAGCCAAGGGCAGCTGAGCTCTGGACTACAAGTACTGGTGTGAGCAGCTTTCCCAGACATTCTGAGCTCCTGGGAGTGGAATCCCAGGCTGATCTGCTGCTACCAGGTCTGTTTTTCCAAGCCCCAGCCCTTCTGTCTGGCCACAGCCACTGGCAGGCTTTGTTATTCTGAGCTGGTTCAGTCAGTGCCAGCCAGGATTAGAGGGGTTCCGGCAGCTGGTGGGAGCCAACTCCCAGCATCATTCCCAGTCACCTGCTGGGGCGTGAATAGTGTTCCCTTCTGCCAGCCCCACTGCTCTCCCCAGAGCCCTGCTACAGCCAGCTTGCCAGGTCTCACCATGGCTGGGTGACCTGACAGGTGCTGTGCCTGCACACCCTCAGCCCAGGGTGACCCCAAGGATGTGATACGGCAGCTCCTCTCTGTTACAGGGCCTGGCAGGCTGAGAGCAGCCCCAGGCCATGGTGTGGGGCAGACATGGAGCAGTGTGTTGGCTTTGCCATGCATGGGTCCAGCATGGGGGCCTGGCTCTCCTCGGTCCAGGCTGACCCTCCCTACAGTGCACTGCCCCAGGGGTGGGACAGAGGCAGTGGGGCCCTGCCAGCTACTCAGAGCTGCTTCATGCCTTGCAGGAAAAACATGCAGAGGAACAAGCAGGTGGCCATGGGCAGGAAGAAGTTCAACATGGACCCCAAGAAGGTACTGTGGGATGGGGATCAGGGCTGGTTAGCTGCCTCTGAGGATGTGTACAGCTCTACCACATCCCAGTCCAGGTTCCTGGGACTGGGGCAGAGCCAGCAGCCAGGGCAGGGGCTGGCAGTCAAGGGGCAGGCTGGCAGGGGCAGCCACAGACCCCAGAACACCTCTCTTGCACCCCTTCAGGGCATCCAGTTCCTGATTGAGAACGACCTGCTGAAGAACACGTGCGAGGACATCGCTCAGTTCCTGTACAAGGGAGAGGGCCTCAACAAGACAGCCATCGGCGACTACCTGGGCGAGAGGTGTACTGGGCTCGGGTTTGCTGGGGGTGTCCTGAGGTCCTGCCACCTGAGAGACAGGACACTGCAGCTTTGAGCTCACAGGGCAGCTAACCTGGGGTGTTGTGTGTATTCAGTTCATATCTGGCACTTGCAAGTGGCTGATTTGTGCACACCAGACCAGGGATCGAGCAGGGGGTAGCTGTAGCTTTCCCCCATGAATGAGTAGAGTCTGGACCAGGTCAGGGACAGTGGAGCCGCTCAGCAGTCACAGAATTGCTGATCATGCATCCCTCGTGTTCTGGCTTTGTTTCCACAGGGATGAGTTCAATATCCAAGTCCTGCATGCCTTTGTGGAGCTGCATGAATTCACCGACCTCAACCTTGTGCAGGCCCTGCGGTGAGTAAGGGGCTGGGAGCTGAGCATGGCCTGTCAGGGGTGGTGGGGGACCATGGCGACTCAGTGTGGCTGGAGAACTGTGGAGCCCCCAAATCAGCCCCAAATTCGCTCTCCACAGGCAGTTCCTGTGGAGCTTCCGGCTGCCAGGGGAGGCACAGAAGATTGATCGGATGATGGAGGCCTTTGCCCAGCGGTACTGCCAGTGCAACCCTGGTGTCTTCCAGTCTACAGGTGAGCACCTGCCCCAGATGGTCTCCCTAGCATCCTGTCCCGCAGTTGACTTCCCCCCCTGCTCCTGCAGATACCTGCTACGTGCTGTCCTTTGCCATCATCATGCTGAACACAAGCCTGCACAATCCCAACGTGAAGGACAAGCCCACGGCCGAGCGATTCATCGCCATGAACCGCGGCATCAATGACGGGGGTGACCTGCCTGAGGAGCTGCTCCAGGTGAGGGCTGAGGCCAGGCTGCAAGGCTGCCCCAGAGCAGGGCCCACTGCAGGGCTCTGGGGCAAAGCAGAGCTGATTCCATGTCATTGTACCAGAACCTATACGAGAGCATCAAGAATGAGCCCTTCAAAATCCCTGAGGATGATGGCAATGACCTCACCCACACCTTCTTCAACCCTGACCGGGAGGGCTGGCTCCTGAAGCTCGGTGAGTGCCAGCAGCAAGGGAGGGTAGGCTGCCACCAGGATGCAATGCCCCTGGGCTTCCCACACCTCTCCTACTGGCCTGGTTCTTCAGAGCGTGAGGAGGCTGCAGTGACAGGCACAGCCTTCATGGGAAAGGCATTTGTACATCCAGCCCTCCATCTTCCCTTGGTGGGCAGCAGGAGCAGACTGAGAGCTGATGAAGCCCTGCAGAACAGCTGGGTGGGTGTCCTGGGGGATTCTGCCTCTAGGCTGGGCAAGCCCCTGGGGTGCAGAGCTGGTACTAGGGTCTGATGTCAGAGCAGAGACCTCGAGGCCCTTCAGGTCACCAAGTCACAGCAGGGTATGTTGGAGCAGGCCCCTGGGAGCGAGTGGCGAGCTGCCCCAGGCTGCGTGTGTCCCCCCTCCATACCACAGACAAGCCCCTGCCTCACCTTCCCACAGCATTATTACCTCTGCATCCCAGCTCCACATGCAGGCAGCATGCATGGCGTCCCTGCTGCACCACCCGGCTCTGCAGTCAGAGCCCTCCGCACCCTGGCTCCTGTGGCTTCTCTTCTTGGCACCTCTGGGGAATCCTTCGCCCAGGTTTAGCAAGAGGGTGTTGGCAGGATCGGGGTCCAGTGGGGCGTTTCCCCAGGGTTCTGTCTGGGGCCAGAACTCCTGATACATGGCCAGCCCCTTGGGAGCGGAGAGCAAGAGCTGCCTGCTCCCTGCCCTGGGCTGGGGGGACACAGGACAGCCCCAGGCTCTCCCATCCCTGATTGGAAGGCCCTGCACAGCAAGGTTCAGGTTGGCACCACCGGTGGGGTGGCAGAGAGGCAGCAAAGTGGCCATGGACCCCAGCTATCTTGAGGGGCAGGGAAGGACTCTGCCGGTCAGCCATGGGGTGGAATGAGCCAGGCCCTGTGTCCAGCAGCTAAGGAGCTCCATCCCACAGAGCCACAGTGAGCCAGGGCAGTCAAGCCCTCACGGCCCTGCCGCTGGCCCAGCCCCTCACAGCTTCCTTGCTGCAGTCCAGCCCCACTGACCTGCGGGGCAAGGGGAGGGCTTTGGGGTTCCTCTTTTTATTTTTTTCCCTTTTTTTTTTTTTTAATTTTCTTTTTTCCCTCATTTATATGTTTCCATGATTTTGGCTCTTCCTTTCCTTGCCCCCAACTCCAGGAGGTACGTACCCCTCTTCCCTGCTCTGCTCGCACTGCTGGGGCTTAGTTTCCTTTGCATTTTTAATTGCTGGTGATGAGTCTCATTGCTGCTGCTGATGCTGCTAACCCCACACTGCCCAGGGACCTCGCCTGCTGCAGGACAGCGCCTCTCCACCTGCAGGCATGCAGGGACATGGGGTGCTGGCCCTGCCGGTGCCGCACACTCCCCAAGGCCTGCAGCCCCCTCTGCCACTCGCGGGGAGGAGAGGGCCACAGTGGCACCTTGCCACCCGCCCAGCTGTGCATCACCATGTCTGCAGACAGCTCAGCCTGGCCCATGGGTCTTTGCCTCCGGTGCCACAAGGGGTGGGGACAAGTTTGGGGTCTCCTTGGGAGAGGCCCCAGCCTGTCCATGGGTGGTTAGGGTGTGCTGAGGGGCTGGAGCTGGATGGGAGCAGGCAGGACATGTCTGCATGGTGCCCTGTGCTGTGCTAAGGGCTCACAGCAGTCCCCATGAGAGCACCAGCACTGCTCCAGTGCCTGCACCCCGAGGTGTTGGAGAGCATTGGTGCTGGCCCTCAGAACTGCTGTGGGGCAGGGACAGGGGTAGGCTGCCAGCTGGCACAGGGGAGCAGGGGCCACAGGGCCTTCCTGGCAAGGGTAGGAGATGACAGGACCTCCAGTGTACACGGTGGCTCCTCGTGTCCGTGCCAGATCCAGCGTGCAAGGATGGATGCTCATCCTGCATTCAGCACTGCTGCAGTGGCTGTGCTGGAGGGGAACTGGGTGTGGGCAGGAGCGGGGCTTGTGCCCAGGGACTGGCTTCTCCCAGCGTGGGGGCAGCTGTGAAGCTGGGCCATGGCCTTGGGTCCTGCCTTGCCCAGGGTCCAGGACAAGTGGGACCATGGTCAGTGTGGACAGGAAGTCCCTGTGTCCTCCCAGGGAGCTGCCTGGCCGAAGTTGTCTCTAGCTGTGCTGCATCTGTGCTTGGGTGGGAGTGGGCACAGCACTCCCAGCCTGGCACTCCCACCCTTGCCTCCATCCTCATCTGTGCGCTTCCTGCTCCGGCTCAGTGCAGTGTGCACTGCCTGCTGCTGCTGCCCGCCGCTGCCTGGCTCTGCTTGGCTCTGTGTGTCCGCCCAGGCCCTGCGCTGCTGGAGCCTCTGGGTGTCCAGCGGGCTCCTGTGTGCCCGGCTGTGCCCTGCAGAGCTGTGCCCGACTGTCCCTCTCTGCTCCCAGGAGGCCGGGTGAAGACGTGGAAGCGGCGCTGGTTCATCCTGACCGACAACTGCCTTTACTACTTTGAGTACACAACGGTGAGTGGGCTCCGTACAGGGTGAGCTGAGCTGGGGCAGGGAAGGGAAGGGGCTGGACAGGGGGTGTCCACCCCAAAGCTAAACCTCTGCTTGGCTGCACCAGGATAAGGAGCCCCGTGGCATCATCCCCCTGGAGAACCTGAGCATCCGTGAAGTGGAGGACTCAAAGAAGCCCGTGAGTGCTGGAGCAGTGTCCTCTGCGGTCTGGGGGCAGCTTTGGCTTGGGCAGGAAAAGCTGGGAGGTGTTGCAGCATCCTGAGATGTCCCCAGGAGACAGGGGGCCCCAGAGCAGTCACTGCCTTCACCATCAGAGTGGCTGGGGCTGAGGTTGGTCACCACAGGGGCACATGCAGGGCCAGGGGGTGACAATCATGGTGTCTCTGTCTCTCTCTGCCATGCTGGGGTGGCTGTGCTAGGGGCATGTGGCTCTGCCTTTTGCCTCCCAGTCTGGGGCCTCTGAGCGGTCTCTCCTTCCCAGAACTGCTTTGAGCTCTACATCCCTGACAACAAGGACCAGGTGATCAAGGCCTGCAAGACAGAGGCAGATGGGCGAGTGGTGGAGGGGAACCACACTGTGTATCGCATCTCTGCCCCCACACCTGAGGAGAAGGAGGAGTGGATCAAGTGCATCAAGTGAGTGCTTGGAGGAGCATGTGGGGGCACAGCACTGGACAGGGACACAGCAGAGACCTGTCTGCTACCCTCGAAGGGGACAGTGCTTCCCATCCTGCAAGGATGGGGGAAGAAAACTTCCCCAGGGATATAAAGGGACCCGCCCAAGCCCAGGCTAGGCAGGTCGGACTATCACTGCAGCAGTTTGACCTGACTCGGCCCTTGTTCCCCTGCCAGGGCAGCCATCAGCCGGGACCCCTTCTATGAGATGCTGGCTGCTAGGAAGAAGAAGGTCTCCTCCACCAAGAGGCACTAGCAGCAAGAATGCCCCTGTGAGGCCAACGTGCCCCTGTAGCAGGCCAAGTATCCCCCTGTCATGGGGGCGTGTGAGGCAGGAGCCAGGCTGGAGGCTGGCCCTCAAGGCCCAGGGACCAGCTTCAGCTTTGCCATTTCTTTACTGTGGGGAGAGGGAAGAGGCACGGGCATGTCAGTGACTCTGGTCCCCCATCACTGCCTCATCACCAGACAGCATCTTCACAGGCTCAAGCTGGAACACAGCCCTCCTGTGCACCCCTGGGAGCCCTGGCCTCAGCACCATGGGCACCCTCCCTGCCTCTGACTCCTGGGAAGCCTGCAGCCACATGGCACTGGGCTCCCACAGCACCCGTGTTCAGACGCTCTTGGGACTGTCCGGTTGGGAGGGGGAGCAGCTGTTGGTGAGCAGCTGGCAGTTTTGGGGTGCCACAGGTGCAGGGTGTCAGCCCCAGGGAGGCCCTGCAGAGATCCGGTTCCTGGCCCTCGTTGTAGCGGGCCTGGCTGTGTCCTAGGCGTCCCCACACTGCTGCCTTGGACCCTCCCAGCCACGCCCTGCACTGGAATGGTCCCCACAGACACAGGAGGGATGAAGAGCAGGGAATGTCACCATTGCCATGAGCAGTGGTGCCACACAGGGCAGAGATGTGCCCTCACCCAGCCGTGAGGGTTGTGGCTTGGACGTGGTGTCACTGGATGGCATTGCCCCAACACATCCTTGTGTCACAGCCCTCGTGCCAGGGTGGCATGGTGCCATGGTGGGACATGCCCAGAGCTGGAGCTTGCCCTCGGGATGGCTGCTGGTGTGTGATCTGGCTGTGTGGGGGCTCTGCCTCATAATCGCCTGTGTCTTGTCCTGTCCCCACCCCCACGCACAGCCTGGAGGCACCTGGATCAGTATTATTCTATTTATCAGAGCTGTAAATACTCCTGTATAGTTTTCTCCTTGTAGATTATTTTGTATGTGGGTGGTTCAGTGCAGAGGCCTCACAGGAGTGGGGCAGGGGGCAGGATTTTTTATTCTAAACTTTTTTTTTTTTTTTTTNGCCTTGTAAACTAGTGCTGAAGATCATCAGCAAATAAACACTTCTACCATGCTTCACTTGGCCTCCTGTGCTCTTTGCAGCTTGGGGTGGGCAGGAGTCCCCTGCCACTGCTAGCCCTTGCCCTGTTTCCAGCCTTGGACTGGGCTCATGCTCCTCTCAGTCCAAGGTCTTGGTGTGCTGGGGGTGTTTGTGAGCCCTGTGCCTTCACCAGCTGCCCCTGGCCACCAGGACAGTGCCTGGGGTACCTCACTGCCGAACACCAGGGTGGCTTTTCCAGGCCAGGGCAGCTCTTGGTCCTGCATCCTGCTGAGGGCACCAAGCTTGGCTGAGCAGGGCCGTGGTTGCCCACTGCAGTGGCATTCACTGCACTGGGGAGGACCTGGGACAATGGAGATGCTGGGCTACAGTTTTCCAGTCATGCACACTTGTGCCATGGGGAGATATGCCAGAGCATTCCCTGCTGCAGTCCCTGCCCATCCTGTGCCTCACATGAGGCAGCCTTTGGCACTGCAGCCTGAGTCTGGCCAGTGTGCACAACCAACCTCTGCTGAGGGATGGGGACAGTGTGGGGTGTGGAGGGGAAGGGCAGCCCTGCAGTTGGGCTAGTGCTGGTGCCCGTTGGGCTGGTGCCGGGGTCAGTTGGGGCAAAGACTATCAGTTGAACTGCTGACAGTGTCAGTTGGGGTGCAGGCAGTGCCTGGAGGCTGTTGGAGGGTTA
Organism: Chaetops frenatus; assembly: GCA_013400775.1. Lineage (NCBI taxonomy): Eukaryota > Metazoa > Chordata > Aves > Passeriformes > Picathartidae > Chaetops > Chaetops frenatus. The sequence goes on from VZTR01017493.1 coordinate 16,603, forward strand.
AGAGTGTGACAGGAAAGCAGCAGAGCCAGGTAAGATCAGGGTGAGCCAGGGCAGCAATGGGGCCAGTTAGGGATGGAGCAGGTCAGAGGGTGATAGGGCCAGGTGCTGATGGGGCCAATCAATGATGGAGTAGGATTGGGGCCAGGCAAGGATAGGACTGGCAGCTTCCTCTAAGGCTGCATGTGCAGAGGTACGGCTGAGGGCAGTGGAGGGGTGGGATGGGCAGTGTCAGGAGATAACGGTGTGGGGTCTGCACAACCCCTGGCTGAGCAGGGTTTTCCCCACCGGACCACCCCAGGTGCTGGGCAGCTGCAGCCGAGCCCGGTGTTGGCACGATGTCAGCAGCACAGGACGAGCGGTTAGGCCTCCTCGAGAGCTTGGCCACAGCACTGCTGCGTATGCGGCCAGACAAGTGGGACAAGTTTGTGGGCAGTGAGGAGACTTCAGTCATGCTGGACAAGTTCTTCAAGCAGCCAGAAATGCTAGAGCTGGTACTGGGGCTGAACCCCACTGGACAGCTCCTGCCCACTACCTGCTTCCCACATACCCTGAAGGGCAAGGGAATCTATGTCGTGAAGAAGAAGGGGGAGAACATCACTGGGGAGAACTGTTGGAGCGGTCTGCTGGTGGGAGACATGGGCCCCTCACCCGTGGAACAGTTCATCACTGTGCTGCTGGAGGTGGGTTGCCCATGCAGGGCACAGGTTTGGGATGAGCAGGGTGAGCTGAGCTCCCTGGGTACAGTGCTGGGCTGGGACCCCCACTGTGGGCTGCTCTAGCCAAATTTCCAGGTGGGGTCCAAAATAAACAAAAATTCATAGAAGAAAACTTGCCCCAGGCCCTCACCCTCACCTTGCAGCAGCTCCTCTCCTTTGTTGAATGAGCCCCACAAGGACAAGAGCTGGGTGAAGGTCACCAACCCGGTTGTCTCCTGGCCCCAACTGGATCACTTCCTCCCTGTTATTTTAGAAACCAACGAGAATGCCCACTTACCTCTACCCTGCAGCTGGGAAATGTCTAAGTGGATTTCTCTCAAACTTCGAACAAATATTCCTGCTGCCAGTCCAGAGCACTGAGAAGCTGCATCAGCTCCAGGAGCCCACACTATTCCCCTTCACTGCTAGGGACTTCTGCTTGTGTGCCAGCCCCTGACTCTCCTAGATGCACTCACTGTGCCACTTCCAGCACTTCACAGCCCATGAGAGCTGGAAACCCAGAGGAAGGGGCCTTTTGGTCACAGTGCCTGATCTAACCCTGTCTCCCAGGTTGTGTCCCCTCTGCTCCTGAGCCAGGATGAGGGCCTGGGCTGGCCCAGGATTGTGGTGGAGGACATCATGCAACAGACTCACCAGCTGCAGAACAAGATGTTCGTGATGAGTGGGAAGATACAGGGAAAGCCACTGCTCCCACTGCCTGAGCACCTGGTCAGCTGGGGTGACTCAGGCGCCGTCCTGGACTGGTGGGTGCTGCTGGCACCACTTGGTGCCAGAAAAGCCTGGCAGGGGCCCAGAACAGCATAAATCGCTTGGGGAGGGATGGGGACTGGGACACTGGCTCAGTCCCTGCACAGCCCTGGGCATAGCCATATCCTGCGGCAGACAATGTTTGAGGGGTTCATGCCAGACAGAGATGGCCACAAACAGGCATGAGGGGCTTCCCTAGGGCTGTTTGGGGTTCCCCTGAAGCAGTTTAGGGCTCCCAGGGGGCATAACCCATCTGCCTTTCAGCCTGGCGGGGCCCATAGATGGTTCAACGCTGCACTCCATCGAGACCGTCGTCATTGAGTGGTTCCAGCAGGTTGAAGAGATCTTTAGCCAGGACCCAGCGCAGCCACTGCTGGAGGGGCTGCACCCCCTGCCCAGGGTCGAGTTTGAGTTCTGGCAGACCAGGATAACCAACTTGGAGTGCATCAATGAGCAGGTACTGTCTCACCCATGGTGGCCATGTGCCCTCATGCTGAGTTCCCCATGCTGACCCACCCATGCTGATCCTGACACCTCTTCCCTGCCAGCTGCTCTCACCCCAAGTGACAGTGCTGGCAAAGACACTGGAGAAGGCTGACAGCTGCTACTGGCCGTCGTTGCAGAACATGTTCCGGGCTGTCACTGGTGGTGAGGTCCCGTGACATGGTGGTGGCTGCCTCCAACAAGGTGTCCTCATCCCAACACAGACTTTCACCATGTCCTAGGTCTGGAGGAAGCCAGTGATGTCAGCCTCCACCTGCAACCACTGCAGGCACTGCTGGAGGAGATGGAGCAAGCAGATTACTCCCAGGTAAGTGATATGTGGCAAAATAACTAGGCATAGCCTGGTGGCCTCATCTGGGCAGCGGCAGAGCCCCAGAGGCTTCAGGGGGGACACACCCCCCTAGCTCTGCCAAAGCCCCACACTGATGGGGCTCTGCTCCCACAGCTGCGGCCCTTCGTGCCCAAGGTGCTGTGCACTGTCTGCCTGCTCCGGGCTCACTGCGTGCACTACCACTCGCCTGCCCACATAGCCCGTGTCCTGCAGGAGATCTGCAACTTCTTCATCAGCATGGTACAGCCTCAGGGCCAGCATTGACACAGCTCTGTCCTCTCCAGTTGCTTCTCTGGGGCAGATGTGGAGAGTCTAGTTGCGGTGACACAGAGGTGCCCTAGACAAGGGAACAGCAGAGCCCCCCATAGGGCTGTGGAGAGTCTGGGGCAGGGACAGGCTGCAGGCAACCACCAGGAAGTCCATGGGGGTAAAGGGGGTAGGAGGAGCCTCCACATCCTCCTGACAACAGCCCCTGCCTGTGTCTGTCTGTCCCAGGCCTATAAATTCCTGAACCCAGAGGACATGCTGAAAGGGCTGCAAGGAGAACCCCAGGAGGCACTGGAGGGACTCAGACTAGCCATCTCCACCACAGAGAAGTTCTTGCAGTTCTACAGCCTTTACTGCTCTGACCTAATGCCCACATTGTTCCCAGTGAGTGCAGGAGTGGTGCAGGAACATCTGACCTCCTCCACACCAGCACCAGACTGACAGCCCCTCTCCCCTCCCAGGAACAGCCACACATCTGGGAGTTTCCCCCGCCACAGATCTTTGGGAGGATGGACGCCTTCTTGCACAGGCTCAAGACCATCAAGGTGACAGCACAGCATTTCAGGGTGCAGTGCCAGCCTCAGTCAGGCCTTCCCCGCCCTGGGGATCCTGGGGTGGGAGTGGCACAGTGTGAACTCAGCTGCACCCTGGGGCAGGCTGGGGCTGCTGGCACGGTGGGACATCACTGGGAGTTCAGTGGCACCATTCAGTTCAGTGGCACCATTCCCAGCACAGTTTCCCCCCACCCCTGAGCCCCCATGGCAGGATGGACACTGTGGGGATGCTCCTCAGGACTACTGGGCTGGCAGGATGCAGCCCTGAACTGGGGCTGCAGCTCTGCACTTGCAGCCTGGGACAGGGGAAGCCAGGTAAAAGGGAGTTTATGCTTGCCAGGAGTTGTTCCAGGCAGCCATCGACTTTCTGAAGCTGGAGAAGACAGTGCTGGGAGGGGTGCGAGGAAACTTCCTGGGGACCTGGGTGTTGCAGATTTCTGAGGAGGTCTGTGAAGCCACCAAGGCTTTTGCTGACTGCAAATATGATCCCTTGGATCCCAACGAAGAGGTGAGCACATGCTGGAGTGGAAATGTTGGAATGGAGGTGTTGGATGCTGGAATGGAGGTGTTAACATTGGCTAACAGAAAAGAAAAAAATCTCTTGTGAGATTGTGATGGGGGACCTGGCGAGGGTCAGGGAGAGGCAGGAGGTGACTGGCTGCATGTTTGAGCCCTTGAAGGAGACAGTGGTGCTGCTCAGGACAGTCCCATGCTGCAGAGGGACACATGGGACTGTCCCACAGCAGCACAGGGCTGGCTCTGCAGCAGGTCACGGGGCTCTGGACCCTCTGGGTTCAGCAAATCCTTCCTGAAGGATTTGGGAAGGAGGCACAGTGGCTGTGCCACTTTAAACCATTTTGCTCTCAATGGCAGCAATGGAACAGAGACTTTGAAGAGTTCCAGAAAAAGGTTCAGGATGCAAACAAGCAGCTAGCTGCCATCTTCTGCCAGGGCTTTGATGATTGTAACCGCCTGTCAGCTGCTGTAAAGGTACCTGTGCTCTAGCTCAGCAGCCTGGAATGCAGCTTCCAGTGGGACTGGGGGGTCTTGCCCATCCTGGGACTGATCCAGGGTGCAGGAACCAGAGCCTGCCTCTCTCTCTTGCAGCTAGTGCACATGTTTGCCTCCGTGCTGGAGCGACCCCTGATCAGGGCTGAGGCTTCCCCCTGTTACTTGGCCCTGTTGGGAATGTTCGAGGCTGAACTGGAGAGTGTGAAGGCGCTGTATGACACCCGGATGGTGTCCCCACCACCCCTGGGGGGGGCCCCAGCCATCCACAAGAACCTGCCGCCAGTGGCCAGGCAGCTGAAGTGGGCTCTGGAGCTGCAGCAGCGGCTGGAGGGACCACACAAGGACTTGTTGGCCATCAGCCACCCGTAGGTGCAGGTCCCCTGTCATCCCACGGGCACACAGGGCAGCAGTGGGGCAGGATCCAGCCTGGAGCGGATCCCCTCCCATGTCCTGTTGCAGTAGCTTTATTGTGGCTCTGACAGTGCCATGGTGGGTGCCGAGGCTGAGTTAGTGTCGGGGAAGTACAAGGAAATGATGGGGCTGCTGCAACATTACAGCAAGAGGATCTACGAGGAATGGGCAAGCGGACCCGGCCAGGACTGCCACTTCAGCCTGGAGCAGCCCCTGCTCCAGAGGGACCCTGAGTCTGGCCTCCTCAGTGTGAACTTCAGCAAAGAGGTCAGTGCCTCACCCCGGGATGACTCGCAGACTTGGGGGCTGCCCGATGTGCATTGGGTGTTACTGACGAGCCCATCTCGGCTGTGGTGTCTCGCAGCTTTCTGCCGTCCTGCGGGAGGTGAAGTACCTGAATATCCAGCAGCGGCAGGACATCCCAAGCAATGCTAAGAGTCTTTTTGCCCAAAATGAGACTTTTCAAAAGATAGGGGACAACTTGGAGCTCATCGTGGGCTGGTACAATGAGGCAAGTTCTGAAGGGGAGACAACCCAGATGCTTTTCCAGGCTAAAAGGGACTGGGGCGGTGGTGGGTTGGGTACCACATGCAAATCACTGGCACCTCAGGTTCCTGCCCATCCTGAGGCTAAGCCAAGCTACAGCTGCTGCCATCTACCTCCTGCCTCCCACCACTGTGTTGGTGGGGTGGGGATCCTGTTCCTCGATGCTCAGCTGGCGCAGGGTCACTGCTCCACCTGAGCACTCAACTGCAGATGTGTTGGCTCAGGTGAAGCAGAATCTGATGCCAGTGGAGCAGCCTCTGCTGGCAGGGGAGCTAGAGGCCCTGGACATCCGCCTGGCCAGTGCCGAGCAGTCTCTGTTCTGGAACCATGAAGGTACAAACCCCTACCTTGGCCAACCAAGGCTGGGGATCCTCCTTGTGGATTTTGGGGATGCCTGGTCCCCAGCACCAAATGACTTCCCACTGCCCTGTGGGTGTCTCCACAACATACTGGTGTGCCTATTTCCCTCCCAGGTGTCATGGAATACATCCAGGAGATGAGGGGGACCTTGCATGACCTGCACGAACGGGTCCAGAGAGCAAAGCTGAACCTACAGAACATCACCCAGCTGATGGAGGTAATGTTTGCTGGTACTCCACGAGCACCTTTCCAGGATGCGCCTATCTGGGGTTGTCCTTTCCCTGGCTCAGCAGAGCAGCCCCGTTCCCTCCTCCCTGCAGGATTGTTCAGCCACTCCATTGTTCGGAAGAAAGGACAACAAGGAAACTGCTCTTCTGGACCTGGATGGGAAAGAAAATGCCTTAGCACAGCGCCGTGCTGCCATCGAGAGTACAGGCGAGAAGATCCAGGGGATGGTGAAGGTGAGACATGGCCCTGGAGCATTGGATGGCTCACAGGAACATAAGGAAGGACTTGCCAGCAATGTCAGGAGCTGATGCCTTTGCTGGGTGTTCGCTGACAAACACTGGCTGGTTTTCTCATGGCAGGAGAACGCAGATCTGTTTAAGGCTGACTTGTCCTTGCGTACATGGCTGGACTATATGGGACACATAGACAGAATCGTGTTGGATGGGCTCTGCAGACTCATTCACAAATCCCTGCAGCTGCTGCTTACCAACATGGCCCCTGATGTAGGTCCCGGTGTTCTGGCAGTGGGTGTCCCTGTGCTGGGCCCGGGTTATCCCACTGCTCACTGTCAGTTGGGTCAGTGGCCAAACATGACTGTCCCCATGCTCTCTTGCAGCTCGCAGGGCTGTGGGGCTGTGGGACATGAAGCCCCACACCAGGCACTGACCTGTTTCAGGTCCAGGTGTCCCCACTGTTCGAGGTGCAGATGGAGCTGTGCGAGGGCCGGGTGCAGTACCAGCCCTCACTGGAGGTGGGGGGCGGCGACAGTTTCTTGGTGCTGGTGGAGGGCCTGCTTGGGGACATGGAGGCAGTGGCAGCCTCCATGCCACGGCTGCTGGAGGGTGCGGTCAGTTACCAGGTGAGTCCATCACAGATGGCAGCTCCCAGCTCAGCAGGAAGTGGGTGAGGGTGGCCAGTGTCCCCAGCCAGTTCCCGAGCTCTGCCTGTCCCTTCAGACTACGCTGGAGGAGCAGGCAGATCTCATGAGGATGCAGGAGAAGCTGATGTCGCTGGTGGTCAGCACCATGGCAGAAGGTGAAGAATTCAGTGCCAGCTTTGAGGAGCACTCCCACCTGTGGAAGGAGAGTCCCGAGGAGTTCCTGCAACACTTCCTCACCTTGGGCAGTGCCCCCAGCCCTGGAGAGGGGGAGACAGAGCCACAGCCAGAGAAGCCCTTGGCGATCGGGATACCACCCCTCCAGCTCTTTCAACAGGAGGTGTGGGATGGGTGCCTTTAGATGTGCTGGGTGCTTGGGGTGCCCTAGAGGACACTGGGTGCCCAGGGAGGTGCCAGCCACAGACTATGACCCATTCTCATCCTCAGATCGATGCACTCGAGGCACTGTATGAAGAGGTGTTGGGGTTTGAGGAAACCAAGGTGTTTGGGGGGTGGCTGCAGAGTGACTGCCGCCCCTTCAAGAAGGCACTGCTGGATGCCATCAAGGGCCAGAGCCTGGTGCTCCGGCAGTACCTCGCCCACCACGTCACCAGCAGGTAAGGCCTGCTAAGCCCTGGCATAGGGAAAGAGTGACTGAAGCCTAGCTAAGCTGTGGCACAGGCACCCCTGTGTGCCAGGGCAGGGCTGACCTGGGGAGATAGCCCTGAAAGTGCAGGTTCCAGGTGAAGGTTTCAGACATCTTGAGGGGTGAATTTCTGGGGGGTCATGCCCTGCAGTGTGAGCCCCAGACACATCTGGTGAGCACCATTGTCCTCCCAGTCTCCAGGAGCTGCAGGATTTCATCCAAGAGTCCAGTGCCGGCTTGAGTAAACCTCTGGAGGAGGGAGACTATGAAGGACTGGTGGAGGTGATGGGGTACCTGGCGAGGGTCAGGGAGAGGCAGGAGGTGACTGGCTGCATGTTTGAGCCCTTGAAGGAGACAGTGGCGCTGCTCAGGACTTACGGGGACAAGATGCCGGAGGAGATCCACCTGCAGCTCCAGGCAGGCTGCTTAGGGTGTGGGGGGCTGGGCAGGGGCTTACGAGGGCGAGGCTGGTGACCCCATATGGTGTCCACCGCAGAACCTGCCCGAGCGCTGGGACAACAACAAGAGGCTGTGCCTGCGGGTCGCGGAGAACGCGGCACCCCTGCAAGCCAGCGAGGCCGCCGTCCTCCGTGGCAAGTGCCAGGAATTTGAGGTGCCTGCCTGGGGGCCGTGGGCAGGGAGGCAGCTCAGATCCAGCTTTGGGAAGACTCTGCTGCTCTTCCCAGTTGCTGGATCCTGATTGTCCCCATGCGCCCCATCCTTCCACACAGGTCCAGCAGCTCACCTTCCGGGAGAATTTCCAGGGAAAAGCCCCTTTTTTGTACACAGACCCAGACCCCTACAAGTCACTGAACAGGGTAAGGAAGGGGAGGACACCAGGGCCACTGCCATCCCCACTGGCACTGCCTGGCCCCTCCTGACACTGGATGCTGGGGAGGAGCAGCTGCTCCAGGTCTGGCTCCAGCTCCCAGGCTGACAGGGTGGGTCTGGCCCCACAGCAGGGACCGAGCCACTGCTGGAATAGAGACATGTCCCTGGCACACAGTCCCTGGCTGACACCTTTTCGTTTCCTCCATCCAGCAACATAAGAGCATCACAGCCTTGGAGAAGGAAATGGCAGCCCTGGCCACCTCAGCTGGGCTGTTTGAGGTGTCGGTCCCAGAGTACAAACAGCTTAAAATGTGTCGCAAGGAGCTGCGCCTGCTGAAGGAGCTCTGGGACATGGTCACTCTGGTATGTGGTATGGTCTGGGAGCCAGGGCTTGTTGTCATGCTCTTGGCTGGCACGGGCACCTAGCATGGGCACCTGGTGCCAGCTGGGCATTGCCAGCCAAAGGTGCAGAGCTGTTGCAGCTTCTCAGAGAGCTCATTGCCATCAGAGGAAGGATGGCACATGGAGCAGGTTGTTGCACTTAGAGCAGGTCTGCATGGCATGTACACGTGTGAGGGGCCCAATGGGCACACAGGGCGTGCGGGCACTGGGTTTGACGCTCTTCTTCCCGGGCAGGAATGCTTCTGCTAATCATGTGTTGTGAAAATGTATCCTGGGTCCAGGTGAACTTGAGCATTGGCACCTGGAAGACAACCAAGTGGGCAGAGCTCAACGTTGAGGATATGGATATTGAGTGCAAGAAATTCGCTAAAGACATCCGGAGTTTGGACAAGGAGGTGAAGAGCTGGGACGCGTTCACAGGGCTGGACAGCAGCATGAAGAACATGATGACATCCCTGCGTGCCGTGAGCGAGCTGCAGAACCCAGCCATCAGGGACCGGCACTGGCAGGAGCTTGTGCAAACAACCAAGGTGCTCCCAAGCCCTCCTGCTCATCCCTGGCCCAGGAGGCTCCCAAATGAAGGAAATGAAGGGATGCCATTAGGTTTAAATCTGGCCACATGCAAATATTTGTGTAGGGTCTTTGAATGTGGGTTTTAATGAGCTTGTTTGGGTGAGCTGCTGGACTGCCTCTCTGTGGAGGGGAGTCCAAGGCCCAACCATGCTGGTTCTGCTCCAGGTGGAATTCACCATGTCCGAGGACACCACCCTCGCAGATCTGCTGCAGCTGAACCTACACAAGTTTGAGGAGGAGGTTCGCGGCATTGTGGACAAAGCATCAAAGGAGGCTGGGATGGAGAAGGTAAATGGGGCTCAGTTCTTCCCCTGCTTTGCTGAGACCCCTGTAACAACGAGACTCTGTGGCTGTCAAGGGCTTGTGTTCCGGTTCCTGGGGCTGGAGTCCACAGGGAGCACACAGAGCTTGTGGAGCCTATGCCTGGAGCAGGCTTTCCTGTGTCCTCCTGCTTCCTCAGGGGCCCAGCACTGTGGCATCCAGCTCCTCCTCATGCCCCAATTGCAGGTGCTGAATGCCCTGGACACTACTTGGGCAGCAATGAAATTTGAATATGAGCCCCACAGCAGGACCCAGCTCCCACTGCTTAAGATGGATGAGGTGCTCATTGAGACGCTGGAGGACAACCAAATGCAGCTGCAGAACGTGTTGGCCTCCAAGTACCGAGCCTTCTTCCTTCAGAGGGCACAGGACTGGCAGCAGAAGTTGTCAACCACTGACACTGTTATCAACACCTGGTTTGAGGTACAGAGGAAGTGGAGTCACCTGGAAACAATCTTCATAGCATCTGAAGACACACGCAATCAACTGCCAGAGGAGTCGAAGAAATTTGATGCCATTGATGAGGATTTCCGAGTGCGAAGCCCATTCCCCCTCTCCTGCTCCCTGCAGCACTCTGCCAGTTCTGGTTGGCTGAAGTGTTTTTCCTCTTCAGGGACTAATGGCTGATGCAGTACAAACTCCCAATGTGATTGAATGCACCAACAAGCCCGGGCTGCACACCCAGCTGGAAGCACTGCAGGACAGGTAAGGGTCAAGTCATCCTGGTGAAGGATTTGGGAAGGGGCTGATTGCTCCAAAGTGTCAGCAAGACAAGGACTAAGCAAAGAGTAAAACCAATGTATGGGGGTTAATGGCAGGTTTTTCTGTTTTCTGCCAGGCTGGCAGTCTGTGAGAAGGCCTTGGCTGAATACCTTGAGACCAAAAGACTGGCTTTTCCCCGGTTCTATTTTGTCTCCTCTGCAGACTTACTGGATATTTTATCAAAGGGGACTGAGCCCCTTGAGGTATAGGCTGTGTGTGAGCATGGGGGTGAGTCCTGTGCCATTTCCCTGCTAAGTGGTTTGAGCAGTTTTAGAACATTTTTCACTCTTACCGGCAGAACACCATCCCTGATCCCTCTTCCTGGGGGTAGATCCAATTGCTGATCACACCTCCGCACGTGACGGGGGTCCTGACAGTGGCTGTGCCTCTGCTCTCAGGTGTCCCGGCACTTGACAAAGCTGTTCGACAGTTTGGCCAAGCTGAAGTTCCAGCAGGGCTCAGACAAAAAGCCTCAGAAGGTGGCCCATGGGATGTTCAGCCGCGACGGGGAGTACGTGCCCTTCGATGCAGACTGTGACCTGTCTGGCCAGGTCAGTTGAGCTTTGTGGGGACTCTGCAGGTTAAGGATGGGGATGAGCCTTTTGCTGGTTGTACTCTAATACTCTAATAGCCTGAGCTATAGTAGGAGAATAAAAATGCAATTACAAAGATTTTTGGCCAAAAACCCCAGAAATGGCATCTGCATTGTAGGTACAGAACAGCACAATCATGTGAACCTCCTCAGCCTCGCAGTCCCTCGAGTGTTGCAGGGTGGTTACCCCTTGGCCATTTGCCCTCAGACCACCCCCATCTTATCCCATGGGATGTGCCCTGCAGGGCCAGCATCAGACTCTCTCCTGTGGCCAATTGTAATGCACAGGGAGAGGTTTGCACAGCCTGAGCAGACGTGGGCTGGGAGCCACTTACTCAGCTCTGCTGGATATGACCCTCCAGGTCGAGGTTTGGCTGAACCGGCTGCTGGAGCGTATGCGCTCGACACTGCGAAACCTCATCCCCCAGGCCCTGGGCACGTATGATGAGAAGCCCCGGGAGCAGTGGGTGTTTGACTACCCAGCACAGGTGGGTGCTGCTGCACAGGGCCAGGCTGAGCCGGCTCTGAGAGAGAGAGGAGGAGGAGACAGACAGCCCCAGGAGGCACAGGGGCCCACTCTGAGCCATAGCAGGTTCTTCTTTATGGCCGTGTTGTCCCCATGGTTTGCTGCAGGTTGCTCTGACGTGCACCCAGATCGCCTGGACCTCAGAGGTTGGTGTTGCTTTTTCGAGTCTGGAGAAAGGTTACGAGAATGCCCTGAAGGATTATAACAAAAAGCAGGTTGGCATCATCCAGACCTGACCTGGAGCTGGTCCAAGCCTCTCTGCCAGACCAGGGGTCATCAAGAGGTGAAAAAATGAGGGCATCATCTCTATGTCTATTATCTCTGTTCTTCTCCAGATCACTCGGCTGAATGCCCTGATTTCCCTACTCCTTGGGAACCTGAGTGCTGGAGACAGAATGAAGATCATGACAATCTGTACTATTGATGTCCATGCAAGGGACGTTGTGGCCAAAATGATCCAAACAAAGGTATTTGGTACCAGAGGGAATTTTTGCTACACCATATCTCAGAACTTTGGAGCACAGATTTCGTGTCGTTCTATTACTTTCGGGCTGGGCGCCTCTATTGGCGGGTGTGGACTGGGCTGGGCTCTGAGGAGGGACGGTCCTCACCCACCCCAGCATGGCTCCAGGACCCCTTTGCACTCTCTCCTTGTACTGGGAGGTGGAGAACACTCCCGAGGCAGGGGTGTGTCGCTGTCCCAGAGGGCCAGGGTGGGCAGTGCCCGTGCCCACTTGCCCTCCACAACCAGCTGCTCCACAGGTGGAGAGCTCCCAGGCATTTTCCTGGCAGTCCCAGCTGCGGCACCGCTGGGATGGCGGGGAGAAGCACTGTTACGCCAACATCTGCGATGCTCAGCTGCTGTATGCCTATGAGTACCTGGGGAACACGCCCCGGCTGGTCATCACCCCCCTGACAGACAGGTGGGGCCTTGGCTCCCCACACCTCCCACTGCCCCTGGCACTGTGGCCATGCCACACCATGGGCCACACTCAGCCCCAGTGTCCTCCCTCCACAGGTGCTACATCACCCTGACACAGTCCCTTCACCTCTACATGGGGGGGGCCCCTGCTGGCCCTGCAGGCACTGGGAAAACAGAGACCACCAAGGACCTGGGCCGGGCAGTGGGTATTATGGTCTACGTGTTTAATTGCTCCGAGCAGATGGACTACAAGGTAGGACACGGGGCAACAGGATGGTGGCAACGAGGTGAGAACCATGGGGTGACCAGGACTAGGGGGCCCTGGTTTTGGGTCTATGGGAACCTCGGCAAGGGGGCTTTATCACTGTGGGGAATTTCCCTAGGGAAGAGCATGATCCGTAAAGCACAAGCACTCGAGTTTTGTCACCAAATCCCCATTGCAGCTGCCATGAGGGATCACAGTGCCTGAGCGCTGTCTCACTGCTCTGTTTCTCTCCAGTCCTGTGGGAACATCTACAAAGGACTTGCCCAGACAGGCGCCTGGGGCTGCTTCGATGAGTTCAATCGCATTTTGGTGGAGGTCCTGTCTGTCATTGCAGTGCAGGTGCGTGCTGTCCTCACAACCCAGTGGCACTGGATGCCAAAGAGACTTCCCAGCATGTCCTGGATGCTGCCACAGTCAAACCTGACTTGCAGGACAGTTTGCCACTATTCTCTCCACTACGTCCTGTTTGGACACAGGGTGAGGGGTGGAAGCACAGCAGTGCAGGCAATTTGGGCACAGTTAAACTTCACAGCCCAGCTGTGTCCCATCCTGGTAACCTGTCACCCCCCAGCTCTGCCACCACCTGGGACAGGGAGTTGTAGTGATTAGGAAGGAGCTGGTTTAAGGCCAGCTCTCCTGCTGCTGTGGCTTCAGCAAGATCTCAGTGTTATTCCTGGCACAGCCAAACCTTCAGGCTCACCTTGGGGAGCAGTCAGGGTCAGCCAGAGCACTGGACAGGGATCTGGGAACCGCCAGCACCAATATCTCTGCTCACCTGGCAGGTAAAAAGTATTCAAGATGCAATCCGTGCCAAGAAGAAAACATTCAACTTCCTTGGGGAGACCATCTCCCTGGTCCCATCAGTTGGGCTGTTTATCACCATGAACCCTGGTTACGCTGGGCGCACGGAGCTGCCTGAGAATCTAAAAGCTCTGTTCAGGTGGGTCAGTGTCACTGCAGCACTTGCCTCTGCGCTGGCACTCATGTGCCACCTCCATAGTGTGACCTAAGCCAAGGGTGTTTGTGTGCACTGGTGGCCCTGCAGTGAGGGAGCCCTTGGCACCATGGGACAGGCCTGTCACTCCCCAGAGGTGGCCAGGTGTGATGAGCTGGGCTGCTCAGCAAGGGGAGAGGACACTTGGGTGGGTTGCCACCCTCAACTAAAAATCCAATTGAGAGTAGGACAAAAAGTTGGTGAAGCACTGGAATGGGAAGCACAGGGATACTGTGGGACCCCTGTCCTTGGAGAAACTCAGCCTGTGACCACAGAAGGGCTGGTGAGCCCCAGAATGGTGGGACATGAGCACTGCTTGGAGGAAGAGTCTGGGCAGGGGAGCCCACCAAGTGTAACTGCAGCAACTCACTGTTTGTTATACTGGAAACCTGGGGGCAAAGTTTGGGAGCTGTGGGAAGGTAAGGACATGGTAAGTGGCCCTGACAACTGCAGCTGCTCCTCTCTAGACCCTGCGCTATGGTGGTCCCCGATTTTGAACTGATCTGCGAAATCATGCTTGTGGCAGAGGGATTTCTCGATGCCAGGCTCCTGGCAAGAAAGTTCATCACTCTCTACACACTCTGCAAAGAGCTCCTGTCAAAACAGGTAAATAACAATATTACACAGTGCTGTCTGTGAGAGGAAAGAGTCCATTTGACCATCAAACCTGACACACTGTAGTGGGATTGCTGGTGGTGACACATGCAGTGACAGTTCTGCACAGCTCAGATCTATGGCTGAACAAGATCCACTTCTATCTGGTGCATCATATGGCACTTTTCTGCCTTAAGGAAGGAATCAAGAAGCTTAAAAATAGAATAGCATGGAATTAGAATTAGTATTAGAATTAGAATTAGGCAAATTATGGTGAGAGCATTAAGATATTTCTCTCAAGAGAGGTGATTTACACTATACACGTGTCTCCAAGAAGGAAGTCAGATTCCCAGTTCCATACCACCCCCATGACTGACAGAGGCTTCTCCTGTAAATAAGCTCAGTGTAAGTCCAGCCCACTGGGTGCTGTGTGGATGACCTGGCTGGGGGCCAATGGACAGGGTGTTCCTCTGCAGTGTTGTTTGAAGCACTTCTCCCTAACCAAAGTGAAATGGTGATTCTCTGCTTCCTGTCACAGGATCACTACGACTGGGGGCTGAGGGCCATCAAGTCTGTGCTGGTGGTGGCGGGCTCCTTGAAGAGGGGGGACCCTGGTTCTGCAGAGGACCAGGTTCTGATGAGAGCTTTACGAGACTTCAATATCCCCAAGATTGTGACAGATGACTTGCCTGTGTTTCTGGGGCTGATTGGAGACCTGTTTCCAGCACTGGACGTTCCCAGGAAGAGGAACCTTGACTTTGAGAAGGTGCAAGCCCAAGCGTGGCACCATCACCAGAGATGTCCCAGTCCTAGCAGGATCCAGAGGCTGATGGCCTATTCAGTGCTTCTGGTGGGGCTGGCTCAACTCCGGGGTCTTTCCAAGGCTGATGGTGGTCAGTGCCTGCTCTCCCTCCCAGGTCATCCGTGAGTCCGTGCTGGAGCTTAAGCTGCAGGCAGAGGAGAATTTCGTGCTGAAGGTGGTACAGCTGGAGGAACTGCTGCAAGTGCGACACTCCGTCTTCGTCGTTGGCAACGCCGGCTGCGGCAAGTCCCAGGTAGCAGCCAAACGATCCTGAGGACAAGGGACCCCTCTGGCCTTGGCCAAGCACATCCCATGGCCTCCCATAGCTTGTTGGTGAGGGCTGTGCAGACCCCAGCCCTGCCAGAGCAGTGTTTGGGCAGAGAACAGCAGTGCAGCCATGGCCATGCCAGGCCCTCAGGCACTGTGTGTGCCAGACTGAGCCCGTGCAGCTGAGCATGTTTGGGATGCACAGCTCAGGGACTGCCCAAGACACCCATCAGTGGAGCAAAGAAAAAGACAGAGAGCACACGGGCACACTCTCACGATTGATCCTGGCCGTGCTCTGGTGCCGACAGGATGACAGGACAGTGCTGGCTGGCAGGGCCTGGCTTCCACAATGCCCTGTCCAGGAGCTGGCTCTGCAGAGGGAGGTCAGGTGCTTTCCCAGAAGGAATCCAGGTGGGAGCAGGGCTCCACTGCAGACAGAGGCTGCCAAAGGCTGTGGCTGCCCCAGTGGGATCAGCACCTCTGGCTGCATCATCCTCTCTCCACAGGTGCTGAAGTCACTCAACAAGACCTACCAAAGGCTGAAGAGGAGGCCAGTCACTGTGGATCTTGACCCCAAGGCTGTGACCTGTGACGAGCTGTTTGGGATCATTCATCCAGCCACACGGGAATGGAAGGATGGTGAGACACCAATGCTGTGAGCTCAGTTTATGGGATGTGAGATGGAATGGGAAGACTTTTCCTTGGGGCTCTTTCCTGGAGTGGGAGGGAGAAGGAATATGTTTAATGGGAGCACCAATCCCATGTGTCCTCCCAGTGAATGGCTATGTGTGGGGAGGAACAAGCCATGTCTCTCTGTGGGGCAGGTTTGTTCTCCACAGCAATGCGTGACCTGGCCAACATCACACATGATGGGCCCAAATGGATCATCCTTGATGGAGACATTGATCCAATGTGGATTGAGTCCCTGAACACAGTCATGGATGATAATAAGGTTGGTGCCATCAGTTTTCAGGGGCTTTCCTCATTTTTTATCTCAGGGGGATCAGTTCCAGACATCCCCCACAATGAGCCACTTCCCCCAGGTTCTCACCTTGGCCAGCAACGAGCGCATCCCTCTCACTCCCACCATGCGGCTCATCTTCGAGATCAGCCACCTGCGGACAGCCACACCAGCCACCGTGTCCCGCGCTGGAATCCTCTACATCAACCCCGCGGACCTGGGCTGGAACCCGTGAGCTGGGGAGGGAGAAGGATGGGATGGGATGGGATGGGATGGGATGGGATGGGATGGGATGGGATGGGATGGGATGGGACGGGACGGGACGGGACGGGATGGGACGGGACGGGACGGGATGGACGCTCCAGCACTGTTTGTCTCTCTTGCAGCATTGTGACCAGCTGGATTGAGACAAGGACAGTGAAGTCTGAGAAGGCTGCTCTGATGATCCTCTTTGACAAGTACCTGCCACCATGCCTGGAGAAACTCAGGTCTGGGTTCAAGACAATCACCCCTGTTCCTGAGGTCACGGCCATACAGACAGTTCTGTCTCTGCTGGAATGTTTCCTGACACCGAAGAATGTCCCACCAGACTCACCCCGGGAGCTATACGAGCTCTTCTTTGTCTTCGCCTGTGTCTGGGCCTTCGGCGGGGCCTTGTTCCAAGACCAGGTACAGCCACGGGACTACCCAGCACCTGCCACCCCTCTCTGCCTCCTGTCCTGTGGCTGGGGTCTGAGTGCCTCTGTTTTGTCCTCCAGCTGGTGGATCACTGCCAGCAGTTCAGCAAGTGGTGGCTGACGGAATTTAAAACCATCAAGTTTCCTAATCAGGGGACAATTTTTGACTATTACATTCATCCAGAAAAGAAGACATTCAATCCCTGGGATGAAAGAGTGCCAGCGTTTGAGCTCGACCCTGATATCCCCTTACAGGTATTTCCCACAAGCGTTATGTTTATATGGTTTATTTGATTATCACTCCACAGTCTTCCCCTCAGCAATGCCTGGAGCATCATCAGGATTTGGACTGGTAGCACCCATCAAACTCAATGGACTCCTATGGTTCTCTTTATCCCACAGAAACCTCAAGCAAGGGCTGTGAATTCCACATCCCCTTTACCTTCAGATTAACCTGCAGCTTCAGAGAGTCTCACAAAATAGCAGTGACTATTGCCTGAGTGCAAAATGTCCTTTAGCACTCAATTTTTGTTTCCTATAGTGGCATCTAGGGAGGGTCATCTAAGCTGTCAGGGAAAAGGGCAAGGAGCTGTGGCTCTGTGGTAGTTTCAGAAACTGTCCATGTTGTTCTGTGTAATAACTTGGTCTTGGTCAGAAAGTCTTTAACAGAGTAATAGAGCACCCAAACGAGTTGCTTTAGAGAGGGACCAGGCTTGCATGCAGAGAGAACTGTCTGTTGGAGCTGCCAGGAATGCTGTGCTCTGGCATGCTACTCACTGCCCTGACAGAGGATCCTGCCTCTGCCAGTGCCAGGGCAATGCAGGGACTGACAGTGCCTCTCCCCAGGCTGCTGTGGTGCACACCACAGAGACCATTCGCCTCCGCTACTTCCTGGACCTGCTGATGGAGAAGCAACGGCCTGTGATGCTGGTGGGGAACGCAGGGACGGGAAAGTCAGTCCTGATGTGGGACAAGCTGGAAGCACTTGGCACAGATGAATATCTGGTGCAGTCTGTGCCCCTCAACTTCTACACAACCTCGGCCATGCTGCAGGGTAAGGCTGGCAGAGCCAGCAGCCAGACCCACTCTGGGCTGTGCCACAGGGTCCAGCATTGCTGACTCCCGACCCATCTACTCCACTTGCTGCAGCTGTCCTTGAGAAACCCCTGGAGAAGAAATCAGGGAGAATTTATGGCCCACCTGGCACCAGAAGGCTGATCTACTTCATCGATGACATGAACATGCCAGAGGTGGACAAGTATGGCACTGTGGCTCCACACACGCTTATTCGGCAGCACCTGGACCATGGGCACTGGTGGGTGCTTGAGGGGCACAGCATGATGGGAGGAACCTGTCCCCATCCCTGGGAAAAGTGTCACAGTGTTGGTCCCTGCACAGGTATGACAGGAACAAACTGACCTTGAAGGACATTTGCAACTGCCAGTATGTGGCCTGCATGAACCCGACCGCGGGGTCCTTCACCATCGACTCACGGCTGCAGGTGTGCAGGACCTGGAGGCAGGGCTCTGCCAGACACATTTGCTCTCCTGGCACCAAAGCCCAGAGGGTGGAATGAGGCAGGGGACCCTGCAGTGCCAGTTGGCTGCATTAGCCCCTGTGGGGCAAAGTGCCCACGTCAATTTCTGTCCCTTTTTGCAGCGTCACTTCTGCGTCCTCGCTGTGTGCTTTCCCAGCCGTGAGGCTCTGCACACTGTGTACGGCACCATCCTGCAGCAGCACCTGGCCCGGCAGAACATGCCACTGCTTCTGCAGAAGATGCAGCCCCAGCTGGTAGCAGCAGCACTGGGTAAGCCTTTGTGACACCAGGATGGGACAAGCCCCTGGGGAATGCACTGTAAGGGAGCCAGGCTCAGGGGTCTCTGGGGACCTTGAGCCTGCTCATCCCCCTGTCCTGCCAACAGCCCTGCACCAGAAGGTTGCCTCCAACTTTCTGCCGACAGCCATCAAGTTCCACTACATCTTCAACCTGCGGGACCTCTCCAACATATTCCAGGTAGTGGGAGAGCTGTTTCTTCTAAAATATCCTTATTCCTCTCTTTCTTCATCCCACATCTTCACAGCATACCATGCCCCTGAAAAGAGCCTTGGCCTCTTCCCAGAGCAAACCTTTGCAATCAGCTCTGAGTGGCACTAAAATAACCTTGAGGGCTGTGGGATTTGTTTGTCAGGGGCTGCTCTTCTCCACCCCCGAATGCCTGAAAATCCCTGTGGACTTGGTACGTCTCTGGCTTCACGAAGCAGAGAGGGTGTATGGAGACAAACTTGTCGACGAAGAGGATCAGTACAGTTTCAAGAAGCTGCTGGCAGACATCTGCAAAGCCTCCTTTCAAGTAAGTTGTGGTGGAAAGTAGAGTGCTCCAGCCCAGTGGTGCCCCCCAGGTGCCCCACAGTGTCTTCTTGCAGCTGGAATTGCCTCTCCCAGGACCTCAATGAAGAGGCGGTGTTCGCCAAGCCCAACATCTACTGCCACTTCGCCCAGGGCATGGATGAGTCCAAGTACATGCCAGTGACAAGCTGGGCAGCTCTGAGTGACCTGCTCGGGGAAGCCCTGGACAGCTACAATGAGGTGAATGCAGCGATGAATCTGGTGAGTGCCCGTGACAGGCAGCTCTGCCCTGAAAAAATGGGACTGTGGCACTGCACTGCTTGGCTGGGTTGGTGCATTATGGGGCATTCCCTGCTCTTTCTGCACTGATCCACAACACCGAACCTTCCCCTCCTGTTTTCTTCAGGTGCTCTTTGAAGACGCAGTGTCTCACATTTGCAGAATTAGCCGGATCTTGGAGTCTCCTCGGGGCAATGCACTACTGGTGGGGGTGGGAGGCAGCGGAAAGCAGAGCCTGGCACGGCTGGCAGCTCACATCAGCAACCTGAGCGTGTTCCAGATCACGCTGAGGAAAGGCTACGGCATCCCGGACCTGAAGGTAGGAGCAGCTTTGGACCCTGGCTCAGTGCCACATGCTTGGGGATGGGTCCTGCACCTGCAGTGATGGTGCTTGGGTAGGCTCACACGGCTCTGCTCTCCTTGTGACACTGCATTTGCACACCAGGATCCGCTCACAGGTGACAACCATGAGTCCTGCCCCAAGGGGGCACAGTGCTTCCCCAGCCAGGCATGGGCAGGAGCTACTAGTGACAGCAGTGTGGTGGTGTGGGCAGCCCTGGTGCTGGACCTGTGCCCGAGCAGAGCACCCGGCACTAGCTCCTTCCCAGAGGCTCCTTCCCAAAGGCTCCCTTCCAGCTCTCCGGGGCAGCCCAGGGCTGCTCCAAACAGATCACTTTGGAGAATACTTCCTGGGGGTTGAACTGGTGGGTGACAGTTCCTCTCTGTCCCAGCTGGACCTTGCCTCCCAGTACATCAAAGCTGCTGTGAAGAACATTCCTGCTGTGTTCCTGATGACAGACTCCCAGGTGGCTGAAGAATCATTCCTGGTTGTGATCAATGATTTCTTGGCGTCTGGGGAGGTGCCAGGCCTCTTTCAGGATACTGACCTGGAAACCATTATCAGTGCCATGAGGCCTCAAGTGAAGTCCCTTGGATTGGAGGATACAAAGGAAAACTGCTGGAAATTATTTATAGAAAAAGTGAGGCGCCAGTTAAAGGTGGGTGTTTGCTCTCCAGGTTGGTTTGCCTGTGCCCCTGATTTGCCCGTTTCAAAACCTCTTTGCAACAGGCCACAGAACACCAAGGTTTTATCCCAGGATGGTGAGTTTGGGCAAAAGGTGTTTTCAGAGACTCCCCAGGTGCCCCCAGCCCCAGAGGCACAGGGCAGAACAGCCCTGTATTGACCTCCCTGGGGGCAGAGGGGGTCAGTAGCTTCCACAGCCACATGCCATGCTGTCACTCTCACGGACACTCTCATGAGCACTGTGCTCAGCTGCTGACTGCAGCCACCAAAGGGGACCCAGTTCCAGTCCTGGTAAGAGGCACAGGCTGCACGACAACAGACCAGCTCCTGCATACTGGGAGTTAATGGGAAGGCAGCAAACCTCTGGTTGCAGAAGTATCCTTGCAGTCATGTGGACCCCCTGGATACACTGTCCCACCCTGACAGCGGGGACACCCCACTCAGCCACTGCTGTCCTGCCCTAGGTTGTCCTCTGCTTCTCCCCTGTGGGCTCAACCCTGCGTGTGCGGGCCAGAAGGTTCCCTGCTGTAGTGAACTGCACAGCCATCGACTGGTTCCACGAGTGGCCGGAGGATGCTCTTGTGTCCGTCAGCAGCAGGTTCCTGGAAGAAACGGCAGACATCGAGGTGAGCTGGGAGCCCAGTGCAGCTGCTGTCCAAGGGCACTGAGGATCCCGGGCTGCACTGGACAACAAACTGCACCTCTGCTGCTCTCTGTGTTTAGTGTGCCCAGGGATGGGGGTCTGGCATAACCCAGGGGGCTGGGAACAGCAAGCTGGGAATAGGTCTGGGATAAGTTTACAACTGGTTTCAGCATCAGAGCCTGCAGCCCTGCCCTGTACTGGTGAGGATGAAACCTTCCCTTCCTATTCTGTCCTTAAAACACCCACACAGGCAACAGCCTGGGGACAGCAGCTCCTCCCCACACAGGGGTGTCAGG
Organism: Chaetops frenatus; assembly: GCA_013400775.1. Classification (NCBI taxonomy): domain Eukaryota; kingdom Metazoa; phylum Chordata; class Aves; order Passeriformes; family Picathartidae; genus Chaetops; species Chaetops frenatus. Next base: position 37,879 of record VZTR01017493.1, read on the forward strand.
AACAGAGCTGGGCATGGGAACCAGCACCAGTGCCTTGATCACCAGTGTCTCAGACCTGCGTCATGTTGCTGATGAAAAGGGTCACTTTGCTCTGGCCTCTGTGGCTGGACACAGAGCCCACATTGCAGGAGGGCTCAGTGCAGCCACGGCCTGCTGCAGCAGCTCCCTGTCTGTGCTCTCTGTCCAGCCAGAGGTCAAGGCCTCCATCAGCCGGTTCATGTCCTTCGTCCACACAAGCTCAAAGGAGATGTCCAAGATCTACCTGGCCGTGGAGAGACGCTACAATTATACCACGCCAAAGACCTTCCTGGAGCAGATAAAGCTCTACCAAAACCTGCTGGCGAATAAAAGGAGCAAGCTCTCTGCCAGCATCGAGAGGCTGGAAAAGGGGCTGATGAAGCTGCAGAGCACAGCATCACAGGTGCCTGCCCATAGCCTCTCGTGCATCGTGCCTGTACAGGCTCTGGCACAGTGGGAGAGAGCAGGCACACCCCTGCAGGATGGTCACAGTGTCTGTGAGGTCCCCAAGCCATACCAAGACACTGCTGCTCCACCAAGCAGGGCTTGGCAGGATCAGACCTTTTATCTGTTCTGTTTCTTCCCTCATTGAGGTGGACGACCTGAAAGCCATGTTGGCAGTTCAGGAGATAGAGCTGAAGCAGAAGAATGAGGACACAGACAAACTGATCCATGTGGTGGGTGTTGAGACAGAGAAGGTCAGCAAGGAGAAAGCCATTGCTGATGAGGAGGAGCTGAAGGTCGAGGCCATCAACAAGGTGCAAAGTGCTGAGCTGGTGTCCAGTGTGGGACAGGGCAGCATGATCCCTGTGGTTACAGCCACTTACCCCATCCCATGTCCTCCCTCCCCAGATGGTGGCTGAGAAGCAACGAGCCTGTGCAAGCGACCTGGCAGAAGCAGAGGTGGTGCTCTCTGCCGCCCGTGAGGCTCTCGACACACTCAACAAGGTGGGTGACCTCTCAGTGGGAAGCAGGTGCCCAGTTAGTGGCTGGCAGCCCTGGGCCAGGGTGATGCTCAGTGGCCTTGTGGTCCCTCCCCAGTACAACCTGACGGAGCTGAAGTCCTTTGGGGCCCCACCACCAGAGGTAGTGAATGTGATGGCAGCTGTGTTGATTCTGACGGCTGAAAATGGCAAAATTCCAAAGGACAAGAGCTGGACAGCAGGAAAGGTCAAGATAGGAAAAGCAGACACTTTCCTTGCAAGCTTAAAAAACTATGACGGAGAAAACATCCCTGAGCCCTGTCTCAAGGCATTTGAGTGAGTCCATGGCTGGTGCCTGCCCCTTCACAGCTCCTGCTCAGGGCAGCTGATGGCCAAGGAGGGCCCTCACCCCAGAGCACAGTGGGGTTTGGGGGCAGGAGTGGGATCCAGGTGTTGGCCCTGCTCTCCCACCCTGCCACCCAGAGGCAACCCAAGCCCCGGGGGAGTGAGGTGGGCTGCTGGCAGCAGCAGTGCAGTGCCATAGCGTGGCATGTCCTCCCATTCCAGGCCATACCGGTCAGACCCCAGCTTTAATCCAGAGTTCATCAAGTCCAAGTCAACGGCCGCAGCAGGGCTGTGCTCCTGGTGCCTCAACATGGTTCGTTTCTACGAGGTGCACTGCACAGTGAAGCCCAAGAGACAGGCAGTGGCCGATGCTGATGCCGAGCTGGCAGAGGCGCAGCAGAGGCTGAGTCGCATTAAGAGCAAAATTGCCGTAAGTGTGTGCCCTCACAGACCCCAGCCACCAAATGAACAAAAGAACTCCATGAACCCAGGGCCTGGCTGCAGCAGAGCTCTGGGACCATGGAGCCTCCCATCTGGGCAGGGAATAACGCTGGGGCTGTTCTCTTCCAAAGACCCTGAATGCAAACCTGGCAACTCTCACTGCTCAGTTTGAGAAAGCCACAGCAGAGAAAATCAAATGCCAGCAGGAGGCTGATGAAACGAACAAAGTCATCACCTTGGCAAACAGGTACTGGCTCCGAAGCATCAGGGCAGGCTGCTGCTCCCTGGTGGCCATGACACCAGGGCCATTGGAGCAGCAGAGCCCCCCATACCCTTCCCAAATTAAAAAATTCTGAGGTGAACTGGGCCAGACATTCATGGGGGGAGGCAGCCATGGAGATGTGTGGTAACAACGCCCCAAGTCACCATGGCTGAGTCCCCACGCCCTCACGCCCCCCCACCCCAGGTCACAGCACCAGCACCACAGCAGTCACCATCCCCTCTGATCCCCTAGGCTTGTTGGGGGCCTGGCATCTGAAAACGTCCGCTGGGCTGAGTCAGTGGAGCAGCTCAGAGAGCAGAAGAAGACACTGTGTGGGGATGTGTTGCTGGTCTCCGCCTTCGTGTCCTACATTGGATACTTTACCAAGAAGTACAGGGCTGAGCTTCTGGAGAAGCACTGGGTCCCCTTCCTCCATGGGCTGACGGTGAGAGGCCACAGGTTCCATCTCAGAGCGCCTGGGGCTCCTTCTCCCATGCCCACCAGCACCGGGGGCTCCCACCCCTCTGCGGCCAGGCACCCAACAGCCCTTCCCTGCAGGTGCCCATCCCCATCACCCCAGACCTGGACCCCCTCAGCCTCCTCACGGACCCTGCCGATGTGGCTGCCTGGAACAACCAGGGGCTGCCCAGCGACCGCACTTCTACTGAGAATGCTGCGATCCTCTGCAGCACCCAGCGGTGGCCACTGCTCGTGGATGCCCAGCTGCAGGGCAGCAAGTGGATCAAGAACAAATATGGAGAGGACCTGCAGATCGTCCGCCTGGGCCAGCGAAGGTGGGCCAGGGGCTGTGGGGTGGGCACAGGCTCAGGCTGCACCACTGAAGGGTGCAGAGTCAGGGCAATCATGTCCCCCATCAGATTCAGAGCATCCAAGGGCAGCAGCCCTGATGGTGTACCTGACACCTCCAAAAGCTCTGTGGGGGCCAGGACTGGCAGAGCACAATGGGGTCCCCATAGGGCACAGTGGGTGGCAAGCACCCCATGAGCCCCCCAGAGCAGCTCAAGCCCTCCACAGTGCACAGGCTTGCCATACACACCTCCCCTCTTCCCCCTCAGATACCTGGACATCATTGCCCAGGCGGTCTCTGAAGGACAGACACTACTGATCGAGGACATCGGGGAGACGGTGGAGGCAGTGCTGGACCCGCTGCTGGGCAGGACTGCCAAGGGCAGGTCAGCACACCCCAATGCTGAAGGGTTTCACCTGCCCCAAGCAGCCACTGCTGCCGCAAAATGCTGGTAGATGCACCTTCACTGTGGGCAGCTTGGCAGCCTGATCCTTCTTTTGTTTTGGTCACATCCTCCAGTGTTCTCCAATATGTCTCATGGAGGACATCTGTACTGAATGTGGCCTTTCTGACTGTTCTGGTCCTTGGCATCCAGTTCATTTAGTGATTCAAGGGCATGTTAGCTGGGACATCTGCCCCATGGATGGACACATGCCACATGCCATAAGTTGGAAGGGGAACTGCACTCCAGAGGCCATAAGGGGCTGTGGCAGGACAGTCTCTAGCTCCTATTCCTCCATCCTTGCCCTGACAAGTCTGGTTTAGTACTTCTGCCCTTGCTGTGCCTTTTCCCAACCCAAGAAATTCATCCCAAGTAGCCAGGAACAGCACACAAGCTGAGGGCATCCGTCTGTGATGACCTACTGCCCAGTGTGTGGGGATTAATTTGTTTAATTAACTGAACAGATACATTAGAATTGGAGACAAAGAAGTAGAGTATCACCAGCAGTTCCGCCTAATCCTGCATACCCGATGTTTCAACCCACACTACAAGCCAGAGGTTCAGGCTCAGTGCACTCTCATCAACTTCTTGGTGACAAGGGAGGGCCTGGAGGACCAGCTGCTGGCTGCTGTGGTAGCCCGGGAGCGGCCGGACCTGGAGAACCTGAAGGTACAGACCCAGCTGCTGGCTAGAGGGGTGGGAGAGGCCGGGGCACTGCGGAGGTTTTGGGCAGGGAGCATGAGAGCTCCCCTCCGTGTGCTCTCTGCTGTTTGTCGAGAGCCAAGGAAGTCCCGACCAGACCCTGTAGCTGCAGGTCCCCCGATGCCTCCCGCAGCCAGCGCTGCCTGGGCGCGCTCATCACTTCACCCTGTGGGTGATGGTGGGACTCAGGAGGGGCCACATCCACCTTCCCCCCCCACTAGCACGTTGGTGGCCGCATGGCAGAGTGACTGGTGCCAGCACTCTGTCGTGATCTCTTGAGTGACACATCCCTGGGCGCTGCTATCACAGGCAAACCTGACCAAGAGCCAGAACGAGTTCAAGATCAAGCTGAAGGAGCTGGAGGACTCACTGCTCGCCCGGCTGTCAGCTGCTGGGGGAGATTTCCTGCGGGACACAGCATTGGTGGAGAACCTGGAGATAACAAAGCGCACAGCCAAGGAAATTGAGGAAAAAGTAAACAAGCTCCCTGGAGCTGGTGCCGCAGGCAGAGGAACAGCTCAGCTGGGCACCCAGCAGGAGGGTGGGCACCACTTTGATGTGGGATGGGGTTCTGGTAACACCCACCGCCCTGCACCTCCAGGTAAAAGAAGCTAAAGTCACTGAAGTACAAATAAACGTTGCAAGAGAGAACTACCGGCCAGCAGCAGAGCGGGCATCCCTCCTGTACTTCATCCTGAGTGACCTCTGCAAGATCAACCCCATCTATCAGTTCTCTCTCAAGGTAGATGGGGAGTGAGGAGGGACAGAGATGTCTGCAGGTGGGAGAGTTGGGGGAGCACAGAGATTTCAGTGTTTCAGCTTTCATGCTGCTGACAAGACCCCAGCAGCCACATGCTGATGCCTGCTGGGATCTTCCTCAGGCCTTCAATGGGGTCTTTGAGAAAGCCATCCAACGTGCGATCCCCAGTGACGACACCCGGCAAAGGGTGATCAACCTGACGGACCAGATCACCTACTCGGTCTATGTGTACACTGCACAGGGCCTCTTTGAGAGAGACAAACTCATCTTCCTGGCCCAGGTTGCCTTCCAGGTAATCTCTGCAAACGTCTGGGGCTCCTGCTGTACAACAGGCATCCACGTGGCTTTAGACAGCTTGTTCTCTTTGGTGCTTCTGTGGATGCTCAGAGCCTCTCACCCCTCACACCGCCCACTGGGGCTGTGGGCGTTGGGTGGCTGTAATGCTGCACTCCCAACTTTCAGGTCCTGGCCATCAAGAAAGAAGTGAACCCAGCAGAGCTGGACTTTCTCCTGCGCTTCCCTTCCAAGACTGGTGTCACGTCCCCCGTGGACTTCCTGCAACACCAGGGCTGGGGTGCCGTCAAGGTGGGTCTGTGCAGTCACCCACTGGCCCAAGGCAATGCCAGCACAGCCCCTAGTGCAGCAGGTCCAGGGTCACCTGTAGGGGGTCCCTGAGGACAAGCAGAGCCCAGGAGTGATTTAGGCCTTCTCTGTGGGACCTGAAGGCTCTTTCAGAAATGGAAGAGTTCACAAGCCTGGAGAGTGACATCGAGGGCTCGGCAAAGCGATGGAAAAGGTTTGTGGAGATGGAGGCACCGGAGAATGAGGTGCTCCCCATGGACTGGAAGAACAAGTCAGCCCTGCAGAAGCTGTGTGTGCTGCGGTGCCTGCGCCCTGACAGGATGACCTATGCCATCAGGTATCTGGTGCCCAGCACAGGGCTCTCCTGCAAGAGACCCAGAGTGTCACCACTCCAGCTGCAACCAGTGACTGTTCCCATCTCACAGGATGGTTCTATTTTTCCGTAGGAAATTTGTGGAAGAGAAGATGGGAAGCAAGTATGTGGAAGGAAGGAGCATTGATCTCTCTGAGGTGTATAAGGAGAGCAGCCCCTCCACACCCCTGTTCTTCATCCTCTCCCCTGGTGTTGACCCGCTGAAGGACGTGGAGGCACTGGGTGAGGTTGCCCACCCCAGACTGGCACCAGCCCCGATGGCCATGAGCTGCTGCAGGGCCAAGCAGCCAGAATTGCATGACCCCAGCTCAGTACTGATACTGATACTGACAGCAGACACTCCCCTCCCAGGCACGAGGCTGGATTTCACCATTGACAACGGGAAGATCCACAATGTATCACTGGGGCAAGGCCAGGAGATTGTGGCAGAGCACGCCATGGAGGTGGCAGCTGCAGAGGGCCACTGGGTCATCCTGCAGGTGGGTGGAGGACAGCGGGGCACACCACAGGGTGCACAGCCCTGACGGCAACCAAGCACACCAGGGCACAAAGTCCTGCCAGCATCTGGGCACACCATGCCTGGTTACCCCACTGGTGATGGCAGTGACACTGCCTGGACCAGCTGGCTGTACCCAGCCCAAGTGCTGTCGTTGTACTGCACCTTCGCCCTGTAGAGCCACAGTCAGAATGGGCAGGGGCTGGAGGTGAGATTCACAAGGTCCAGAGGGTTTTGTTTGCAGAACATCCACCTAGTGGCCCGGTGGCTGGGCACGCTGGAGAAGCTGGTGGAGCACCACAGCCTGAGCAGCCACCCCCAGTACCGACTGTTCATGAGCGCCGAGCCAGCCCCCACCCCCGAGTCACACATCATCCCGCAGGGGCTGCTGGACAACTCCATCAAGATCACCAGTGAGCCGCCCACAGGCATGCGTGCCAACCTGCACGGAGCCCTCGACCTTTTCTCCCAGGTACCCCCTGTGTCACCACTGCCCTTCCACAGCTACCTCCTCGGGGCTGCTCTGGTCAGTGGGTACAGCTCCTCCCCTTCCAGGGTCCCACAGGCTGAGCACCTATGGGGTGTCACCGCTGCCAGGGACACTGCACCTGGAGCCAGCCCCTGCCAACACAACCTCCTGGAGTGCCCAGAATCCCCTCTGGCAGGGGTTTAGGGGTAGCCAGAGCTGCCCAAGGGTTTCCAACACAAGGAAGTGTCAGGTTACCAGTGCCTTTCCTGAGGCTGAACCTGGAGCTGCTGCAGCTTTGCCATGAACAAGCTGCCTCAGCTGTCAGCAGGGCATTGGGGTGTGAAGTCCTAATTCCTTCATAAACAAATGAGTGCAAAAATTCCCAACTACCAAATAATTAAAATACAATTATATGCCTTTTTTTCTAATGAACACTTGTTCTCGTCTGCATACGAATGTTCTTCACTAGAGGGGCATCTGATACTGATATTCAGCTGCAATCCACCCTCACTGTTCCTCCACAGGAAACACTGGAGCAGTGCAGCAAAGAAACCGAGTTCAGGTGCATCCTGTTTGCACTTTGCTACTTCCATGCAGCAGTGGCCGAGCGGCGCAGGTTCGGTACCCAGGGCTGGAACAGGCCATACCCCTTCAACAACGGTGACCTGACCGTCTCCGTTAACGTCCTGCACAACTACCTGGAGGCCAACCCCAAGGTGAGAGATAAAGAGGTGACAGCTTCTCAGCACAGCACATACTGCAACAATTAGCCTTACTTAGAACATTCACCAGTTTGCAGCACAAACACCATCTCATGAAGCAGCCCAGGGCCAGGAGCAGTTCCTCCCCTGCTCCCTGCATGCTCATGCAGGGGAAGGGGACGAGTACTCTGCCTGACTGAGCTGGGTGGAAGAGGCAACAGGCATCAGCCAGGACAAGGGCCTGCCCTGGGCCATGTGGCTGCCCTGACCTGTGCCTTGGTGATTCGTGGGTGGTTCCACCTAAAAAGCAAAGCCCGCTCCAAGAATGCAGGTGCAATGAGCAGGGCTGAAGTCTCACCTTTAGACTAACCAGCACTTAGACAGTGCTGGTTAGAAAAAAGATGGGATTCCACCACAGATGTTCATACTGGGACAAGGAGAAATCTGTGGGTGATCGAGAGACACTCCTCTTTGCAATCCTCTGTGGGTCCAGGGACTGTCACCTCCCTGAACAGGTCAATCCTGGAGCCACTCTGTGGTTACATGGGGAACTCCTGGGGAGCCGCTCAGAAGTCCCAGCTTGAGCCTCTCCCTGCAGGTACCATGGGATGACCTCCGGTACCTCTTTGGTGAGATCATGTACGGGGGGCACATCACTGATGAATGGGACCGCCGGCTATGCCGCACGTACCTGAGCGAGTATGTCCAGCCCGAGATGCTGGATGGGGAGGTGTCCTTGGCTCCAGGGTTTATGATCCCTCCCCGCTTGGATTACGAGGTAAGAAACATTGCAATTTGCTGCAGAAAACTCTTGCTTTGGATAAATGTGCATGAGTCCGCATTCTCTCTCAGTCACCAAGGGGAATGTAGGGACAGAGTGTCAATCCCCTAGAAATGTGCAGAATTGCTGCAAAAGTAATTCCTGCGGTTGAGATGGAAAGGGAAAATCTTGGCTGAGACACAAGTCAAAAAAGAGCCTCCATGCACACGGGCAGGTGCTGTGAAGGGCCCGGAGAGTGGTGATAGGTTTTCAAGGTTGCAGGCAACTTTGGGCTCCTTTGCCTGTACTTCCAAACTAACACCGGCGCTGACTCTGTGCTCAGGCCTACCACCAGTACATCGATGACAACCTGCCAGGCGAGAGCCCCCACCTGTATGGCCTGCACCCCAATGCAGAGATGGGTTTCCTGACTGTCACCTCGGACAGGCTCTTCCGCACAGTGCTGGAACTGCAGCCCAAGGAATCAGAGGCTGCTGGAGGCTCGGGTGCCTCCCGAGAGGAACAGGCAAGTCAAGTCCTATCTCTTTATGGTAGAAATTAACTGATTTTTTTGAAGGTGGGGGGAAGTAATTACGGTGGGGAAAAAGCCTCTTAAGAGGGACAACTGAGAGGCTGAAGAGGGGAGACAGGCCCGGAGATGCACCACTGGCAACATGTGGCATATGTGGGGTTCCTCAGTAGATGGAGCTGCCTGAGGAACCTCCATTCATGACAGCAACTGCTAAAAGCAAAGATCTAAAATTAATCTCTAAAGTCTTCTTGCTGGATGCCTGGACTTTACACTCGAATTTCACAGCCTCCATAGCCTTAGGTCTCTTACCTTGGCGATCAAAAAAGAACTACAGCTCTTCAAGACCCAAGAGCAGTTAGTAACAAAATGGAGTATTAGTAACATAGGAGGTACAAAGAAACATTAGGGCAAAAACCAAAAAATTGTACCAGCTTAATTAAATGTGAACCCTGCAGCATTTTTCTCTGGTTAAGAGCAGTATATGGCATTCTCATTTCAGGTGAAGTCAGTCCTGGATGAAATCCTTGGGCAGCTGCCGGAGCCGTTCAACATGGAGGAGATGATGGCAAAGGCAAAGGAAAAAAGCCCATACACTGTTGTAGCCCTCCAGGAATGTGAAAGGATGAACATCCTGACCACTGAGATCAGGCGCTCGCTGAAGGAGCTGGACCTGGGACTGCAGGTACGCAGCAGGCTGCTGCCTGGATCATCTCCCAGTAGTTCCAAAGCACTCTCTGCTTTTGCTGCTGCTCTCACCCACCTGTGCCAGGTGCAGCTGGGCGGCCCCAGCCTTCTGCTCTTTGAGCCCACACACAGCCCTCTGGATGTCCCACCACTGGCTGCAAGTGACACTGCCTGGTGTTTTCTCTTTCTCAAAGGGAGAGCTGACAATTACATCTGAGATGGAAGAGCTGGCAAATGCTCTCTTCTATGACAGTGTTCCAGAATCTTGGACACGTTATGCCTATCCCTCCCTCCTCAGCTTGGGGACCTGGTATGCAGACTTGCTCCTGCGGATCAGGGTGAGCAGAGTGCATGTGACAGTCAGAGTCTGGGGTGCCTGAGGACTCTCCCCACCAGTGCACTGGTTTATTGGTAACTAGTTTATTTCTCAGTATCAATTTAACCAGCCTGAAGTACCTGAAAAGGGCTGTTACCCCAGCAATGGGAGCACAAGTCTGACCAGGGTTCCCATTACAGTACATCACTGTAGCAAGAGAACATCAGCTCCTCCGCTATTACAACTCTGGGTGTCCCATAAAGAAAAAATTAATAGAACTGGCTTTGTTAAAAAATAACACCAGTATTTTCTGCACTGTGAATTCAGGATTTCAGCTTCACTGCTGCAGGGGAATCTGCTGTCTAGTCCTCCCACACCACCTCCAGCCATTCTTCAAAATCAGCTGAAGCTTGGGTTAGGTGTAGCAAAGCATCAGCTCTGTCACAGTGTCCTGCAGCTCACAGCACACCCTCCATCCTAAACGATTCTGCTGGTTTATTTTCCAGGAACTGGAAGTCTGGGCAACAGATTTTGTGCTGCCTGCAACAGTGTGGCTGGCGGGATTCTTCAACCCCCAATCCTTCCTCACAGCCATCATGCAGTCCACAGCCAGGAAAAAGCAGTGGCCACTGGATAAGATGTGTCTGGCAGTGGATGTGACCAAGAAAACTCGCGAGGACATAACATTTCCCCCTAGAGAAGGCTCCTACGTGCACGGGCTGTTCATGGAAGGTGAAAATTGCATCTCTGAGATGTTTCAGATGTGGAGCAGGCCCAGCTCAGCCCTTCTCCCTCGTGCAGCCGAGCAGTGTCAGCACTCACTGGCCGGTTTGCTCTGCCCTGCGCTGGTGGCAGCTCAGAGCAGAGCCCTGGCTCCACCTGGGTCCAGGCTCAAGCGCTAGCTGAGGGCAGCACTGCCCAGATCACACAGCCTTTCCAAACCAGAAACTTGTTTTAGCAATTCAGGTTCCAGCTCACCCCAGGGCTCCTGGGGCTACAGGGCTCTACTGAATACATATGTCCCATTCTTAGTTGATGCTCAAGTAAGACAAATTGAGAAACTTAAATCCATGATAATTACCGCTAATGAGAGGGAAGGAGGCAGTTCAGCAGAGCAGCTGAGGGGTCTACTCGGACAAAAGCAGAGAGCACATGGGACAGTATGTAATAGATCCCACCACAGCCAGTTCACGTTAAACTCTGCCGAGGGGTGGGGACAGAATTTATTGAGACATCCCACACACAGTAAGGCAAATGCAGTCCTGGGTCACAGTGAGATGAGAACATGTCAGGCCTAACCACCACTGAGCTACTCTACCCAATCTTAACCTTTGAGCTCCCACCCATCAGTAGTCCTGAAGAAAGCCCCTTGAGCAAGAAGCCCCGGGGAAGGTGTCAGGGTCCCTGACGGTGCTGTCCCGTTGCAGGTGCGCGCTGGGACGTCCCCTCAGGGTCGATCGCGGATGCGCGGATGAAGGAGCTGACGCCTGTCATGCCGGTCATTCTGCTCAGAGCCATCCCTGTGGACCGCATGGACACCACAGATGTCTACGAATGTCCCGTCTATAAGACACGGATGCGAGGGCCCACCTACGTCTGGACCTTCAACCTGAAAACGAAAGAAAAAGCTGCCAAGTGGGTCCTAGCTGGTGTGGCTCTGCTCCTAGAGGCCTAGACTTTAATGACAATGGAAAACAGCAATACTTTAGCTCAGTCTATGTTTGATTGTACCAGAACCATTTTAGCAAAAAGTATCAATAAAACTAGTGCTGGAAGCGTTGCCATGTTGAGCCTGCTCTCACAGTACACAGGGTTCTCAGGGTGGATACTGGTTTTCCACTGGTGGTTTCTGACATGGCGCTGGTGGGGAGCCAGACCACCATGAGAAGCCAGACAGAACTGCACACAAGTGCCTGACTCCTTTCCCTCTGCTAGCTCTCCATCTTCCCACAGCTCTTTGTGTGATGGCTCAGTCAAACTGAGCAGAAACTCCTCACGCTCCTGCATGGAGCACATGTCTGCCTGGAGCAGATGGCAGAAGAAAGGAGCAGATTTGGTCCAGTTCAGCCACACCCAACCTGCACAGCACAGAGAAGGTCCAGCTGCAAACAGGTTCCTCTCTGAAGCATGTTATTTCTATTTCTAAGGTACAGAACCTACTCAGCCCTTTCTTCACAATAAGTAATTTGTAGCAGCAGTAACACCCATTAAGGTAAGTAGATTTGCCAAGGCTGGTCCCTTTGGCATAAAACAATTCACCAAAATCCCGCTCTGTGAAATATTTGAACAATTAGTTCTAAAATACAGTTACCTCAAACTTCCCTCACAGCTCACAGTCAAACAAGCCCCAAGGGCAGGCACAGAGAGCAGCTCATTTCTTTACAGAGCAGCAGTATTTATAATCAGTTATGACTGAGTTTCACACTTACCATCAGCTTTCTTCAGGTGCCAGAAATCCTGTTTGTGACACTGCCAGATCAGAAACCCTTGCTCACACCCTACCCTGCACTCCCACAGGTTTTTACCTGGCTTCCAACCACGTTCTTTGCAGGATGTTATGGTTCAGGCCTCCTAATTCCAGCAAGTAACATCCCAAACCCCTATCAGCACCAAAAGTCTTCTGCCCCTCCACAACTCATGAAAGACACTTGTAACATATCTGAATGTGAAGGAGCCAGGCAAACCTCCTGAGGGGGAGGCCATAGTTAGGTAAGTCTAAGGGATGTGGCAACACACAGCATCCTGGGCACATGTACAGCAGTGCCAACTGCATGGACTGTGCACAGCACAGGAACAGGCAAGAGTGATGTCCTGAAGCTCACAAGGCTCGAGTCATGGGGCAGTGGAACTGCCAGGAACCCCAGGACACCATAAAACAGAAAAGCAAAACCAACTGTCCCTGTTCACCAACACTACAGGGACAAAGCAAAGCCCTGACTGGATACAAAGACAAAACATTTTAAGTATTCCAGCAATGCTTTCTATTGGCTGGTCAAGATAACACAAACACAGTCTCTCTCTAAGAAACTCTGAAAGGGACATTTCAGAAATGGGAGTTCTATTTCCATTCATGGAAAACACCCCTGTATGGGTTCTCTGTCAGTGGCCCTTCCAGAAATTCTAGTAGACAAAACCCAGTCAGGACCTGAGCACTGATCCCAGTCCATGGCAGGCAGTACCCTAGAGGAATCGAGAAGTGTCTGGTTTTCCCCACATCATCTGCATGTCCATAGTCTTTCTTTTGTGACAGAGCACTGCAGCTATTCACCGCAGTCAGTGCAGTATAATTCCCCATAATGGCAGCAAACTCACCCAAAGCAGCAACTTTTCTTCTTTCAAAAGAAATTCTTGATCAGAGGCGTCACCAGCTTCACCCACAGCTTCACATAGCGATTTGGTTGCTCAAACGTTGATGTTGAGACCACACCTGAGCAGAGGTAAAGCTGCTCTTGCTCCTGAACAGGGAAAGAAACATCATCTCAGTAAATCCCAAATATTAAATTATATAATGAGAAGCAAATTCTCAGATAAAGCTGACCAGGGAGCTTGCCACAAGTATGCACCATTTCTCCTCAAGAATTTGCAATTTAAATTCTACAAAGAACAAGGGTAGAGGGTTTTGCTTTTTTGTGCCCCACAGTTGCAAGAGCTGAGCTTCAGTCTCAGAAAACTCCTCAACGCCAGGCTGCAATTGCCAGAAAAGGAAACCTCACCCAAACCTCCTGGGACTGGCTTACGCGGCTCTTTCTAGACACAGCTCAGGCGCCGCACTTGCAGATGAATGTGCAGTCGTGATCTCAGCTCAATTACCAGAAACACTCGGGCCCCCACGGCATGCACCCAACTGCTGAGGGAGGAAATGAACCACCCTGCTGATAACACGCTCACAGCACGTGAGAGCAGCGCTTTGATCACAGGTAAGTGGGGGTTTTAGCACAGACAGTCAGGTTTCAGGATCTGCAGGCAAACGAGGGGCAGAACAGCTCCTGGAAATTTGTTCATAATCTTTTTTTATAATTGAAGCAGAAAATACTCTACACTATTTAAATTCAGGGTGGAACAGGGAAGCAGGAACCAAGTATTGGAAAGTAACACCAAAAAGATGAACCAACAGCAGGAGCAGGACATTCATCTGCCAACTCATTCTAATTTGAGAGCCCTCAAATGCTCCAAGAGCTGTAGTCAGCCCTGCTGTGAGGATTCTACTCCATGACCATCCAATATGGTGAGGTCTGAGTACTAGAGGCAAGGCCAGTTCCCTGAATCAATCTCAATCCATTCAGAGAAGAACCCAAAGACACCCAGACCACACATATTTCTTCCCAAATCTCAGCACACATTTTTAAAATGGAACTGAACATTACATAGGCAAAGTGATTTCATGGCAGCATCCCAGGAATGGATTAAGTCTCTAAAAAAGACCACAGAAAGTAAACATCCAGCCCATCTCAGAATCAGCTTCCAGCAATCGGGAATGGTTTAAAGCCCTTAGAATGAGATCACTGCAGCCCTGTGTGAGAAAATTCCTTTGTGTCACATTTCCATTGATTTTCCCCTTCCATTAGAAACAAGCAGAGGCAAGATATGAATTGAAATACTCAAGCAACTCTTCCAGTAATAGAATTGTTTTTGATTAGATACACTCTGACTCATCCCAGGGAAGAGCCCTGATGCAAGAGGGCAATTCCCATTGATCTTGCAGACAACTCTGCCAGCACCTGCCTCACACAGTGCATTTCTAAGGTCTCCAAGTCACACAGAGACACCAAACTGATCTGCTTTGAAACAACACTGCAGGAGAAATTACTTGGGACAGTCAGTTCTAGCAGAATATTCAGTCAAGACAGCTGGAGAACCAGGCAGGATTCAGGGCAGCAGCAGAAGTGCTGAGTGCCTAATTAAAACAAAAACAGCACAGAAAAACCTGGGACACTGAATATCAAACCACTTTAAAATGTTTGCGTTAGGATTATATAATGTCATACTATTATTCAAGATATGGATTTTGTCATAGAACTTCATGCGCAGCCCAGCCAGTTCAGAAACCCTCTTCCAGTTTGAGCTCAGATATCCCAAAGGCTCAGCCTCATTACCCCAGAACCTGTCATGCCCTGGGCAATGCCCAGATGTTGGGGTTAAGGCTCAGAGGTGCAGCGTGGTTGGTGAGCAGACCTCCAAATGCTCTGTGCACATCCAACCCTGATGGTACCCAGGTACCTGAGGTCACTGGGGACACACATTCCTTCCTGTTATGGCTTCATTTCCCAGCACTGGGTACTTGCAGCAGGCAGCTCATCAATAGTCACTTCACTGACAGCTCCTCAGGACTCCCCATGCTCCAGCAGCTTTTGAGTTATTGTGGCTGAAGGTTTTTATTGCCACTGCATCATCAGCATTCTCTGTGTGACTCAGAAGCACAATATCCCCATTGCACCCCCAGAATCTGCTGCTTACCTGATGCAGCTGCTGCTGCAAGGCTTTATTTTCTGTCACTATTGCAACCTGAGCTTCCAAGTCACGATGAACCGATCGATATCCAAAATTTGGAGAGCCAATCAGGGTCAGGCAGGGCAGGTCACTCCCTGCCAGGTACAGCCAGAGGCCTGCAGGAAAAATGAGGAAGAGAGGCAGCATGACAGCCGAGGGACAGCCAGGGTGGGCTCACATGGTCCCTTCACTTAGTGAATTAAATGCCTTAAACGTGGATTACAGCTTCTGTACAGGACCTCGAGAGCAGAGAGCGGCCCAGCAGGGCCTGCAGGGCTGTGTGGGACTCATGGGGTGCCCTGGCACAGCCCAAATCAGAGTGTTCTGACTGGGAGTGCAGCACCCCCAGTGTGCCACAAGAACACACTGCCCCAAAACAACCCAGAGCAACTCCTGTCACTGCATTAGAGGCTGTTTTGCACCACAGTGAATTCAGAAATGCTGAGAGAAGACAAACACATTTTCAGTGAAGGAACCAGCCACAAAGCCCCAGGCAGACAGGCTAGATCTGTCCAGCCTGTCCCAGGGCCAGGGACCAACCCCCATCCCAGGACCGTGACATGAAGAGGCATCTCCCAGATCTGGCAGATAAATTCACATGCCACTGGGAAGAGATGCAGAAGAGAAGTGCAAATTATTTCACTCCCTCACTTCCAGAGAAGTCAAGTCACCAAGGATGAGATCAGACTCTTGCCAGAACAGCTGGCCCCCACTGCCACTCACCAGAACAGCTCCCACAGCTCTGCCAGCACAGAGAGCAGGCAGGACAGAGCCCAGGACAGATTTCCAAGGGAAAGATGGAAACATCACTTTATTCTCAAGCACACCACTGCAGCAGGGCAAGAAGGAACAGCCACAGGAGAGTCAGGACTGCTGCCAAGGAGAGGCTGTGAGGCCATTCTGCATAAATGGAGCCAGAAAGCTTTTGCTCTCCTCAGCACAACCTTGGGTGAGTCCCTAGTAGAGGCTTATCCCCATGGCTGGTCACACACAGACTGCAACAAAGAACCCGTAGCATAAAAACCACCTCAGCCTTAAAATAGCAGCAAGTTTCCCAACTCAGCCCCAGAGCAGTTCCAAGAATGCCTTGAGTAAGATGCTGCCGATTCACTGCCAGTTCCTGTAACCTCCTCCCTGCCCCCACAGCACACACTCACAGAGCTGGCATTGCCCTAATGCCGTGGCACCTCCAGCCCCTGCAGGCTCACCCCACCACAGAGGGGCTGGACAGCCCACCACAGACTCTGGGAGCCAAAGGAAAGCACACACATGGCAGAGTTTTGGCTCTTTCTGCCACCAAACAGAATCCTGCCAGGGGCTGTCTGGTGCCTGACCAGCCAAAGGCTGGACCTCTGTCCAAGCAGCAGCCATGAGGAACAAGTTCCTTGCCTTCCCATGTCCTGTGGCAGTCCCACAGCCTTTACAGATCTCTGGTTTCATGGCCATCTGGCAGGATCTGCTCAAACAGTGACTCACCTTCCAGCAAGCGGAAGCACAGTTTCCCAGAGCCAGTCAATAGAAGTAACAGGGTTTATCTCAGTGCACAGCTACCTGCCCAGCACCCAGCCACCAGAACTTGCTTGGAAGGGACCCTGATCCCAAGGGATGTACCCGTGTCACCCCCACACCACAACCAGGAAAGTGGCAAGTAGGCTTTGGGATGTCACAGCAGGACAGCTGCTGACAGTCCTGCTCACACATGCACCCCACCTGTGCAGCACTCTGCTACACCTGCATGGTGCTGAGCACACACAGGAGAGACATCCCCGGGAACACCCCTTGACACTGTGCATGCAGATACAAACATTTTAAGGGGAGTGAGAGGGGCATGCAGCACAGCCCCAGTGCTTGGGGTATGTCAGCGAGATCCCATGGGAAACTGTCTCATGTCTCAGCCCAGAGAGGAAGCACCAACTGGCACTATTTGCTGCTGGAAATCTCATGTCCTCAGTCAAGCTAGGCTCCATGTGCTCCTTGTGCACATGCCCTTCACAACTCCAAGGCTTCCTCCCATCCCTCTTCTGTCCTTGTCCTTTCTGCCACACCATGTGACTCCTGCAGAAGGAAATGAGGTGAATCCAGCCTGTGTCAAGGGCAGAGCATGCCAGAGGAGGAGCTGCACACTGATCCTCCCAGAACTCTGAAGGGGAATGGAAACAAGGCAGCAAATGTCTCCAACTGTCCCTCCTGCTAGGCACAGGACCTTTGTGACTCCAAGCCCTGTATCCTCTCTAAGCAAACACTACACAGTAAAGAGCACAAAGCGCTGTTCCATGAGGCCCAGCTGACCCAAACAGGACCGATGACCACTGCACTTTGGTAGCTGGGAAAAGCAGCCCTTGTTTCTGGGCTCAATTCATGCGAAACCACATCCCACTGGGAGTCAGCAGTGCTCAACAAAGGCAGAACCTGGGAACCACAGATCGCTGAAACATGTGCATCCTGAAAGACACAGGACATCCCAGGCAGGCAGGGACCTGGGACCTCCCTCCTGCTGCCCTGGGTAAGATAAGGCTTTTCCCTGAGTTCCTGACAATACTGGGGAGGGGCACCCTGAGATCTGTTTGTCGTTTCAACACAGAGGCAGCCAGTAGCACTCAGGGATTTTCGACAGTCAAGAGAAGGCTGACTCTGCAGCCTTCCCTCCCCACCACTTCTGAGCCTCCCTCTGGAGCACCCCTTCGAGAAGCAGGGAGATAGAGCCATTTCCACTAACAGCTCTCTTCAAAACATGAACAGCTGGAGCCCATGCATTCCAACCACAGCCCAAACGCTCCAATCACAGCTCAAACACTCCAAACAATTGGAGCACCATGGCAAGTCTGTGGCTGGGCATAGTGTACCCATCAGGAATCCAGGGTCTCCCAGAGAAGACCTTGAGGGCAGCATTCATTGACTCATTGCATGTTAGTCCATATTCCTTCCTCAGCCCCTTGCCCTATGGCTGCCCTGACTCCCATAAGCACATGTTGCAGTTCCTCACACACTGCATCCCCTGTGTGCTGTGTACAGGAGCTGTGCAAATCCCCGAAAACTCACATCGTCCCCGTGCAGACCTGCTGCTGGGAAGTCCCTGGGAGCAGCTTCCCTCCAGCACCTGCCCCACTACAGGGTCCCCAACAGAGTTAGCACTCCTGACTGCTGAAACCAGGCCAAGAGACACAAGAAACTGCACCACGGCACTAACTGCATCATAAATGTATCCAGATGCTTCCATTCCTTCACATCACATTTCTCATCCAGACAGTGCTTCAGTGCCACCACAGGGACAGCTCTTTCATCATCCCTCTGACCGTATCAAACCGGAAATCCAAAGGTAAGGCATCCCCCAAGCGATCCAAACCCTCGCAGGTTTACACAAACAAGTTGTTTGAACCTTGGAGAATGTTTTGAAGGTTAAGCCCAGACTGGCACCCAGCCAGCCCTTCACTCCTTTTGCAATCCAAATGCACAACTCACACAGCTCTGAACGAGACTCCTTGGGATAAAGGCATCTTACCTTTGGCATGGAATGTCCACCCAGCGCGGGAGTACTCCTGCAGCTGAACCCTCTCCTGCTGCTGCAGGTAGCAGACCTCACTGTAAAACTGATGTTCAATGTAAACGTAGGCAGCAGGGATGGCACCTGCCACCCCTTTGGCACCAAAAAATCCATTGACCTCTGGCGAGGCCAGGAGGATCTGGTACTCAGCCCTTGTGCCCAGGATGAGGTCCATGTAGGCCTGTGTCAAGTTGAAGTAGCCAGTGGTGAGGTATATCCTGGCATCCTGCTCAGCCTCTGTCAGCAGCGTCTCTGTGACCATCTCATCTATTTGAATCCCAAAAGGTTTCATTTGGATTAAGGGATAGATCCAGGTGTCGGGTTCTGGCTTCAGACTCCCGGATGCTTGAGAGCCTTGCTGGGATAAGAGGGAGCTGCCTGGCTGGCTGCTGTGGAACGTCTTGGCATGAAGGAGCTCTTGCCGTGTCCGGGCAGAGTTGATGACCTCCATGACCCTCCGGTTGGCAATCTCACAGTAAGCCACTTTGTCTCCTGCAGTAAAAATCAGGGAGATGGTGTCTGAGGCCTACAGGCACAGAGCTGTGTCTCATCTATTACACGCTAGGAAAAACTACTGACAGGACATGGATACCAGAACAAATAGGAGCCAACACAGAGTGCACATGACTCTGTCTTAAGACCCAAGCCAGCTGTTTCAAGGTTGGCAGAGCTACCTTACAGAAGAGAAATGCTCAGCAACTGGCAGCAGCCTGAAAAATCCTCTGAGAAAGAAAAGGACGAGGGCAAGGCTACACTGACAACCAAGAATGAGCTGGAACACACAAATAAACTCCCACTTCCAGCCTGAACTTACATCATCCAGCAGTACAAGGCCAGGACAAAAACTGATGATGCAATCAGCCTGGCACATCACTGCCCTTCTCTGCCCACTTTTACACTTGTTCCCAGTCTTCCTGAACTGATTCCCATTTGATTCCAAGAACAAATCTACTACAAGAGATTAATTACCAACAATAGCAGCACATTCATGAACTCTTCAGAACACGCATACCCAGAGCACCTGGAACTGAAGCTGCTAATATCAGAAAAACTTCTCCAAGGACTGAAGTTCTTGTTTGAGGCCAAAAGCAGCACATTAATGAGGCAGCACTGAGATGGCTGCAGTTCCTTCCAGCCCCTGCATGCCCTGCCAGATTAGCCTGTGACAGCCACTGGGCTGGGAAAACTCCAACAGACCCAGTCCTGAAACTCAAGCAGTCTTGATTTTAATACTGGATGGCACAAAACAGGACACCCTACAGTCCAAAGAACGGTCAGACACCCAGCAATTCCCACATGGATGGAGTCTACATTATCCTTAAACCCTGGCTGTCACTCCTCTCCTCTGGATCCCATCACCCAACCAGGTGAGACAACTTCCTCCTACCTTGGTATGGGTGTACCATTCCTTCCATCATCTGGACTGTATCATCCTGCTGTAACTGCAGGGACACATCTCCAATGGCATCCACAAGCTCTGTGAAGAAGTCTGCGATCTCGGGAGAGTCCCTCAGCAAGACATAGCGGTCCTGACGATTGGTGAAGTACAGATCACTCAAGTTTGCACTGAAGAGAAAGGGAAGAGCTAGGTTCAGAGCACAGGCACAAGATTCTCAACCTCCCAGCCAAGGCTACAGGCCTCACTCTGGGATAGCTGCACTAAAGCACAAATGGGCCATTTCCTTTGGAAGCTTGAAATATTTTTCCCTTTAAGAAAAACTCGCTTTCATCTGAGAATCTCATGTGGAGGAACTGTAGTTGCTGTCCCATCTCAGAAGAGCATTGATAGGATCGTGATGGAGTCCAGATGTTCTGGCAGCACAGACACCCTGCCCAAAGCCCAGTGAAACGATCTGCACCAAGGCCAGGTGCAGCAGGACTCACCCGCTCAGGATCACATTGTCATCAAAGAGATAGACCTTGATGTGCTGCAGCCCAATGGTCTCATTGAAACGCTCTGGAATCAGGAGCCGGAGAAGTCCACGCAGATTTGGGGTGTGGAAGAGGGACACGCGGACTTGCTCAGGAAATCGCTGCAGCAATGGGACCAGCATTGTTCGAGAATTCTTCCTGCCTGGGAGAGAAAGGGAGTTTCACACAAAGATCACATAGACAGGACACATCATGATGCAGCTCTTCAGCTGTTACAGGGTGAGCACCCCTCCTATCCACTGGCACTTTACATGTTTTTCTTTTCTCTTCGTTTTTTTTAGGTCACTTTCATTTGCACTATGTCAATATTGAAACTGACATCCAGAATCAGTCACAGGGCAGGTCTGACACTTTTCAAGCTTCTTAACCAAGCCTCATCAGCACTGGTAACACATCTACAAGAGTCACTGCAGATGACCACAGGTTCCTAATTCAGTGTGCTCTTCTTCCAACAATTCCCATTCTCCTTTCAAAATGAAAATGCAAGTGACCATGATGGGTAAGGACAAAAGCGCTAACAAATGAACCAAGCAAGACTACACAAGTTGCAGAGAGTAGTTTGGCCCTTCTTGCTTCTACCATCTATTTTTGGAAGAAAAGCTGTTCAGCTTGAAGATTTTCTGTGAATATGCAATTCTGGAATACAAAAGGCCAATACTGAAAGATGAATGCTTTAAGCAACTAGGTCCAATTGGCCAAGACACCCACTCTGAAAAGAACTGTCTCTCTAGCCTAACAGTAAATTCTGATAAAAGCAAACAGTGGCAATTCCTACCCCGGGAACCCCTGGTGTAGTCGAGGAGAATGGAAACTCTGAGGTCGGGTGAGCCTTTTGCTTGCAGTGATTTCTCCAGTGTTTCTTCTAAGCAATCCACCTGCAGAGAGAGTTCTCTCCTCATTACAAAAGCAAATACACTTTCCAAGGGAATTGCTCAGAAGCAGGAGACCATGGCCAAGACAGCTTCCACACCCTGGTGTGAGTCCTTCCTCCTCGTGCCAAGCAAAGCCAGTTCAGCCTTTGCATCTGCAAGCCTGGCAGCCTCCGTCAGCCTAAAGCCACAGATCAAAGGCCCTCAGTTTTACACGTCCACATTCTTCAGGTCTCACAAGAGCAATTAATGTTAGCAGAAAAAGTCCCAATATCATTCCCAAATCACAGATTTGCATCACCAAAGACAAACATTGGTAGGAATTAACTGTAGTTTTATTCTTTAACTACAAGGTTGTTTGTCATATGCAAATTCAAATCCTATGTGCAAGTCCAGACAAAGCCAGGCACAAATCCTATGCAGGCTCCATCCACCTTTACCCTGCCAGGGCGTTTGCTTCCTAACATCAAAACCTGGCCAAGGCTAGGCTTCTTCCTAAAGCTCTTGGGCAAAAAGGCTTTTGTTTCCAGAGGAAAGAACAAAAGAAGGCAAATACCATGAAGCAAAGCTGACCTTGGTCTCAAATGCAGAAAACCAATCCTCCATCTGTGTGCTGCACCTGGAGCACCAAACACAGCACTACACACCTACAGCTCAAAATCCGTTCAAGAAAAATGCCAGGGAAAAATAGGTTCCCATGATCTGAGTTTTACAAAGCCCCCCTGAGCACTCTGAATACCAGGCCAGTCCCTCCTGACAGGTCCAGGCTAACTATCCCCTAAAGAAGTGCAGTAGTTCCCTAGCTCTGTACCAGACCTAAACCAGAAGCGCTGTGTGCCTCCCTTTCACATCCCTCCCCTGCATCCCCTTCCTGGCCTTCCCAAACCCACACTCACCAGCTCCTGCTCAAGGAGTCCTGTTCCCAGGTACAGTGAGGCCATCACCACCCGCTGCTTGGCTGCTTTTATCTGCACCTGGGAGTAGCAAAAACAAGTTCAATTTCACACAGGCTGTCTGGTCCTGAGGAGCCATCAGCCCAGACCTGGCAGTGCTGCACTCCCCCGGGAGGATGCCTTCAGCCACATCTCTGCACTGGCTCCCTGGCCTTGAGGGAGGAAAGAGTGATCCACGGATAGTGATGACATAAAACATATGAGGCTCTGCAGAGCCACAGCAGCACCATTGCTGCATCTAAAATTTGAGGAAGAAACTACTGCCTTCTGGGAAACTGAGGAACACATTTCCTGCAGCTAAGCCTATGCCATACGAGAGCAGTTACCAGGCAGCTCAACTGCAAAACTGTGATTGTATCAAAACCATTCCCACAACTTGGAGCCCACGCCTTACCTTCAGGAGTTCATAGAATTCTGCCGGGGATGAAAGCACCTTGACATGTGAGCTGGAGATACCAAACTCTGGGACCAGATTCCTGATCCACTGGAACCTGTGTGCTCCTTCTGGACAGAGGGAACACGGTGGGCCTGTGATCACTGGAACAGGAGGGGTGAGTAGTGGGGCTAGAAGGAGCCATGATGATCTGTGCAAAGAAAGATGGAGAAACTCTTTATAGTGAAACCTTTGCTTCCCAGAAAGCCTCCAAGCAGGTAGAGAAAGAGGCCACGGTCAACACATGGCAAGGATCTGCAATGGCAAGAACGCCTTTCCCTTTCCATAATCTGATCTGGATCACCAAAGCCAAATGCAGAAAGAGAGAAACAAAGCAAAATGTGGGAGAACAGATCTGAACATCACCAGCTCCTTCCCTGAGCTGGCATGGAGATGAGGGGAAACAACCTCTTCATCAGGACAACACAGGAGGGGAAGGAGGCCGGGAGCTGCAGAAAATGAAAGTGTGGACGCTCAGGTGTCTGGCAGTGCTGTGGTGTACCACCTGTACCTGTAACCGGCCACTTCTGAATTATCTCCATCACACACCCATCAGCTTGTCCATGGCCAACACTCCCTTCATGTCAACCTTTGTTCTCAGCTGGGCTGAAGTCATTCACGTCTCAGGTTTAAAGATCATGCTGCTTTAAAGAGAAAAATGCCTCCATCCCTCAATCTTATCCAAAAATAGATCTACATCACACAAGGTGGCCAAGTGCAAGCCCCAACAGTGGCAGAGCAGTTGCACCCCAAGAATGACCCACAAAAGGGGTAGCTATATCCCAGCAGGAATGCGCCAAGAGCCACAACAGGGATCCCGGCCTCTCCAGCAATGCCACTGGCTTTCTGCACAAGTGAAAGAGGGTCACAACTTCCCCTGCAAACTTCACAAAAGCTGTGAGGGAAATGTCAGGAAGCTCATCCTTCAAAAAGAAATTTCAGAACAAATTTAATTTCTTTGAAGTCACTTCAGTAAGAAACCAGCTTACTGCCAGCATCATCCAGTGGGTGACAGGAAGCAAGCAGCAACTTCTCCTCTCCGGAGGTTTCACACATGCAAATTTATCCAGTCATAGAATAACCCCCCCAGGAGTCTGTTTGCATGACAAAACCACATTTCAACACAATTAGCAGCAGCAGCTCCCACGAGATCTAGGAATCCACAAGCAAGGAACTGAACTGCATCCCTGAACCCGACACAAACCGTTCCAGTCTGCAAACTCAACTCATGGGAGCCGGGCTTCTTGGGATGGAACAGGAGTGGCTGGTCTTACCCTGAGGACCAGCAGGCCCTCAGGCCAGCAGGCAACCACTGTCCTGTGGCCCATCCTGATGATTCCACCATCACCACACACCAAGAGGAAACTTGATCACAACCTTTACCAGAATTTGTTACAAGGAACTTTTGGCTTTTTACCACAATCCAGAGCCCAAATGAACAGATTCCAGGAAGATGATTTCACTCATCTGGTTCATGATACAACCCTGGAT
The DNA here is from genome assembly GCA_013400775.1 of Chaetops frenatus. Taxonomy (NCBI): domain Eukaryota; kingdom Metazoa; phylum Chordata; class Aves; order Passeriformes; family Picathartidae; genus Chaetops; species Chaetops frenatus. Next base: position 62,199 of record VZTR01017493.1, read on the forward strand.
CTTCACAAGGTTTCCAAACATCCTTACAAGGAAAGCAGTTCATAGTGGCATTTCCTGGAAAATCCACGAGTTTGTCACTGACTATTCATGAACACCATAATCTGAGTCAGTCAGTGCAGGCATTCCTGGGATGGCAGGTTTTAACAGAACATGTGGGCCAGGCTCAGCCTGAATACCCAGAGGTGACAGAGATCACCAGCACAGGCTGTTAAAAACAATGCAAATATCCCCTAAAAGGTGCAATTAAAAAAAATTAAAGCAGAACAGAAACACATGAAATACCACTTTTCAGGCACATTCTCATAAGTCTCTACAGAACATGAGCACAACTTTCACACACCTTTGCTCACCTCAAGCTTCACAGGCCACACACAGAGAAAAGCAGATTCCCATTGTTCCATCTCTGCAAGGGAGCATGGCACACAGAGCTACAGGAATTCATACGAGATCCAAAAATACAGGGTTTTAAAACCCACTGAATGCTCAGCCCACAGAGCAGTGGTATAGTCGGGCCCTATCCCAGCCCCGCAGGTGACAAAAAACATCCTCTGGAATTGTTCCCAGGGAGAAAGCAGTGACGAATTTTATGTATTTTACAATAACGATCAACAGAGATGAATATTGTCCTTGTTATCTCATTGGCCAACCCAATTACACCTCCAAAAGCCAGAACAGTGGCCAAGCAGACACTTTCCAGAAACGTGATTCCCAGAAGCCATTTTCTAGCAAGGGCTGTTGGACTTGTGAGTCCAACTGCACCTGTGGCCCTGCACCTGCCTGCCTGGGGCCAGGGGCAGCTCTGAGGGCAGCTGTGAAGGCTGCAGGCAGCAATGGGTTGAGTTGGGAGCATCTGACTTGAACATTTGGAGGAACATCAACCAGTGCTATTTGGTTGCGTTCAGATTAATCCTGTATAGGTCAATTTATCCCCACTAATTGCATCCTCCAGATTTTTCACTCCCTAAATAATTTACAGTGTGTCAACACCGTTTGATCTTTCAACCCAATACTGAAATCTACACCTTATTCAGAGCTGAGAACCTATGGCTTTTAGAATTATCAAATAAATCCCCCAGCCACAGAGCCATTGGCACAGCAACTGGCTCCCAGAGCAGCAGCTTCTACCCACCGGTGACTGACATCAGCTCAGTGACTACCCCAGTACAACCAATCCTTGCACCCACGCTCACACAGCTGTCAGAAACCATGTAACATTATGAAGAAATCATCAAAATTCCACATTGTGACAAACCAGGTTTCAGAGGAACAGAAAATGAACTAGGGGAGAGCTCCTTCCACGTACTTCACATCACTGAGTTAACCAGAAAGAGAAAACAGAATCAAAAGGAACCACCTCAGACCCTTTCTGAATAAAAAGTTGACCCTAAATAGAAACGGATTTTTTGGGGTGTGTTCTATTTTTTAAAATGTAGGTTTGGTACAGAAACTCATAATGGAGCCGAAACTCTTATTCCCTGTAAAACTTCATCTGCAGAGCCTGAGGTGAGGTGAAGTGAAACTGCGGGACGCAGTGCTGCCCTTTCACTCACACACACATCACCACATGGAGGGATCTGCATTGCTGCTCTCTGAACTCAGCGATTGCTTTCCAGGGCTCGGTCTAATTTATCTGCCCTAAAAACACTGATGAGACCAAAACAGAAGTGTGGAATGAATTTCCTCGGTATGAACAAGACCAGAGAACAGACTGATGATCCATCTCCTCCAGCACCGCGGTGACAGCCACCGGGCAGAGCATGCCCTACCTTTTATTTGTCTCTGCCTGACGCAGCCCCGGCACAGAGGGGCCTGACACCTGTTTCGGCCCCATCCCGCGGGGGGATCTCGCCCTCCGCGACCGCCCCGGCCCGGGCGGGCTGTGCAGAACACCCAAACCCGGCCGGTGCCGCCCCGAGGGCTGAGCTGCACCTGTTACAGCCGAAGGGCGCCTAGCCCTCGGAAAAGAGAGATGTCGGCCAGCGCCTGGTGACAGCGGGAGGCGAGGAAATGGGAAATGAAGGGGAAATAACGCTCAGCTGTTGTCCTGAGGGTGATCGGGCAGTGGGGTGAGCTAAAGGGGGCTGCGGGAGCAGAGCCGAACCCGACTCTGACCCCGGCCTGGGTGTACCGGGCAGCCCCTTTCCAAAGTACGCAGCTTTTCCCAAGGGCTGGGCCGGGCTGGAAAAGGGAAGAGGCGAGCGGGGGCTGCCCCAGTAACGCGACACCGACTGTGGGGGCGGCCGAGGGCTCCCGCTGCCTCCCAGCCCCGGGAGAGCCGGCGGAGTCCCGGCCGGTTCTTACCTGCGGGCGTGGCGGTCGCGACCGCGGGAGAGGCGGTCGGAGAGGCGGCCGAGCAGCGCGGCCAGGCCGA
>VZTR01017495.1:0-18793 GCA_013400775.1 Chaetops frenatus
TGGTGGAGTCACCATTGCTGAAAGGTTTCATGATGCCAGTGGACAAGGTGCTAGGTGAACTCAGGCTCCCTCTCCCATAAAAGGTTAGACCAGCTGATCTGAGGTCCCTTCCAACCTGGACTTTCAATGACAATCAAATTGGAGAAAGTCTAGAAGAAAATGTTGATTATCATAAAAACATTTAAATTTGTCAAGTAACTGTCTCATTATAGATCATGGTCTCTGATGTGTGAAAAGTGCAGGATATGTTTCGCTCAGTTTGGCTCTTCAAAGCAGTTAAGAGGCACTAAAGAAAGGAGAGAGGGAAACAAAGATAATTTTCCTTTGTAAATTATCTGTTTTGAAGCTTTTTAAATGAGAAAGGAAAAATTGCCATCCAAGGTATTTTGATTATACATTGTGTGTTTTTATTACAGTGTGTTTATTAATAATCATTTGTGCTTAGCACGAGGTATCCAAAATTATTGAATATGAGGGTTAGGGGTTTTTTCCCCTGTAAAATATCTAACTGCTTGTGTTTCTTAATTGAAATATTTGGTTCCATAAAGGTTTTTTGGTGATGTAACAGCAGTGGACATTTGCTTCCAGAAAGCTACACAAAACTGTGTGATGGAGAAAGGAGTTTTCTGGGCTGTTTTTGTCCAGCAACAGCAAATATTAATTTCCCTGACAGTTATTTTGACTGTGTAAAGCAATACAGCACTCCAAGGAAGACCAGCAGCATTCAGGCACAGAAATTGATATGCTGAGGGAAAAGGTCTGGTTTTTTTTCCTGAACAATAACTATAAATATTTGAAGAGTATAAATGCTGAAGCACAGAAGCACAAGGGAAGTAATGTGATGGGATTACTAAAGTGAAAATTTAGATTGGATAAGTATTAGGAAAAAAATGATTGACAGTGAGAATAGATTATGTAGTGTGGAGCACTTTCCCAGGGGTATTGGTAAAAGCTCTGTATCAGTCTTCACTGAGATACTTCAGAGTAGATTGTATAAAGAAGCAAAAGCTATTCTGCAGGGAAGCATGCTGTTCTTGGAGAGCTGTGCTGGAGGACTTAATAGATTTGCTACAAGTAATTTCTGTGAATCATTTAGAGATGTGTTACGGGGTTTTTTTTCCTCATTGAAAGTAGTTCTATAACGTTTCCCTCTCACCCCACTCAGTGGATCATAGTGAATTTGTGTTCATCACAGACTTAGTAAATCAATACCCCATTACAGTATTTTATATACATTATTCATTACACTTTTGTGAAATAAAACGTTTTAAAGAGGAGAAGGAAATAGGGAAGTGTGAAAGATGTAGGAGGTTTGTGTTCTGGCACAAGGAGTGTGTGAGGAGGGAGTTCTGGAATCTTGCAGACCCAGTGATGTGATTTCACTGCGATCTGAGTTTCATCCTTTACTCCTAGTATTTTTCTTCCTATGTTGCTAAAAATGGTACATTTTCTGGGTATTAAGATTATTTTAAAAGTATATGGCTTGGAAGGATACAAAGGAAATGATCACAGAAGTTTGCAGGAGTATACCTCCTTAAAAGACATGCCGTTCAGAAAGAGCACTTTGTCTCCCAGATGTGACAACGTTTCTTCAAGGACTTGTGGATGATAGGCACAAACTGGATCAGAATCATTGGAGACTGGGGAGTGCAGAGGCCCTGAGAAGTGGGTCCTCACAGGGAGTTTTCAAGCATTTCAACTATTAATTCTTCTGCAATGCATACAATGTCCTGAATATTTACTCTTTGAAACACCAGTGGGAAGGACGCTCATTTGATACTGAATAGCCCTCGTTGTTCACAATCTCCATGTTGCTCTCCTGCTGGGGAGGCTGGAAGTGATATGTATTGAGTTATCCATTTCATATTATTCCTTTCCACTTTCAAGAAACATCTAAGAGGAAGAAATTAAAAGTACTCATGAACTTTTGGTCCCTTGATGTGGACTTGAGCTACATCACTGCTCAATCAGAGTGTGCTTATTTTTATCACGTCCTTTTCCTCTCTCTTTTTATTCTGCCCATGCCAGACGAGGAAATAACTGAGTTTCTTGAGCCTCTAGATGGGATGCTTAAAATAATTATCATAAGGAACAACATGTTCCTTTTCATTAATGCTATTCTTATGGAGAGTGCTTATTTCGTGCTCCAAAGATGGAAAAAGAAATTTTAGACTTCCTTTCTTCTCGTTCCATTTGCCCTGTGTGCATATGTTTTTCAGATGATACAAGGTGCAGGTCAGCCACTGCTTTGTTTATAAATATTCATACCTATATAGATGGGGGAGAAAAAATAAGTGACAGGTTAGCATAAATTAAATATTCAGCACAACTCAGCAACATCAGGATTAAAATGAAAATATGCAAGATACAGGAAAGCTGTTCCAAGAAAATGTTTGAAAAGAAAATCCTTCTCTATATTTCATCTGTCACTATATTTGGGGGAAAAAGCCAGAATATTTTGCTCTGCATGAGATAAGGCAAATTAAAAAGATTGCATGACAGACTAGATTTCAAGAGCCAGCCAATAAACAGGCAAAAGTATCTGGAACCTGGCAGGAATATTTTGATGAGTCTTTTTCCTCCAGAATCATAGAACAGAAATTGTCAAAATGTCATTTTCCTGGACATTGTAAGGCTGCAAACCTTGTTTAAGAGTGACGTTTACATGCTTGCTGCCCATCATCTCCACTTCTTCAATCAAGATTTTCTTTCCCTTACTGGAAATACTAATCTTTTTTAAGGTCATTTACTCCAAAACCATAGAAAGTAAGTGGGCTATGTTCCTGTGCTTTCTTACACATTAACTAGGGGTACATTATATTAGCAAGAGCAGTTTCCTGATGTATTATACTAACAGATAAGATCATAAATTTCTGTGGGAACATTTTACTGTAATGCATCATCAGAGTCCAGAATTGGCTGGTAAAATTGACAAGTATGAAGATGTCAGCTTCCTGGTCCTTCCAACCTTTGCTCACAACATATACTCATTTACCACTGCTATTGTGATACTTGTTTCTGTAGGAGAAACCTCTGTCAAATCTGTCAGGAGCTGGTAGATTTGTTCTTTGCTTTTTCAGATGAGGGTCTGCTTTTAGGGACACGCAAACACAATTGAGTATGAGGAAATGTCATGAAGCTGAGTCAGGGCAGGTTTAGGTTGGATATCAGGAGAATGTTTTTCACCCAGAGGGTGGTTGGGCACTGGAACAGGCTCCCCAGGGCAGTGATCACAGCACCGAGCCTGACAGAGTTTAAGAAGCCTTTGGACAATGCTCTCAGGCACTTGCTGTGACCCTTGGGGTGTTCTGTGCAAGGCCAGGAGCTGGACTCCATGATCCTGATGGGCCCCTTCCAACTCAGCATATTCTGGGATAACTCCTAATAAGACAGGAATTAGATCATTTGATTCTGTTTGTTCTGTTAAGCTTGGAGCTTTTTTTAAATATAAAATCTACACTGTTGCAGGGGAAAAAAACTCTAAAAAAAGAATGCTCTCTTTCCAAGACTTATACCAAGGAATTTTGTATCCGTAAAAGCTATTGAGGACGGAGATGCTTCTTTGCCATTTAGACAGTGCATATTTTCCAAGTTTTAACTGGACAGCTTGAAAGTAATAATGAGACAAGAATTATTTCTTTACTTCCAGATAGTAAAGATTAAATGCATGCTTTAAAACATTTCAATGAACAAGATTTGTAGAAATATAAAAATCCATATGTGCTTATTAAGCTAATCCCAGTATCATTTAATTTTCAAACTAAAAATAAAGTTATTTAATTTTTTTACAATTATTTCAATATGTTTAGCTGGAAGCTAGATTGATATTTCCACCATGTTTTCCAAAAACATATTTAGCATACATTTTATAAGAATCAAAATGCTTTTTAAAAAAATCTAAACCAGCTACGAAGTCAATTACCTAAACATCTTAGTTTTCTAGTATGTTCAAAAGGGCATTTTCTTTCATTCAAAGGTCCATAGTCAGTTTCTCAGGTATTTGCAGCTCTAGGTATGCATCCAGTCTACAAAAGTGCTTATTTTGATATCAACTGAGAATTGTAGCTTGTACAAATTTATTTCTTTAGTTATGTATACAGCTCAGATATCTTCAAAATTAGAAATTATAAGGTTAATCCTAGGAAGAGAACTATAAAATAAATAATTCAGTGAGGTGATATATTTGGTTAAAAGCCTTAGTGTTTTGTCTCAGCTGTGAACATGCAAACAAAATGACCAGCCCATCTGACACCTCAAAGTTTTGCAGAAATCCTTCTTTTGTATCTGTGTTTGGGGGTTCCATTATTATCAGCTTCAAGAACTGAAATGCTGATATAATCAAGATGGTGAGAAAACCTCTGATATTATTTCAGCTAAATAAATGTAACAGACATGAGCAGGAGCACATTACTTGTGGGTTGTTGTTTGTGGGGGGGGGTTTTGTTTGTTTTTTGTTTGTTTGTTTTTTCTTTTTTTTCTTTCTTTCTTTTCTTTTTTTTTTTTTTTTTTTTTCCCCCTCTGACCAAAGAAATAAATGAAAAGTGTTTGGTACATTAAGATGTTTTGGAAATTGGTCCCAGTTTAGGGGTAATAATCTATGATGCAATCCATTATGCCAATGATAGAGATGAAAAAGGTAGTGTTCTGCAATCTCCAATTCAGATATGAAGTAAATGCCAAACTTAGGTAAGTAATGGATAAGAGCAGATGCTCCAAGTTGAAATAAATCACATTAATGAGTATGCCAATCTTTCTGTTTGTACAGGTTCAGAGCAAGTTAGAAACTATAATACTTATCAAGTTTGTCATTCTTGTGAGACAGATTTAGAAATAATTTGAATTACAGCAACAATCATGCCAGGAGACCACTGTATCTGTTAAGTCAGATTATTAATATCAAAGGCTGCTAGGAATTTGAGTTACTAAACTTGTATTTTGAAAGTGTATTGCCATACTCAGCTAGGGGCCAAAGATAAAATTATTAATGTTACAATTTCTGGGAGCAACACGCCTCCTGTCAGCCTCTTGGGATTTTTCATTCTCATGAAGCCCCTGTTTGAAAGCCAAATACTTTAAAAGACTGGATGATGCCACGGGTTTGACACCAGTGCAAGCAGACAGAGTGAGCCCTCCTGGTTTCTGCTGACATCACACAGGTGCACACAGCAGGATTGAGTCACATGCCCTGGTATATATTAGAATTAATACGTTATATAGGTATTTTTTCCACAGTATACTTTTTGTGCTTACTAAATATTATATTCAAATGCATTTTTCAGTCAGAATGAGACTTTTAATTTATTTTCTATTGAAAGGTAAATATTTTTATTCTTTGTGGGTACAATAGTCATGAGGCCCATACTGCACTAAGTTTTGCCTTCTCATCCCTTATCTACTCCTGAATTAAAATTTTTATCTGGCATCATCAACTGATTACTAAATAATCCTGCATCAGCCTTTACATAGGAGACTTTCTCACAATCATTAACCAGTACAAGTCACTTCAGCAAGACTAAGGCCTAAATAAAGAGAGCAGAATCTTTAAAGTAATTTTGCCAAACTTTTCCAAAAAAAAAAAGAAATGCTACATTTCTTTGCATAATCTTGTATTGTTTTGTGAAATGGAGTTGTACTGAGATGAATACAAACAATAGTTACTACCATAAATATGGCTACATTAATTCTTTATTTAGGTTTCATGTATACCCTTTATTAATTTTTATATGTGTATAATTCAGCACATGCCATTTAAGAATTATTTTAGTGAAAATAGAAAATAATTTTTGCCTGACATTTTTTTCCAAGGAAAGGCCTATTTTCCTCCCACTTCTCTGAAGTGATATTTGAGAACATTTAAAAGTATGTTTTATATTTAAATTAGCTTCAAGTTAAAGTGTTTATTTGAAACTTTTTAAAAAAATCCAAAAATTCTAACGGTGAAAACAAGTATCAGAGCATTGCTTTGACACTCAATTGATGTACTCAAAGACATGGGGAAGTGATAAATGCTTAATTGCACTGCCTACCCTTTACTCAGAATTAGTTCTCCTCACATTTATTCAAAAAAAACCTAAAACACTGTGAGGAGTGTTTATTGTGACAGATGTGCTTACATATTCAAAAATATTTTGCAGAATAATGTACTTTAAAATGTTTGCCTACGTGTCAAATTAGAATAACTTATGTAAAGGTACTTGTTGGCAGTTCATTTTGTATGGCATGTTGCTCTTCTGGAATGTTCTTAGACAAACACTGGTGTAGTATTATATGGTTTTTCCGAATTATCTCTCAGAAAAATTGATTTCCCTTGAGTCTCAGGACCTCTCACTCAGTACCAAGCCAAAGGTAAACTCTATTGTCTGACATTTCTTTATCATTAAGCTGACACCAGAGTCTCAGGCTTGGAGGTCAAGCAGAATCAGACCCTTTAAAAACAATACTGAGGTGTGCTCTTTTGCATTCTCGCTGCAATGAGATGTCATGTTTGAAAACCAAATAACATATCCCTCTTCCTTATCATTATAGTGGTAATTAACTTTAATTAGTTCAACCAGTTTATTTTGGAGGAGAGCTATAACCTCAATAAAATTTATTAACATGAATCTGGCCCATAGGTAGATTGGGGTTAGAGATGCCTTTATGTATAAAAGAGATTGCAGAAATATCCCATAAATTAATTATTTTCTTGAAAATGTCTATATACTTTCAGTCACACACGTTGTGGACTGTACAGACCAGTTTTTTTGATGTTGTAAGAGCCCTGCTTTTCCTCTTCGTTTTCTGCATGAGTGCTGGTCCTTCATTTGCCATTTCAGACAAAATATAGGCTGCTCAGAAAAGCCGTGAGAGCACAGGACCCAAGTGCAAAGGAACGCAGTGGCAGCAGCCTGGAGCTGTACCTTTGTGTCACTGCACACTGGGGAGGGAAAAGCTGCCTCTGAATAACATGTGGTGGTTTGATCCACATTTGTGTTGCAATTAAAGTAATGACCTTGAATGCAAAACTGCCACAGAAAACTTATCTTCTGATTGTCACACCTGAGAAGGCAAAGATTGTTTCAAAACACTGATGTGGAGAGTTTCCTGAGCTGCAGTACTGGAAAGCTAAAAGGAAATGTTAGAAAGATTATACGGATTCAAAAGAAATTGCTGGTGAAGATAAGGAAGGATTTTCCTGGATGTTTTCCAGGAATGTTCCCAAGTAGAGTTAATGGGTGGGAATTTGATTTTCAGTTTTATTTTTTTAACTATTTACCTATCTTGACAGAGCATAATTTGGCTGACCTCTGCATAAATTGTTGCTATGTTAGTATCACAGAAAATCAGAGAGCTTTTGAGCTAAGGGGGAAGAACTGTGCAGGCTCTCAGAATGGGAGAAGCAAAATTTCTACAGCTTGTCAACAAGTAGCCAACTTCACTGAGTCAATAGTCAGCCAACAGAGCTGAGAGGGAATGAAGTTTCTGTATATGGAGGCTGGCCAAAAGTTCATAAAAGAGGGCCATTTTCCCCTCAGTGGAACAGAAGGCTCTTTCAAACCAGGAACTGGGAAATGGAGATGAGTCCAAACCAGGGAGCAGCTAAAAAGGCCTAGAGCCAGCTATTCAACTAGAGGCTGGAGTAACCTATACCAGTGAGAGAGTAGAGGAAGAAAAAGCCAGTTGAGTGTTTACTATTCTGGAGAAATAATAAGAGTTATAAGTTTTCAGCTGCCAATTATCTTATGGGAGAGGCTGAAGAAAGGAAGGAAATCTAGTGAGAGGTGGAAAAAACCTCCCTCATTTCACCGAAGAATAGGTAGAATTGACATTCTGCATTTGATTTGAAGCCTACAGTCCTTTTCCTATGTTGTCAATCATGTTTAATACAGAAAAAAATGTTTCTTCAAATATTTCAGGTGTTCAGGGTTAGGTGTGTTGGTAACTGAATTTTTTTAACAAGTTTCTGTTAGTTTGTGTTCAGATCCCCAACCTCCTCTACTTGGATTGTGTTGAGCTTGTTTCAACTTTTTTTTTTTTTNTTTTTTTTTTTTAAGAGATTCATTGGTTTTCTCTTTTTGTGAAAACTTCAATTTTTAGCTCATATGACTCCTTCCCTAATGAAAGGTAACTCAGATTTTAAGTACATCTCTTATGTTGCCTTCAAATGCACTTGAGTTGAGATGTTCCTTAGAACATTAATTTTGCATATATATTATCTTTTCCTTTTTTCATGATTTGCTTCTGTATTTTCTGACCTTGAATTTAAAGATTTAAGTTCCAAAGATAGGGAAAATCTAGCATGTAATGAATATTATGCCAAAGAAATAAGCCTTGAACCCTACAAATTGTGTTCTGCTTTACAGTCCCTCTTTCTTGCAGTTCTTAAAGTGTTCTTTTGCTTGATCTTGGGTAAGAATGGTTAGTGGAGAAAGAGGAAAAACATCACATTTCTGATTTTGCTGCAGAATTAGACTTTAGTATCTCTTACTGCACTGTGAAAGAAAGAAGAGGAGGAAGCTGAAATCCGGCATTACAAGTGAGCCTCCTGTAGCCCTTTCCTTTCCCAAACAGTCATTGGAGGTAGTATATAATTTGTTTTCTTTCTTAGCCTTCATACAATACATTAATGCAAAGCTACTTTTGCCTTAAATAATACATTTTGTTTTCCTTTTGCTGGTTCCTGTTTCTCTTGTTTTTGTTTCATGACTTATGTCTTGGTGAAGGCTTTATCTTTACTAGGGAGCCAATAGAGCTTTTGTGGATCCAACTTGTCCCTAAACTCTGCAATTTAGCTGTTGCCAAGAAATTTCTATGAGTCCTTGCCATGGGAAGTANAAAAAAAAAAAGGAAAGGAAACTTGAACCCATTTCTCAAAAACAGAAAGCATAGCAACCACAGTCAGAAATATTTAGCAGTCTGGCAGCAGACAGCAGGACATACAAAGAATAGCAAAATAGTCTATTGAAGAGGGAGAAAAAAGATCTTCAAAAGACTTGTGTCCACAGCAGGGTGAAAAACATAACAATCCTATTATCAACGTTGTTAGAAAAAAAACGTTGATTTTCTTTTTTTCCTAAGTTCTGCCAATATATCATGTTAAACGATATTCCAGTAATTCAGAACATAAAAAGGCATTTTCTGGAATCCCCTTAAAATGTCTCTATTCAGGCAGTCAAAGTAGGAGAGAAAAGAAACAAACAGTTCTGGGATCCACATTCACAACTCCAGCAGAACAGACTAGTTGGCCTAGAAGATGAGCTGTCATGACTGTATTAACTCTGCAAATAGGTGACATGCACTAAACTGAGGTGACTTCCCCCATACTGCACATGCAGTCTAAATTCAAACTCACAATATACCTATAGCTTTGTTTCTGTCAGTACTGGTTTTGTTTCTACAGGTGTATGTATCCATTAGAAATTTATTTATTGCCTTAGGGTAATTAATATATCTTCTTTGTACTGAATTGTGGGGGGTTTTTTTGGATTTGCATTTTTCTGGGGTGGTTTGATTTCTCCCTCCCCTCCCCGCCCCCTGTTCTTTTTACATTATTATTTGGGGGTAGGAGAGTGATGATTTTCAATCTGCAGTAGAAGTACAGGTGTGCTATTGAAATCATAGTAAATTTCCCTATGGTTATGTTAATTTTAGCCTTTTTTTTTTGTACCCATTTTCCTTCCTAGAATTTGCAGGGATATGATAATTAGCAGTTTAAATAGAGCATAAATTTTTGTGCATTAAGTATGCCTGCTTTGCATAAACAGAAGTTTTCCAAAAGCCTGATGTGCAATATACCCTGGTATATTAAGGAAGGGGAGTGCAAAAAAGGTCCATGTCGCTTAGTTACAGAAACAACAAACATCACAAATTTGTTGTCTTTAGTTAGCCATGTAGTATGCCTTTAAAACACTTGCCAAGTGCATTTTCAGGGATTGTTCAAGTTCAGCTTTTATTGTGTGCAGCTTTTCAACAGATTGGGTGCATTTTAGCTTTTTATCTGAGTGATCAGTGAGCTCTGGACTCCGTAGTTGCAGACTAGGAAGTCAGAACTATATCATACCCATTTTCCTTAGAAGGAAAATGGGGGGTTGACACCCTACAGGAAATGTGTGTGTAGATGTGGCTGATCTTCCATGCAGCTTCACTAGATTTTGTGCTGGTAGTGCAACCTTCAGTCTTCATGCAAGTTTCAGCCTTGTGAGGAGATGGTGGATCCAATTTACAGAGAAGCAAGGAGAAATGAAGTTCTCTGTGAGGCATTTAGGTGCAGCTTAAACCCAAATCCCTGGATTACTGGTCCTGGCCTCATAACACAAGAGTCGTTATAATGGTTTTCTTCTATCTGTCTTAGGCCAATGTAGTCTGTGAAGAGAATGTCTGATTTTCAAAAGATAGATGTTATATATAAAGCTGTAAGCAGCACAACAAAAAGCAGAACAAAGCACACAATCATACTGCATGAATAATATGTTTCCCTTGCAAAAGCTGATTTAATATTTTTCAAAATTTTTAGTGTGATCTCTTTGCACTCAATGGTTTTGGATAGTCAGACTGGAGAGCAAGAAGAAACAGCAGAATGTGAAACTCCCAGAAATATACTCCAAGGAATTTGCTGCTCTGTAGTGCTTTTTATTTTTGTTGTTGTTGTTGTTGTTCCTTAGATCAATTAAGTCAAGCTTTTTTTTTTGAGCTGAAACTTGGAGAGGAGTTTCCCAGACCATATTAACTGATCTAAAATAATGCAACAAAATGCACATGCTGTTGTTTTCTCCAGGTGTTTATGTATCCATACCATGGAACCCTATCCTCTTGTCCTTAGGCTTACCTCCCACTTACAACTCCAGAAATACCTGGGTTTTACTTTGGTGCTCAGTGACCCTCTTTGTAAATACCCCACAATCCCATCACCACCACATTTGCACAAATATCAACCTCAGGAGAATGATAATCATTTTACTTGAGGATGAACAAGTTGTTCCCTAGGAGCATTCAATATACCCCTTAATTTCTTCTTTATGTTCAGAAAACAAAGCTGGTTTATGATGCAGAGGCTTAAATAGCTGTTGTCATTCTTGATGTGTGCTTTCACATTGTGTTCAAAAATGCACCCCATGGTAAACATTTGAACTTAAATTTTGTGTAAATAGTCTGTAGTTTATTGTGTTCCTTGATATATTCATTTTGGAGCTTGAAAATACATGGAGGCATATTAGCAAAATAATGAGCCTCCTGTGAGAAGCTGATGTTCCTAGATTAGTTCAAAACCATACAGTAAGTGCTAAAAAAAATACATTATAACAGTTAGTGGTCAATTTTGCAATTGGATTTCTGGGGAATGTGCTGCTGTGTGCACCAGGTAGTTCTCAATGAGCAGAGGAGTTCTAGTGGCTGGTAAAACAAGCTGATAAAATTGCCTCAGGCTTCCCTTACCCGTTGTTCCCTGTCCCACTGTTACAGTGTCTGACCACCAGCAAGTTCCCTCCTGCTGACACCACTTTTCAGGGGAAACCTGTAGGTTGACAGCACCTACCTGAGCCATTTTGGGTGATATTAACCTCTGTTTTGGAGAATTAACTGTCATTGTATGCACAAGGTGGTACAGGTTTTATGGAAATAGGAAAATATGAAGGTACTGTTTTATGGTAACAAAGATTTATATCATCCAAATTTTAACAGGTTTTGATATTGGGTTCATCCATTTATTCAAATTACATTTAGAAAAGTGTTTTACCTCATGTTCCAGTTAAGTAAATAGAGAAGCCTTTGGAGAAAAGTCATATTGGTAGGTGCTCTGAAATCCTGGGGTTTTTTGGATTCTCAAGGAAACCCAGATGCTGCAAATCAGGTGATGTGATCAGCTCCTTCAGGATCATCTTTGGTTTTAAGAATGTAAAGTAATTTGAAATAAATGCTTCATAATATTTTAAAGGATTTTTTATCACAATGATTGAAAAGGTATTGCTGGTAGGGGTGATCGGTATTTTGAAATATTTAAGGGTAATGCCCTTTCCTCATTCATAATGTTTGATGTGGAAAGGGCTGCACTTTGAATTGTAAACAGTGTTGCAATCTGGATTCTTTCACACCTTTCATGGTTCTAAATCTCATGGGATATGGTCAGTAGAAAGAACTGATAGTGTTCTGTTTGTTTTTTTAACTTTCACAATTTTTTTACTTATAAATTTGCTAATTAAACAGATCTAGATTTAGGATACATCCCTATTATGAATTCCTTCTCTTTTCCCTCACTCTTCTTCAGGGTCATTCATAGATTTATACTTCTTTACACTTCTGGAGTTGATTGCATAAAATGTCTCCATCTTGCAAAAAAACCCTATCCATCACATATCTTTGGGAAGCATGAATTAATTTAGGTTGTGCTCCAAGATGACCACAGACCACATTAAAGACAGTGCTGAGCTTAAAGTAATAATTGCTGTCTCAAAGCTGGACTGATTTTAAGACACAGCCCTGTGATATGTGGTTGGCCCAGATGGTAGCAAAGAAAGCCAGTATCTTGACTGTAGAATGCTCTGCCCTGTCTCTCTTAGAAAATAAATTTATTCCTCACTTTGGATAGCTTGGTTGCAAATTATGTGGAGAATTGCTAACCGCTCCATTTTTCTTGGGGATTTAGGTGACCTTTTGCAGTTTCCAAGAATGAGGTAATTATATATTTTAAAGACTGAGGTCTTTAAACTTGTTTGATATTAACAGGAAAGAACAGAGTGAACACAAGACAAGTTCAAGGTGCTCTTAATGGCATGATACAATTCCCTGAGGGCTGGCAGTTCCATATGCAGGAAACTTAGATTGTTGCTCAGGTATGAAAGTGAGTGCAAGAGCAAGCTGAAACCCAGGGCCAACCCAGTGGGTGCCAGAATACTGACTGGTGTCTTGTGTGGGAGTAAAGGGGAATGTGGCTCCAATATCTCCCCACTGCAAATTCCCTTCACTTGACTAATTTGTGGATCCATGTCTCTAAAGGAGGGAGAATGTACTGAGTTATTGTTATACACTGTCTGCCTCAGATGGAAATAGCAGATAATATGAGCCCTATTAAAAGCATCTTTGGCCTTACGTACCCAGAAGCAAAAGGAAAAATTAAAAGGCAAAACCAATGGATAAATCAGTAAGTTATTTGTAGGCTAGAGGCTGCTGTTTCTGAAGCATGTATCTTCATGAGTTATAAAGCAGATATTAGTCTCAGAATTATTCCTTACTGTTCAGTGGTTTTCCCAAAATTTAATGACAACTAATTTCTGTGAACATACTGCTTTTCTCCTTTTTGCTGTGCTTCACTGAAGGCTGAGTACATTTTTCATGCATAGGGAGAGGGGTAAGAATCTCAGCATAACACCAGGAAACAGGCTCCCAAAAGCAAGCTGTGTTAATAGTTTACAGGTCTTTTCAGTTATGGTTCATATATTCCTGTTTTATTACTAATTATCCATGAAAATTCAGTTCCAAATTTTCCATTTAGTAAGAGTAAATGAACATAAGCACATTCTAAAACTTGGATACAGGCTTTATTCAGTTTCCCCACAATGTATGTAATAAGATGCAGTCATTTGCTTCTCAGTAGCTATGATGTTTCAGTTGTGGAATGTGGAAGCATGAAATTGTTTTTTAAAATATTTAGGGATTCTGAGAATGTTTTAATATTGGTGGCATAACATTGAGAATATTTGTCACTGTTACCAAAGTGTCCTAGCAACGTTTTCCTCATATATTATATATTAAGTTAATTAAAAAGCTGGTGACAAGTTACTGAGAAACAATTTCACTTTGTCCGTTGAATTCTGGAACCATATTTATTAAAAATTATTTCTGAGTTGGAAGATGATTTCAAATCATGGAAAGCTATTTTAGACTTCAAGGGAAACCTAGCTTTCCTTTAGTCTGCTCAGTTTTTTTAACATAGCTATTAATTCCTAATTGAAATATTCAGTCAACCAGCTTTCATTAAGGTTGGACAGTTTGATTTGTCCATAAACAATAAATTCTTTTTGTACATTTATGTGCCTTGTCCTGGAACCTGCTCTGGTTCAGCAGGCAGTTTAAGATCTTCTCATGTTCTTTGTTGCTGTATTTACTTTCATTTTCACCAAATGTGATTTAGTTCTAAGAAGAGACTATTTGTTCCTTTTATATTTATTGCATCCTCTGGCACTGCTTAATGCTTTCCAGCCTAATCTAGAAGGGTTGTCCCCTGTAACTTCTTCAAATGAAGCAGGAGCTGTCCAAAATACTTGTTGCCGTAGAAAGTGGTCAATGCTTCATGAGACCAGATATCTCTAAGTAATTGCCCTGGCTTCTTGTGGCATTCCTCTTCACTCTGAAGACAGAAAGCCACCCCAGAGGGAGGTCACTTGCATGTGCTTATTCTCCAGTACTATTCTAAACTCCTTTGTGCACTCTGTGATATCTCAGGTGTTGTGGATGTATTTGATAAATGGAAATGTGGAGCCTTAGTATCTAATATTACAGTTCAGTCCAATTCTCTTCACTTCTGATGTCTTCAGTTGAAGAACATATTATCTCTGTCTCTGAGTCAAGGTGCTATTTCTGCTGTCAGCAATCCACACTGAGGTTTATCTGTTGTCTTTGGAGATGCAGCTCTACCTGTACCAAATTCTGAAATAAAATTAAGAAACAGGCTTATTTATTAACTTTTAGGATACATTTTAACATAGTAGAATAATTCTGACAAGTCTTATGATGAAATTTGCATTGTGGATAATTATATAATTGAAATGAATATAATTCTCACTGAAAAAATGTCACTCTGTCAATCATTTCCTTTTCTTCTATCTTTAAACATCATTTGTCAATAGCAACTATCACTTGTGGGGTATGCTGTCTTAGGGTTGTGTAAGTGCTAATGCGTTGATTTCTAACAGTACACAGCTCTGCTGTTCATTCGCTGTGTTTTCCCTTTGCTGGATGTCAGAGTGGACTTCACGTGTGTTCAAGCTCGGTCTGAGAGGAAATGAATCCACAATTTCTATCCTAAGTATTCAGTAAGCACTTTCTAACCCCCAACAGGGGTGTAAAGTCTAAACCAGTGATGTGTCCCCTGAACAACTCCAAACTACACTGCAGGGTTGGAATGTTGGGTCAGGGCCAGGCCTGATCTAGCCCTGAATGGAGCAGATGAAGAAGCCTCAGCACAAAGTGCTTGGTTTTGCTGAGCTGTTGTTTTTCTCCAAATTGTTTTTTTAATGTAGGGCTTAACCTTAGAAACAGAGAAGAAAATTTTTAGCTTCTGTCGCTATGGTTTTGTATTCAGCCCTTCAGTGGTATTTTAGCTTGAGAGTATAATTTATTGAACAATTAAAAGTATTGACAAAACACTTGTGCATGCCTTTGGTATTGGGGAGCTCATTTCAGCAGCTCTTGTATTATGGATAACTCAGAGAAGCAATTTGAGAAAACACTAATAAATATTAGAACCCTGAGAAACGGATGCATCAAGACAGGCTTTATGGACCAAGTTAAAATGTGATTTGAAGGAAGAATATTTGTTGCAGACATCAATTGGATTTAAAACTAATATTGTCTTTCATTTTTATCAGAAAAGTCTTCAGTCAGGGAAAATACATAAGTTGGCGGGGTTTTTTTTTTATCCAATGGAATGGGCTCAAAGGTTTTCCTGGTTTTGTCTGTTTTGATCTGCTATGATATTAGTTTTCCTATCTCATATAGGTTCATGAATTCCATTAATGTTACTACTGCTCAGCCCCAAGGACAAACTGAAAAGATGTTAAATTATGAAGTGTCTGACCTTGGTATATTTTCTGCACATGAACAGTAGAGTTAAGACAGTGACAAAGGGTTTAGAGGAAGAAGAAATCTAATACTTCTTTATAATAGCAGAATGGCTGTGCGAAGGCTTTTAAGTAATCAAGGCCACACAAGCTAATTTGCGACTCGTAATATAAATTATGTGTAGATTCTTTCAGATTGTTAGAACTAACTCCAGGGATATTTTTAGAGCAACTTTGTTTGGTTTAATGAAAACAATTATTAAATAATTACTCAATGAAAATAGTTATTTCATCTTGTTTGTATGTAAATTTTCATACTCATATATCATCACCATTACCCTTGAAATAATGTGCCTATTCAGGATTGTCTGTTTGGTTAAAATGGTCAGATTTCTCTGAGTAACTTCTCTGCTTTGCTTGCAGGTTGTATATAAAAATAATGATGTCAGGTTGGAGCTGTCTCGACTTGCCAAGCAAGGGGATCCTAAAATGAAGATTCATGGGGTTGTAGCATTTAAATGTGAGAATGTTGCCACCTTAGATCCAATCACATTTGAAACACCAGAGTCTTTTATCTCTCTGCCAAAGTGGAATGCCAAGAAAACAGGCTCAATATCATTTGACTTTCGTACAACGGAGCCAAATGGCCTGATTCTTTTCAGTCATGGGAAACCAAGGCACCAAAAAGATGCCAAACATCCACAGATGGTGAAGGTTGATTTTTTTGCCATTGAGATGCTTGATGGCCACCTCTACCTACTGTTAGATATGGGATCAGGTACTATAAAAATAAAAGCCTTGCAGAAGAAGGTGAATGATGGTGAATGGTACCATGTGGATTTTCAGCGGGACGGGCGGTCAGGTAAGTTCCTTTTCTTGGCATTCAGTTAGCATTAGGTTTTTTTTCTGCTGTGTCTGAGAGAATACTGGGCACATATTGATGTCGCCACAATTAGAGTTGGGCATCATCTGAAAAATAAGGAAAATATAAGAAGTTACGACTGTCAGGTACCAGAATACAATAATTTGCTGAGTAAAAATATCTTATGTTAACATTATTGGATAATCAAGCTGATAATCTTGCAAGAAAGTGTGTTGTGGGCTTGAAAAACCAACAGTAATCTCCCTCTTTGCTTGCTTGCACCAAATAGATGAAGTGGCAAGTTTCAAGAATGAAAATAATGCAAAAAAAGAATTACTGGAAATAATCTCCAACTTGGGGAATAGCTGCCCCACAGATACAACACAAATCTTCCAGTCATGTCAGCAGATCCTGGCATACTGAAATGATATGCTAATGAATGGCTAACAACACATGTCAGCAGAAATGGAAATAATTGACTTGCAGCATTCTATCAGTGTGATTCACATCTGGGAGTGGTTTATGCAAAAAATGATCTCACTGAAAAGTGGTAAAAATAAAGAATTCATAAACACTTCCTAATGCTACTGAAATCTAATATGGCTTAAAGTGCATTTATCCAGAGAAATTGCCAATGTATACCAGCTCATCTCATCTTCAGTATATATCTTTGTTTAAGAAAATAATCAATGTACATCAATTTAAGGACAACTCTCTTCTACAGTGCCTTTCCTGTAGTTCATGCCAGGGTTTGGGCAGGAAGAGGGCAGGGAATGTACTAAGTCTGTAATTCAGTCCTGAAGAATTTTCTGATTAATGTCAGTATTCAATCTGAAGTTTATGTGCACTCTAAAATTGGGTGTTGAAAAATATAAACTCCAATTCTTTTGGATTTTGTAGGATTTCCCCCACTTCCTTCTGATGACTCCCTTTCCATAGCTTGCATTTATAACTTCTTTATGAAACTTAACCCCCCAAAAGTTATCAGTTTATGACTTAACTTCTTACAACGCACAAATCAGATTTCAGATTAATCAAATCTTAGGTGCAGGTTTAAATTAAAGATTTCAGTCAAATCCATGCTGAAAATCAGACCAAATTCAATTGATCTGCATTATGATTTTGAAAAAGAATTATTTGATTCCTGGGCAGTGCAGCTTCAAATTCCAATGGCAGGGACTTTGATTTTCTTATGTCAGTTGTTCATTTACATTTCTTGAGGTTAAATGAACTTAGCAAACAAGAACAAACACAACCCGACCAAACAGAAACAAACAAGAAAAACCAAGAGTAAAATGCCTAACCAGAAAACAAAACACAACATCTCAAGATCTTCAATTGGGATTGAATATCTAGCAGTTATATTATTTATACTACAGTTTTCATTTCAGACTTTCTTCTTAAGTGCTGTTTCAGTGATTCATATGAGGCAGTAAATCCTGTAATAATCATGCCTGTGGGAATGCTGAAAGCAAAGTTCATTCTTACACCCAAAGTCAATAGATCTATAAAGGAATGAAATAAATGCATAGCAATTGTTTACATTTGAAGATATGTTCTGCCCTTTCATTGCTTCAGAGAAAATGTGCCTCACAAGTGCCATTAAGAGAGTTTAGGGCATACTTTAATTCTTTAAAATTGTTGATGGACATCAGCAAGAATATAGAGGAATTTCAGGAAGCAAAGCCTGCCTGGTGATCAGGATTGCATGTTATTTTTTAAGTAGAATTATAAATAAACAGATTAGTCCGTCTGATGACTTGCCTGTGATCAAGATGGGTGAAATTTATGCAAGCCCCATCACTGTTGGAAACTAATCATAATACCTATTAACTCTAAGACATTGAACTATTACCAGGAAAACTGAATAAAATATGCAGGCTTATGGATTGGCAAACTGAATTTTAACTGCAATCTGGAACAGAATCAAATTTTTCTAATATTCTCATACATACATAATAGTTTATGGTAGGAGAAGTACCAATAACACCATGTTTGTCTTAGTGATGGTAAGACCAGGTTATTAAAATTATTACAGAGATGCCTCTGCCTGAATTAAGATGTAAATGAGACAAACAGCACTGTGTGACACAAAATATGGATTTTTATGTAACAGTAAACATGATATAGAATGAAATAGAAAAACAATAGTAAACTGTGGGGGGGGGGGGACCCACCCTGT
>VZTR01017495.1:19089-31367 GCA_013400775.1 Chaetops frenatus
GGGGGGGGGACACACTCGATTCTAACTGGGCCCTGGCTTCCCTAACCTTATCCCTATCAATCTGTACAATTTTACTCTATTCCTCCCAAGTCACTTGTGCCCGTTTCCACCTTCTGGAAGATTCTTTTTTAGCTCTGAGTTTGCTCAGCAGCTCCTTTTCCATCCATGGAGGCCCGCTGGCATTTTTGCCCAATTGCCTCCTTGTCGGGATGCATCGTGTCTGAGCTCGGAGAAAGTGATCCTTGAATACCAGCCAGCATCCTTGGGCCCCTCTGCCCCTCAGGGTTCTTTCCCATTGGACTCCACTGAGCACTGCCTTGAAGAGGCCAAAGTCTGCTCNTCTAACTGGGCCCTGGCTTCCCTAACCTTATCCCTATCAATCTGTACAATTTTACTCTATTCCTCCCAAGTCACTTGTGCCCGTTTCCACCTTCTGGAAGATTCTTTTTTAGCTCTGAGTTTGCTCAGCAGCTCCTTTTCCATCCATGGAGGCCCGCTGGCATTTTTGCCCAATTGCCTCCTTGTCGGGATGCATCGTGTCTGAGCTCGGAGAAAGTGATCCTTGAATACCAGACAGCATCCTTGGGCCCCTCTGCCCCTCAGGGTTCTTTCCCATTGGACTCCACTGAGCACTGCCTTGAAGAGGCCAAAGTCTGCTCTCCTGAATTCCAGGGCAGTGAGTTTGCTGTGTGCCCTCCTTGCTGTCCTGAGGATCTCAACCTGCAACCACCTCGTGGCTGCATTCTACATGTTGGGTGTGTTTTACCCATGAAGAATAAAATCCACTTTAATCTTTCAGGATGCTTTTTGGTTTCTTTTCTCTAGCCCAGACCAAACATACTGGAAACCACTTGAATATGATCACTTTTCACTAGCTTTCCTTCAGAATTTTTATGGAACTGAATGAATATACCTTGTATAGAAAAAAAACCTGCTTTTCTGAGACTTTCTTGTTACCATTGATAGCATATTTCCCTATCAAGCATAAAGGAAGAGATTCTTCTGTTAATGAATAAGTAGCTCAAGTAAACTGTGATTTTTTTTTTTCTTTAAATTAAGTTTGGTGTCTTGCAACCTTTTGCTCCTAGCCTTCAAATCCAATGCAGAGTGGTTCCCTCTGATAGTAGAGTGCTGTGACATTTCTCAAGGAGCTTTGCTAATTTCCTTGACTTTCATATTAGCTGCATCAGCAAGTACTAGATTTATTTCTCATTCTTTGCTCTCTTCCAGATTCTAAGTCACAGTGAGCATCCACTCTAAACTACTGACTTTGCCTTTGCTTGTCTGGGACTGCAGTGGACGTGGGAGGGAGATGTAAGGAAAGTGTTCATTTTTAAATTTTAATCATCCAGGCCCAGTTTGCTACTAATTCTTCCAATTCACTCAGCTTTTGAGAGATAAAAGGAAGAGGGAAGAGATGGTGCCTTTTAATTTCCTTTTGCTGAAAGAACTGTTTGCCTGTTATTCTTGTTTTCACCCTAGAATCCCATTCTGTTTCCTGTAAGAGTTACTCTGAGTGTTTTCTTACTTAAATAGAAGATAATTGGTATGACAGAGCTCCTGAGATCATATTTAGTTAACATTTAAGGGTTGTGTGAAGAAAAATATTCATAAGATATTCTCCTCTGGTCCATCTTACTTGCTCGGTGGGCAGCAGTGCTGCCAGCAGCTGTGTCCTAAGTTTCCTCCCAGTGCTCCTGAACTGTGTATCCTGAATTCCTGGGAAGGACCATAGTTTTGTACCTGCCTCAAATGTGTCCTGCCTTGGCCATGGGCTGCATGCTGTGGTTACAGTCATTAACACAGCTATTATATTGTGGCTTAGCACACAAGATGTATTTACAATTCATACTTTGCTCTGATTTTTTCAACATTTCTTAAAAGGCAGATGTTTTTCACAGGCACAAAAAGCATCTAAAATAGGCCACGTCAGGTAAGCAGAGAGATCAAAACAGTTGCAATAGCTGCACTTAAAATCTTCATATTTAACTGATCAGGAGAGAGACAAGGTTTAGAAATATGATTTAGTTTCTTATACACAGTCTTAGGAAAAAGTAAATTGCTGAGATAATGAATATGATTGGAGAGGCTCATTAAGTCATACCTAAGGGAAATGTTTGTCTGTTCTGCTCTTAACAGTACTGCAAACTCTGCAGAAAAAAAAAAAGAATTAGAAAAAAACCCACAAACTAAAATGAAATAAAAAAAACAACCACGAAGCAGCTGTGAAAAGTCTTTGCTTACAGTGTTTCTTCTAACAAAATATGGATAAGTTTAATAACTGTTTTCTGAGACTTAAGTATTCTTTAGATTTTTTTAAAATGGTTTGCCATATGCAAGGATAACCATGCAAGTGGTTTTTTTTGCTAAACCATCATTCATCCTTTGGAAACCACCATTACATAGTGAAATCAGGGAGGAAACTTACTCTTCTTGTCAATCTCCAATTGTTTAGGGCAGCATAAAGCAGAATGTATTAGCATCTATTCATGGGCAGGTAGCATTTAACGGCTGAGTCACTGAAATTTTAAACTAAAGTTAGAGTTTCAGCTTGAATACCAGAAATTATTTCTAGACTGTGTAATTAGAGCTTAACTATAATCAGTATTTCACTGTAAGTAGTGCTTTGTTGATATCCATTACACGTGTTGTTGTTGCAGGTTCTTTTTTTTCACATGTGCACTGATTTATATTACTTCGCACATCTTTTTAACCTTTTAAGAACAGCCAGATTTGCATGTTCCTATTTCAACAGATGATAATGCTTTTCATGCTTAGGAGGATCGGTTTATATTGCATTTTAAGGAATATTCTTTCAATGATCTGCAGCTTCCTTGGCTGAGCTGCATTTTTCTCAGAGTCCAAGATAAGACTTAACCAACACTCAGCCAAGAGGTACAAAAGGGTTCTCTCTAATCCCAAATGTATTTCCAATTTTGCTCATATATATGTTATTATTGACTTATATTGTCAACTTATCTTTTGAAGGACTTCTCACTAATCAGTTATCCTTTTAAGTCTCTAATTCTTGCTGAATACCATAATGTCATTAGTTTTTCTTGAACTGCTTTTCCAATACAGAAAGAAGTTTCTGAATGTTAAATTGCTCTGTGTTCTCAGGTGAAGTGCTGCAGAATCAAAGCAGCTATAGGTCATTGCAGGACCCTTAAATTTATGTCCAATTTCTGGAGATGACAAATGCTACGTATTTTTAGACTCTGAAGCGAGGTCATGAATTCTCAGACTAAATAAGTCATTCCACACCTTCTCGTCTTTCAGTCATTCCCTTTTACTTCCTTCAAGCTGGACAAACTGCATGCTATCTGCATTCTGCTATTTCTTTCTTATTCTGATAGAAATGCAAGTAATATTTCCAACCTTGAGTCTTAAAAACTTTGCCTGGAAGCTGCTTGTTTCCTGGCAGGCATTACTGATCTTTTAAAAGTAATGGCATCACTGCTGATCTGGTTCTGGGTTCTGTTATGCAAAGATGGAAGTTCAAGTATGGTTGTTACTCCAGAGATATTCCAATTTAAAGTTATGGTTTTCTCTCTCTCTTGAGCATCCAATGCTCCTCTAAATCTGCTGCTTCCTCATCACATCTGTTGTCTTGAGCTTATTTGGTAAAACAAGACATGTCCAATCCTTTCCTCTTATCAGATTTAACAATTCTGTCTTGACAATGATTGATGTTATCTTTTCAAGGAAATTTATTAACCATTTTTGTGCTGGTCGCATCAGACATTTACACACTCTCCATTAGTTTCCCTTTCTTCCTCCGTGGAAAGTGATGTCCTTTCACATTCATAGCAGAAACATCTGAATGGATTGGAGCACACTGGTGATTTGATAAAACCATTCCTTTTAATCTGCTTATAATTCCCAGGGAAAGTAGAGTTGAAGTTTGTGAAAGGAGGTGTGCATCACAGTCCCAAATCTCTGTGATAGCTTCTGCCATTGTTATGAGGTACAATTGGAGACATTTTCAGTACAATTCAGAACCCTGCCCTCAAGAAAGGTAACAGGCTTAAAAAACCAAACAAAAACAGACAGACAAACAAACTAAACAAACAAAAAACAAAACCAAACAAACAAACAAAAAAAACCTCACCAAAATGAAATAGCACATGCCACCTCTGTCTCAGCTCTGGGTGCACAGTGAATCCAAAGGTCTTAATGGAACGATTGTTTATTTTCTCTAAGCCCATGTTCTATGAACTTGAGCTCTGCATTTTGTTGTAGGATACTTAAAAGGCTCTGTAATTTTTTCTGTATTTTGGAATATTTTTACATTCCCTTATTTTACTTGGATTTTTTTTCATCTGTGTTTACAAAACAATTAGTGAGTAAATTTTGCAGTATCTGTCAGAGATATGTAAAAGGTAATTTGGATATCACCAGCAGTGGTGGCTGTGTGGTTGCCTGCCATGTTTTTCACACCATAGTCATTAGATGCTATGGTTGCACTAAGGTTTCAGAGAACTTGTCACACAGAGTATATATGGGGTTTCATTTCTTTTACCTGGGAAGGTAAGAAGTTAATTTCTTTAAGAAGCTGTTGACATCTATTCAAAATAATTCTTGGGCTCACTTCAGGGTAATGCTTTATAACATAGAGAGGAAAAATTTTCTGCTTCAATCTGTCATTTTACCATAATTCACAGTCACCTATTTCCCTTATCATTCATCCTTCTAAGCCTTCTGTGCTTGCTAAACTTCCACTTGGAACACAGAGTTGCAGTTATACTGCAGTTTTTCATCTGTCTTTTTCTGTGAGCTGAAAGTAATCAAGGCGTAGTAGATTTTTATTTTTTAATAGAAAAGGCATTCTAGGATTCTTCATTACACCTTGAAAATATAAATGTCTTTTTCCAGCAGAAAGCAGCACTGTTCACATGTTGGAGCTTGCTGTTGGAGGCTGAAGTTGAGTTAACTTGTGTGGGTGCACAAGTGGGTGCTGCCTGAACATGGGTTTAAAGTGTTTGGTCCTAAATTAGCCTGTACATCAACAGATGGCAGCAAGCAACAATAGCAGTAAGAAACACTGTGAGGACAAGTATGATTTATATTTACAGCATCTCTAATGTTTTTAAGGAAGAAAAGATCTGTTGCCTGTTAGCCATCCTTCCTCATACCCTAGCATGCTCTCTGAAAAGTCTCTCTTGGTTTCACAGGTCATTCACAGGTGTCCTTGTTTGATGCAGCTGATTAATTAAATCAAACCTCAAAATGTTTATGCTTGCATGCCTAAGGTCAAACCTATAGCAAGCGTTCCATATGAGTGCCAAGTTCTGCTTCTAGAAACTTGGAAGCAACAATAAATTTTTAGAGTTAGAAAAATATAATTATCTTATCAGTTTTAAACAGACAGAAGTTTGGAAGAGAAATCATCTTTTCTCAGAATGCCTATTTCTTACTTACTTTCTTGGAAGTTCACTTTTACATCTATGTGATTATTCAACTGAGACAGAAAACATTTCTGATAATACATACAAAGGAAAACTGACCACATCCTAATTCTTTAAACATGCTTATAAAGATGCAAAGGTGTTATGCAAACCTTTGTTTTATCTTGTTAGTTCTCTTCTGATAGTAGGAAGATTTTGATATCCAGCCCTTCTAAAATCAATGTCTCAAGTGTCACATGGGAGTTGAACCTCCTGAGACCTTTATCCCAAAGAGCTCTTACCAATGATCCAAATACTTTAGATATTAATTCTGTCCATGTTGTTGAAGTTAATCTATTGAACCAACAAAAGAACAGAAAAAATATAGCCTCCACAGAAGTCCATTCCTACAAGAGAAGCCTAAATTTTAGGCTGTACCCAAGTAAGAAATGATCTTTTTCTGACCTGCCTTTGTTTGCTTAAAACTCACATTTTAGTATGTATGCTGTGTAAAGTGTGAATTTCTTCTTATGCGCAACTCCTACCACAGTGGAAGCATTTTTGGTAATCCGTGTTATCTTCTGGAATCAGTTTCAGGCTAACACTGGAGATGGTGAATCATGTTCACTTTGTGTATATATATATGTATGCCTGCTAAATTCATCATGGTAAATGCAATTTTTCAGTGTCTTGTCACCACTAATACACTTTCAATGTTAAGTCCAGCAGATAAGAGTGTTGCATGGTATGATGGGTACATTATAATAATTTGGTGACCTATATAATATTCTGATTTATATTTTGTTTGCTTTTGTACCCATGTAGACTGCTAAGGGGTCACTTCTGTGAAGATCTACATGAAGATTTTTTTTTCCAAGTGATTTTACTTAGAAATAAAATTAAAATTGATTGACATAAATATGCTCTGTGACTGTATGTTCTAAATTTGTTTTACTGCTTATTCAAATTGTAAGTGTTGCATACCTCATTATTTTAAACGAAGTACACCAAAAAAGGTTCTTTGCTGTTGATTACATTTTCTTTGTTCAGCCACTTCATAAAGAGAACTCTATTTTAGGTTCAATCTTGTTTATTTAATTTTTTTTCTTATATGGAAAAAATATTTCTGGTTTCCTGAAGGTCTGTATACATCTTCTCTCCCTCTCATTGTAACATGTATACATTTTGAGATAAGTGTCAGACGCATTGATTTTCCCTCTAGTAGCACATCACTTCCTTCTTAATGACTGCTTGCCTGGCAGCTGATGAGAGCATTTTCCTTCTGCACTTTAAAAAAAAATAAAAGTCTTATCCAAAGCCCACTGAAAATGATGAGGGTCTTTTAAAATACTGTGTGTTTGGACCCAAACCCAAGACTCAGATTTGCCTCCTGGGTTGCAACCTATCAATGCAACCCCAGTCTTAAGGCTTTGAAACACATATGAGAGACTGAAGATATTTTTGTTGTTGTTGCACAATGAGGATATTTCTGAAGATAACTCTGAACTACATTCTTCCTGCACCTATGAGAATGGTAAGGTGATTTTGACTGGGGTTTTTCATGTTGTGATCATGCAGTGTTGTGCATAGAGGGTTTTTTAGATCATTAACTTCCTGACTATATTGAAACTGAAAAATACTGAAGTGTATCTATGATTCTGTAGTTGTACAAATAGAATATCTCTGCTTCACTCATAGCTGTTTGCCAGGAGATAATGTGACACATAGGTGAATGAATAAAAAAGCAGTTCAAAAAATCAAATAACTTGAAAATCACGCATTTTATTGTCATTGCAGGGACGATATCTGTGAACACATTACGTACTCCATATACTGCACCAGGGGAAAGTGAAATCCTTGATTTGGATGATGACTTGTATCTTGGAGGCTTACCAGAAAATAAAGCAGGCCTGGTCTTCCCAACAGAGGTGTGGACAGCACTCCTCAATTATGGATACGTCGGCTGCATTAGAGATTTATTTATTGACGGTCAAAGCAAAGATATTCGACAGATGGCTGAAATTCAAAGCACAGCTGGAGTAAAACCCTCATGCTCAAGAGAAACTGCAAAACCTTGCCTTAGCAACCCCTGTAAAAACAATGGTGTGTGCAGGGATGGGTGGAACAGATATGTGTGTGATTGCTCTGGCACGGGGTACCTTGGCAGATCATGTGAAAGAGGTAGGTTCCATGAGATGACTGCACTTCTATTTTTATATATTAAAAAAGGCACAACCATAACATAACTAAAATCCTCTACAATGATTAAAAATGGTAAAATATAATTAACTGTCATGATGCAAAAAAAACATCCTTGATTTCACTTGATGTGAGGTGGAGCCCTGCTCTAGACTTAACAGTAACTTTAGAGAGAAGATCTTAAGGGACAATCTAAGGTGCATGAAGAAGCAGGAGGTGGCTATGACACAGAGTCAGTACAGCTGAATGTCTCCTAGAAAATGCCTCCTTTTGTGTCTCATCATTCCTTGCTGAGTTCTGAAAAGCTTTGTGAAAGCAATTTTGAATATTATTGCATTGCTAAATGGTCACATTCCAGTTCCAAACTGAGATCTTGTTCTCTGCCTTTTTATGTCAATATCATTATATAATCAAATTTACTTTTGAATTCTGCAGTGTCACTTAAATTCATGTCCAGAACTTCACTCATGAGTCAAAGCAGAAAAATCAGTACGAATCAATATTTTTTACTTATCTCTTTTTGAAAGATCCTAGTAACCAAGGAAACTCTCTGTAGTTATCTAAAATGTCTGAGTATTCCTCTTACCTAGACAAAGTAACAGTAATAAATGGAGTTGACAAACTCCATTTATTTAATTGAAAAGTTGGATAGTGGCAGGGAAGGGAGATGCTGAGGTTAGTTAATAGACAGAAAACCCTGTAATTTATTTAAAATTGCAGATTGTGCTAATAAAATATTCCTATGTAATTAGGTAAACGATAAAATATATGTGATTAGTATTTTGGTTTTTTATTTTTATTCTTATTGGACTAGAAAGTGTTTCAATGCCAGGAGTTGTATTTTTTCATCTCACAGTTGACACAGTATTTTCTTCAGATTTGTCTTCTACCTGAAATCTAAACCTAAAGTTTATTGACCGAAAATGTGGGTTCTTTTCACCCAGTTTGATTATTTTTTTCCAGTTAGGCAAATGAAATGAAAACGTATCCTTTAGAAATAAAACCCCCAAATAATGTTTCAAGTTGTATGTCAGTAGATATGTGCAGATATGTAGTATCTGATAAATATCAGCATTTTCAAGTAGGTTCTCAGATTCTTCTGTGGGGTTTTTCTGTCTTATATTTTTTGACTATTTATGCCTTTGGCTCGTGGCCAGCTGTTGAGAGCTCTCTAGACTGCAGAGTGGAGCCGGCAGAGGGATAAGGGAGCTGCCTGATGCAGCCCTCGGTTA
This sequence comes from Chaetops frenatus, assembly GCA_013400775.1. NCBI lineage: Eukaryota > Metazoa > Chordata > Aves > Passeriformes > Picathartidae > Chaetops > Chaetops frenatus. The sequence continues at coordinate 27,908 of VZTR01017495.1, forward strand.
GACATGGCTGGTGTACCACCCTGTGGCCAAACCCTCCTATTACAGAGGGGCTCCAGCAGAAACCGGATTTGCATTTTTTTATTTCCACTCAAAAGCCAGGAAACACGTGCCTTAGAGACATAAACACATGCAGATCTGCAAAGAAACGAGAGCAGGCTTCATCACAGCAATTTCCCAAACACATCTTGGACGGATGGTGATGTTTTATAAAAAACCCTTTGCCTTTCTTTATTTCCCATGCCTTATTTTCAAGCACCGTTCAGCTTAAGGCTTCATTTTCCCAGTGCATTGCCCTGGTAGGAATGGTGGTACTGGAGTGGTGGTGTTGGCTCCTCTACAACAACGTTTGGTTCTTGTCCAACAGGAATATGTGTGGCACTTCAGCAGCATGAGATCATTTCCTGCTCTTGGGTTTCCCCTCTCCAGAGGGAACTGCACTGAAAGGAGATGTCTTCTCAGTAATATTCATTTCCCAAGTGGTCATGCATTAATAAGATTATAGCTTTTGGGATTCTGAAAGCATCGTGTTGGCATCCTACCACACAAAGTTATTATAGCTACTACCCGTATGTAGGAACTGATAAACTTTTGTATTTGGTGATATAAGCAGCACATTTATAATTGTTCAGACTAATTTAAATAAAAGGGGAACGTGCTTATTTCAGCAAACAATAGTTTCACAAAGAAAGGAAAGCTTTAGAATAAAATACTGGAGATTAAACAACTAGGATATTTAGCATTAAGTAATTAAGGTGTCATCAGTAAACAGAAGTGTGGACCTACCTTTTATTGCCATTTAAATTTTTTTATTTTTCATATTATTTCCACTGAAATAGGACTGGTAACATCCATACATGGATGTTTAGTGCACAATACAGAACCTGAAATAATCTCAGCTTGTTAGTGAACAAAACCCCTGGAATACCACTGTGGTCTATACATATATATTATATCCACATCCATTTTATCCTGTTGCAAGTTATTCTTGATTTTCAGTAAGGTTAAACATCAGCATAAGCTGTAGGTTGGCTTTAGTAGATTATGAAAACTCCAGCAGATGGATGGACAGATGTCACAGCAATATAATTTGGCACCCCCTCTTACTTTGTGGATCACAGTGAGTGACTGCCTCTTGGCAAAGTCTTTTGCAGGTGTATTCTTTTGACTGGATGGCCAGGAACAATAGTAAAATCATCAAACAGGGATAAGCAAAAGTAAGCATGCCAACAAACATTTATGAAAGGCGACATTTCTGAAGAGAAAATATGTTTTAAGTAGCATTAGTGTAGATGTCCATATTGTGCATGCACAGACCCCTACATACACATACACACATCAGAGAAATGTGACTTTCATTCCCTGTCTTATGCTTGGGTGCTTTAAAATTTTAAATTAAGAAAAATATAGGTGGTATGAGGATAGATGGCATGAAGAATCAGGTGTTTAAAGCAGTATTCCATCACTGTCCTAAATTAACTAATTGGTCCTGTGTATTAAATTTGTAACAAATTTACAGTGTGGCTTAGGACCTCAGTCCTGAAATTATACCAGGAATAGAGAGGAATAATTTCAACTTCTATTCACATATTATCTAGTAAATAATCACATACAGATAATTATTTCTATCAGATTGATGGAAATGTTCCCTATAAATCTCCAAGGTTGCAGCTTCAGGCCCAGGTGGACTGAAGAAGATGCCATGGAGAAAACATAAAATGCCTGAGAAGAGAACAAAGAGTTTAAATTTGACTCAGTAGCAGCCAATATATTTGAATACTCACACAATTTCCAGGAGTAAAATCATACATATCAAGGAGCATTTTCAGGGCACAGCATTGCTGCTCTACTTGTACTTGTAAATAAAAAAAGGATCAGAGAGAAAACCTGAATACTTGATTATTGAGGATCCAGATTGCTCATCTGTGTCCTGGCATGACTCTGGACTGTGTAGTCTGTCATTTCTGGGCAAAGTTTGTGTGGGATTTTAGCGACAGCAGACACAGAGGGTGATTTCATGCTTTAAAAACAGCTCTGTGGGATGCAATACAGTCCTCATATTATTGCAGACACACTGAAACTGAAAAAGCAGGAAAAAAATTAATAATTCTGGCTGTGGGACTTCACAGGCACTACAAGGGGTCCAGGGGAAAAAAGATCCTGTTTTATTTAATAAAATATATGCAATAGGCATTAGTACTCACCAAGATTCATGTTTTTAAAACAACTCCAACTTGACTCCAAAACTCAAGAGAAAGAACACTGAAATTCAAATCCCTAGTCCATAATTTTTTCATTTTAATTTAAATAGGCTGTGAACTGAAGGATAGCATCTATTCAGGAAATTCTACTTTACTCCAAAAATATCCAGTTTTGCATTTCTGAGGGTAAGAGCAGATGTAGTAAAGTCTCCAGAAGAGTTGGTGCCTCAGTCTATTGAGCAATTTAGGCAATTCCAGCTCAAGTGGAAATGAAGGTCCTGGATCTCCTCTCATGTCAGTACTGGTCTGTGCATCCTTGGGTTTAGACACAGAGATAATTGAGGTGGTGTGTGTATATATGTAGGAAAAAAGACTATCTATCTGTAAATATTTTCATAAGAAACAAATTGAAGAAAAAATGGCCAGGGGAACTAAACCCTTCAGTCTGGTTGTTTTGGAGTTTGGTTCATTTGTGCGTTTCGGTTGGCTTTTTCTTACCACAGGAGTAGAAGTTTTAATTGTCAGGTTTATGAAATTTTCAAAGAAGAAATGTATAACACATTTTTTATATAAATCTATATATTATATAATACCATTTATTTCTTCTTAATAACTCTACTGCATCCACTTATCTGCTGCCGCAAAAAAAAAATTGTCAGTGATAATTTTATAAGGATTTTCTGCTGTTTTTCTTTTCAGTGCTATGTTTCCCACAGTGAAGTGGTAGCAAAATTATTATTCTTTTCCTTCTTTCTTTAGATGAATATCACATTCTGAGCTAAACTTATAAACTATTACCATTTGATCTAATAATTAAGGGAAAGCTGACCAGGAAAAAGGAAGGCGCTCTGCCAACTGTTATGTGAGAATATTTAGCAGTGTAGATTTCATGTAAAGATGAGAGACCTCTTTGGAATTAGTTGGTTCAAAGCAAAACAAAAAAAATAAAAGGGGCAAAAATGAATACATATTTTTAGCTGAATTGTTCCTTCAAAGTCTGTGTAACTGGTCCCCCTTGTCATTCAGGTCACCTTTTTAGTAAGCAGCCTTTGTAAATTAGCAATCCATTCCTGCCAGTTTTGGGCTTGGGTCTGCTTTGTTTGTTCTTTGGGTTTGTTTTGATTTGGTTTTGGGGTTTTTTATGTTTTGTTTGGTCGGTTTGTTTTTGATTTGTTTGTTTGTTTTTGGGGTTCTTTTATTTGTTTGTTTGGTTTTGGCGTTATTTGTTTGTTGGTTGGTTTTTGTTTGCTTTTGGATTTTTT
>VZTR01017495.1:37826-50613 GCA_013400775.1 Chaetops frenatus
GAGGAGGAGGAGCCAAGGGTGTCAGGAGTGACCCTTCCCTGCCTGTCCCCTCTGGAGCAGAGGCCCTGGCAGGAGGCTCTGAGCCTTTACTTTCTGTAAAGGGGGTGTGCAGGTGCTGCTCCTCGGCTGTTTGCAACCACTTTTCTGATGCGGTTGACGACACATGACAAACTCAGCTATATGGAAACAAAATCTAGGTTTGATGGTATACATGTTCCTCAAAGGTGTAAACCAGCAGTATGAGACAAATCAAGCAGCATGGTGTAGGGTTTGGGGTTTGGTTTGTTTAGTTTTTTTTTGGTTTCTTTTTTTTNTAATTTTAAAGTAGTCACTGTTCATTTCTAAAATCTAGATATTAGGGATATGTAAAGCCACAACCTCTCATTTGTGGGCCTGGGTGATGAGCTCTGTATGTCTATCCTTAGCTTTTGAAGATGAGCCTTTGAGGTTATACTATCCACAAGTTGTCCAAGGTGTCTGATTGTGGCCTGGCCTGCTCTATTACCCATTGTGACGGAGCACTTTCTAATTGCACTGAGAGAAATTACCTGTTCTTTCACAGATGGGGAGAAAGTTGCAGCCTGCCTCAGTTAAGCATCTTTGACTTTTAATCCTGAGTTTTCACTTAGATTTGTCACCATGTAGCTTTGTTTGAAATTGGCCATTTTTACCCTATTTGTCGTTTCTATTGGTAAAGACTTATGGCAGTATATCTGGGTTATAACAGAATGTAAAGACTGATGATATGGAGTGGCCATATTTGCATGTGTCTGTCCCCGGAAGGGTGGACTGTGATTTTATTGGATGTCTGCAGCTATTACCTTGAAGGATAAATTTTCATTTTTCATCTATTCTTCCCCATCTAGACTGTATCAGGATTAACTGTAATTCCAGTAAGTGCCTATTCAAACTTTTTAAAATGTTATTCCACCAGTATAAAATATGCAAACTAGAATGACAAAGATTGCGGACAGCTTGCAAGCACTTGATAATTTATTAATGAAATGTGATGATTAATTATCATTGTGTAAAAAGTCATCATATACTTTAGCACTTGTTTTTTGTCCTTCCCATAGGAGATAACATTAACTAGAATATTAAAAAGGAAGAATTCTACAGGTTGTAAACAAGCCTAGAGGAAACGGTGCCTGTGGTGCTGTATTATTCTAGATCGGCTATTTTATTCACAGTACCCATAGAATTTTTGAACCAGCATTTCTGATAAGCTGTCACACATTTTTCCCCCATGTCCTCCTTCTAATTTTCCTGACATTTTACCTTCAACTTGTGANCTGCCTCAGTTAAGCATCTTTGACTTTTAATCCTGAGTTTTCACTTAGATTTGTCACCATGTAGCTTTGTTTGAAATTGGCCATTTTTACCCTATTTGTCGTTTCTATTGGTAAAGACTTATGGCAGTATATCTGGGTTATAACAGAATGTAAAGACTGATGATATGGAGTGGCCATATTTGCATGTGTCTGTCCCCGGAAGGGTGGACTGTGATTTTATTGGATGTCTGCAGCTATTACCTTGAAGGATAAATTTTCATTTTTCATCTATTCTTCCCCATCTAGACTGTATCAGGATTAACTGTAATTCCAGTAAGTGCCTATTCAAACTTTTTAAAATGTTATTCCACCAGTATAAAATATGCAAACTAGAATGACAAAGATTGCGGACAGCTTGCAAGCACTTGATAATTTATTAATGAAATGTGATGATTAATTATCATTGTGTAAAAAGTCATCATATACTTTAGCACTTGTTTTTTGTCCTTCCCATAGGAGATAACATTAACTAGAATATTAAAAAGGAAGAATTCTACAGGTTGTAAACAAGCCTAGAGGAAACGGTGCCTGTGGTGCTGTATTATTCTAGATCGGCTATTTTATTCACAGTACCCATAGAATTTTTGAACCAGCATTTCTGATAAGCTGTCACACATTTTTCCCCCATGTCCTCCTTCTAATTTTCCTGACATTTTACCTTCAACTTGTGATTAGATTGTTGGAACATAATAGGTTTTACTACAAAAATTTCTATTTTACAATCCCCCTAGACAATTAACTCTATATGCTGGTGGTTATGGCACAATTGGGTTTTGCTAAATCTTTGATTTATGGAAATGTGATACATTGCAATAAGGACATTATTAAGTCTGAGAATGACCTTATTTCTATGATGATTTTTTACACTCTAATTATGTTAAAAATCCTTGAATTGAACAATTTTTCTCTGTGATATGCATGTTTATGAAACAGAGGGAAACATTTGCCAGATGAATGGACTAAATTTTAACTTCTCTGATATTATTTGGATTAAGAGGCTATATTCTGAAAGGAGAAAAAGGACTGTGATTTTATTTTGAGTCTATGGAATTCCTGAATGGTGTCAACAAAATTATTGATAGTAAGTATGGTAGATTTGAGTTTTGGGTTGTTTTTTTTTTTGTTTCCCTTCCTAACAGGTTTTGCAGGCCAGAGGACTGTCTTTATGAAAATAGAAAAAAAAAAAAAAAAAAAAAAAAAAAAAAAAAAAAAAAAAAAAAAAAACAAAANAAAAAGCTAAACAACAAACTGCACAGGTTTAATTTGTAGTTGGTAAGAGTTAAAAATATTAACATAACATTACCTAATAATTTTATTAACCCGCAAAGAAAAACAAGGATCTGAAGTGTGTAATTTTCTAATAGATTTTTCAGTTGATAATATTACAAGACAAAAATACAGCATTTGTATTAAAAACCAGAAAAAAATATTGGGGCAAATGTTTAATTTAAACTTTTCTTAAATTCAGATAGACTTCAGTACAATAAAGGAAATGCTTGTAATTACCAAGGCATAAAGATATTTTCCTAATATTAAAAAGAAAATAATAAAAAAGTAAAAAATTATCACTTAGAAACACAAATATTTTCTGTTTCCACTTGCTAAAATATATAAAATCATGAAAAAACTCAAAAACATTTTCTTGATCTGCCACAGGACATTATTCTTTTCTGCTAATGAAATCTCAATTACAGAAAAAATTCCAAGTGTAAGACAAGCAAATTTTGGGGCAGAACTGTAATGAGACTGCCTGCTGCTGGTAAATTCCTTCTTTTCCTATGCAAAGCAATATTGCTTTTTTTCTTAACTTCCTGAATAAAATAAAAAAATTCCTCTGAAAACATAAGGAAACCCACCCCCCGCCCTAGGAATAAAGCCACAATATAACAGGTATTTTCATTTTTTAATCTCTTGGACTAAATGATGTGTCAAAGATAAATTTAAATGGTTTCTAGTTTTCATTTTTAAGCAAGTTTTGGGTGAAAAGAGACTCTGCAAGCAGAAAGTAATAAGCCTCCAATTAGAAGATTGCAAAGAGGAGCAATGTCTCTACTGGATTGAATTAGTCTTGGTCTCATTCAGATGCAACATAACCTCTCTACAAAATATCATTGGTACAAAACACTCATAAGCTATCTTTCTTTACAATTTGTTTATAGTGGTCTTGTTGTTAGAAATGAACTTGGGTGATTAGTTCCATCTCCCTGTGGTGCTTGTGTGTACTGAGCAGGGTTTTGTGAGCTTTCAGTACGGTAAGTACAACAATGCTTTCTTATCTGCCCTGGAGTTTTTCGGCAACCAGATGTTTCATGAGGAATTTCTATATTTTAATTTTTAGATTACGGAGAATTATTGCTCTAAGCAGTCCTTAAAAATGCTTATTAGACAATATAATGCAGTTTAGTGGAACACAATTTGTTTCAAAGCAAGGGCATTCAGAAGGGGAGTATTAATTTGCTAAACACTCTGATAGTTGAGTGCCTCTCTTCTTCCTGCTGAAAGCTGGGTGTGTATCAATCCTGATTTTAATTTGATAGAAGTAAATCTGGTTTTCATGTTTGAAAAGCTTTTTTTCCATTTCCTATTTCTGTTACTTAAAAATTAATGATATTTATATGACCTCAGTGTTGGAACTGAAAGTTATTTATTATAACTAGACTAGTTAACAGAGTTAAGGTCAGAATGAAGGTATCTGGTTTGAATTTGTAGAGACAGCTTTAAAAAAAAATCCAAAACCTTAAGCTAAACATAAATAAGCTTGAGAGAAGAAGAAGGAAGATATGAACGTAAGCACCTCCTCCTGCTGTGAATTACAAACCTAGGGAATAAAATACTGCACCTCTTCCTCCTCTCATTTTCTCCTGAAGCCTGTCTTCTGCTCACTGCAGATCAAATGAGTAAGTGTTGGCTGACAGAGCTAAGAGTTTGGTAGCAACTCTTTCTACACACAGTCATGCCTTCACCTTTAGCTGATGGCCTGTCTTGCAGAAGAGGTGGCATTTTGGAGTCTTCCTTGTTAAAAGGACAGAAATATTTATAATTTTTAGATGTTAATCAGATATCAGATCACTACTGAACTTCTGTTTCATTAACAATATGTGGTATGTTAAATATTTTGTGCTAGGTTAGAAGATTGGTACGCCCATAAAACCATACATCACTACAAATTCTGTCTCATGTCAGTCAGAAAATAGCATTGCTAAAATATTGGGTTTGTACATCCTTAAATAACTTCATTGTGTTCTTCAGAGCTACAAGTTTACAAAATTAAATTGTCTGTCAGGCAGTGAATTAAATGGTCCTTTAAAATTACAGGTACATGTATGTCAATGTTGGGGCTGACACCAAGAGAAAGGGAAAAATTTATTTTATGAACAGACATAGCTGTTGTGGTTTCTGTATTAGTGTTCATAGGGTGAGGAGCTCATTTAAAATAAGACTGAAGTGAACTCTTGCTTTAAATAATTTGAATGTAACAGCATTTTTTGGCATTTATGCTTCTGTAAAAATTAACTTGATAGCTGTAGAGCTCTTCTCCATTATATACAGAATTGATAAATCAATCCTTAAAAATTACCTAAGAATAATTTATTTAANAATTGAAAAATGTAAAGCATAAAATTATAAATAGCAGTGAATCCTACTGAAGTGAAAGGGATTTTTCCTTAATATTTCTTAGAGGCAGAACTTCATACCAATGAAATTTATATTGCAGTTTAATAACAGCTTCTGAATGACTTTTGAACAGAAAGGGATGTGCTGTATTTTCATGTTTTTAACTGCTGTAACCTTAAAGGCTACTGTCTTGACTTAATTTAAACTCTCTTTTTATTTTTTACAGTTTTCATGTTTCCAAAACATTAGCATGTGAAAAAATCCAGCTACCTGTAGCTGTAAAGGCTGCTGGTTTTAATAATCAATATGCTTTTGTCACAGATGTCTGCAGTCTTGTACATTATTTCATCTTTTAGGCTGTGAGGGTTTTTATTATTATTATTGTATTGCCATCATTTCTGGAAATAAATTTTCTGTATTTTTATATGAGTTAGCAGAGTAGGACTGTAGGGTTTTTTTTAATTAATTGATATGTTATAGCACTAATAATGTTAATTGGTAAATAGCTGGCTGTCATTTTTCAGTCTGATATTTTTGTTCAATATGAAAAGATACAGGACAAGTTTTTGAATGGTGCTGTGAAAGATCTTGTGGCACACAGTTCAGGGGAGATTTAGGTGAGTTTTCTAGTAGACAGCTTTACTCCTGTAGGCAATAACTCACAGAGCAATGGCACTGAATTCAGTTATACTCAAAGGTAGGACTGTCAGAAGGAATGATTATGAATTGCAGGATGTCAGGGAGCAGAGAGTATTGTGGTAGTAAACCTGTACACAATTCCCCAGGGAATGTGTGAACCAGGTTTGCAAGCTGGGTGTCCAGCTTTATAAATTAGGAAGAGTTTCCTGGGCTTTGCAGGGTTTTCTGTTTGCTCCTCCAGCAAATGTGTCCCTTCAGTGGTTGTATTTACATGCACCCCTCGTTCTTGTGTCTATCTAGTTATTTACTCATTCTCCATATAATTTACTGTTCCTCTCATTTTATTTTCTCATGCCATTTCAATTCTCTGTTCTTCTCTATAGCCCTTAATCTTTTTTCCTTGTTTAGTATGCTCATCCTTTTAAAATCTTCCTATTCTGCAGATGTGCACATTACAGATGATTAAGTTATTCTGTTTGGAAACATCTGTTACTGAAACATTTCTTTCTTGTCAAAGTGTCCTACAAATCCATGGCATGACAAGGAGCTCTGTCAGATTATTGGTAAATAAGAGAATTGTATCTATTAAAGAACCAGCAATGGTGTTCAATTACATTATATTTCCAGTGTGCACATGAATTTTAAGCAGCAGAAAATCTTACATGAAGACTATACATCCTTTTGAAAGCTACTGCTTGTAAAACTGCATTTCATTGCAAAATGCAGAATCTTCAGCTATGTTCTTATGGATATTCCTAAATCTACTGTGATAAGCAAATCATTAATACCTTTCCATGTATTAACTTCCTACTATCTGGTGAAAAGGATTATTAGAATATATTACTTGCTCTCTTTTTTGCTGTTGTTGGCAGTAGAAAATCATTAAAATGATTCAATTTTGTAGCTCCACCCAAAATTTAAGATTTTGTGCTTGGCCTGTTTTCTTGCACAGTGCTTATGAATTGCATGAGTTTTGATCTTCCCCTCATTAAGTGTGGCTGACAGCCTGGGAAAAATATGTAAAAGAGCTTTACTGTAGAGGACATGCAGCAAATCAGCAGGGTACTTTCACTGCAAGTTCAGTCAGGAACTTCCCTCTCTTTGTAGCATAAAGTTTGAAACAATTATAAATAATTCTTTTGAAACTTTGCCTGTACTTTGCAGATTTAGAACAGGAAGTCATTGGATTCCTTCTCACTCATCAATATCAGCTTAAAGGCCCCTTTTCACAAAATTTCCTGGAAAACAGGGTCTGTTGCTATGCAGCAAAACTGAAAACATACCTGCTCCTTCCTATTCAACCAAATTCTGATTATGGTCTCCTGGTTGCTAATAGACAGCATGCAAAAAAAGGGAAAACTGCTGCTTTACTCAGAGGCTCTCACTGGAGCCCTCAGTACTCAGTCCTGAAGCTGCATTACGACCTTCCTGTCTTGTTCCAGGCCCTGTGTTTGGAAGAAAGGTTGGAAAGAGCTCACCTTGGGAAAAAAAATTAAGGTTTGAAAGCAAAAGAGCCTGCCTGTATAAATATAATTAGGAGGGCTGAAGTCATTAAGGGATAGCAAATAATTTATTCTGCACAGCCACAAAAGCCAGTTATGAGAGATACCTCTAATTTGTCTTTCTCTGCTAAGTATAGAGTGGAATGAAGGGGTGCTGCACAGGTTATACCCTGGGAGCCCAACACATTAATGGGCTCACTGGGGGAGCAATGGCAAGGCCATTCACTTCTGCTTGCCCACCTGCTCTGGAGAAAAGTAGTGGCTGTTTCTTGAAAAGTTAAGAGTGACTTAAGTGGGAATGTCGGGGAAAATAGCAGGGCCACTGCTGATCATTTTCCTAAAGTTTGCACTCAATTCTTTGGTTTTTCTGTTGCACAATTTCATCTCTCTCTAAAAAAAACCCTGTCATTTACTTTAAAAACTGTTCTAACTCTCTTCCTGTCTTCTGGTCCTGCTCTTACATCATTCATTGCCTTCCTGCCAGCACAAACGATTCAAGTGTCTATGTGATGAATTTGACTAAAGTGACCCAATAACAAAATTGTTAATTTTGACTTGCTGCAGTTTTCTGACACCTGTTGTAGAATAAAACAGGATGAGGGGGGAGGCAGGATGGTGCAGAGACAGTAGAAAACCAACTTCTAGTAGAGAGAGAGCATTGCTTTTTTCAGCAACACAGATTTATGCTATCCCAAAATGAATTCATCTGGCCTACATCCAAGTAACAACATCCTGGGAAAGTATTTGTTATGTACAGAAAGGCAGAAACATCACTTCCTGAGATGTGGAATGCTTAATCTTTATCTTAAGGAAGTGATATTTCAGACAACTGATGGGAAGTGTTGAAAAGGTTTCTGGGTAAACATGCACATTCAGTTAATTACAGCTATTTTCTCCTGAATTTGGCTTATAAAAAAAAGCTGGATGTTGAAGTTAGGAAATATCTGATGTCCAGTTTTAGGAAGTTTCAAGCAAGAGGAAAAGCCATTGAGTATCATGAAGAGGATACGTATTAGGAGATGCCAGCTAAAGGGATGCTGTGCTTTTGTGCCATTCACGTGAGATAATAAAGGTTTGAAATCCATTTTATGTTGTGGCTTTTTGGGAAATTTTGCATGTATATATTTTGGCTTGAGAGAGGACTCTGAGAAAGTAACAGTGAAGGCACATTGGACTTCCAAGTGTGAGTTCTCTCACTTATGGAGTGACTGAGAAAATCAATCTTGTGATACACTGATTTCCCATCCAAAATATATGTTTTGGTAAAAACAGGAATTTTGCAGGGAAATGCTCAAGCCTTCTAAAAAGCTTCCATTTTTACTCTTTCCTTGTACACTTATAGTTGTTAAGATGAAAAAAGAAAATCAATTAAAAACTTGAAATAATTAGGAACATAAAAAAAACTTTAATCAACCAGCTTATTGTGAAGAAGTCTTGAGAGGAGTCTAGCACATATAATTTGTCAAAGCCAGTGGCAAGACCCCTGTAAATCTCTCTCTAGCTCAGGCCTGAACCTGCTTAGCTGGGGCATTGGAGACAATAATATTAACAGCAAACAAAAGCTCAAACCTCCATTTAAGTGAAAATAAAGGCTTTAGATGCTCTGGCTGGCCACTTAAGGGTCTATGATGTTTACTTTCTCCCTGACAAAACTTCCAGGGTTGGCTGCTGGGGTCTGAGGGCTTTGCTCTGTCAGTGGTTTCAGCCTACATGAAGGACAGCAATAAAGTTTATTTCTGTTCCTGTCTTCTACTTGTTCCTTATGAAACCTCATCTGTTTGCTCTTCCTTAGCTAGCAGAAGGGGAAATTGCCATTAGACTCCTGGCAGCCTGTCAGTAAAATATTGTTTCAAGTCCCCTTACTAGAAAACATCTATTTTCCTTTTTTATGTGTGTATGCTTCTTTCCAGTTTTTTCACTCCTTTCATCCATCTCATTTTTGTCTTTTTAAGTCACACATTCTACTTATGGCACTTCAAAGATATAGCTGATTTAACAGGAACCTCAGTAATCAAACGTAAAATAGTAATATATTTGTGGCTTTCTCAAGGCACTGTGATGTGCTCTGCAACAGCCACAGTAAAAGCTTAAACACAAGGTTATTTATGTAAATTTGAAATTAGTTGCCCTAATTGGTGGTAAAAAATCAATAGTTTAACATTCAGAGAAGGATGTTTTCAGCACAACTGTTAAAATATTTTCAGAAACTTCTTTAAGGCTGCTGAAAAGTAATAGACTTCCCATTGGTGATATTTCAGAGTATACTTTAATTTTTGCCATGCCAGGCATAGGTAGCTGTCAGTTTGGTGAATCTATGAGGTTATCTGTGTCAGGGCCACAGGGTGGTTATTATCAATGGGCTCTAAGCACTGGAATGCTGCCAAAGTTTCACAAGCAGAGCCCAAGGGAACAGCCTGAAGTGGACTGAAGTTGTTCCCTCTGATCCTTCAGCCTGAGCTCTGAAAGGGGAGCAGGGAGTGGGAGACCCTCTAAAATGCTAAATGTGACAAGGGGGCTCTTGGAGGCTAGGAAAGCAGAGATTGCTGCAAGCATGTAGCTTCTCATTTTACCAACAGGGACAAAGCAGCCTCCAGGATGTGTTGGATCTGTAAGAATAGACTGTCTTGAATTAATAAATCCTGATTTATATGCAAGGGAGCTGTGCGTGTCTAGCTCATACTGGTCCTTGCAAATCTTTCATAAAAAGACTTTTCAGAAGTAGACTAGGCCTTTTAAATATTTTAATGGGAGGAAGGGCTTGAAAGTAAGTTTCTCATGTATAGCAGGTCCCAAATTTCTCTTATTTTACTTTTATGTTTTCTTCCTTTAGCTTTTGAGAAGTAAGATGACTTAATCACATTTAAGGACTGGTGATTTAAATTATCCTCACAATTTTTTTCCGTGACAGAAAGTGGGTGTTACAGTCAAATCTTGCAGGGATAATAAAGAACCTTGTTCTAATCAGTAATAGCAAAGGAATTGAATAATATTTTCTTCTGGAGAAGAATATATAAAAGCTAATGTAATGTCATTCATTTTAGTGAACTGGGCTGCCATGGCAGTCATTCCACAGTAAAGCTCTGCTCCCACAGGAATCTTTGCTAACATATTCATAAGTGACTGAGAGACGAGGATGAACACTGAGATGATATTATTTGCAAGTGCAATGGGATTATTTAGGTAAATCAAATGAAATGCTGTGTTTGAGGATTTTCTGAGGGGCTCCAAAATGCCGAATGACTGCACAGTAAAGTGGTAGGTGGAATTAAATAGCAATATGCACAAAGTAATTCATGCTAGGAAAAAAGTAACCTTAATTATGCCAGCAGAGCCATGGAATGTGGTGGCACCGAGCTGAAGAAATTGTGCAGTCATTGTAAATAGCTCTCATAAGACAGTTCAGTGCTCAGAAGTGACCAGAAATGCCAATGGATGGGAGTAGCTGTGGGGAGAGGAGGTAAGACCAGAAGAGAAAGCAGCATTATGCTGTTACGCAGCCATAGTTTATCTGCTTCCTGAATGATCCATGTGTGCTCAGTTCCCATTCCTCATGATTATCTCAAATGGGGAAAATACAAGTCACTGCAACAGAGGGGATTACAAGTATGGATGAGCTTTCCTACATGGGGAACTAGGCATGCTAGGAAAGAAAACACCTGAGAGAATATGAATGCATTTTTATAAATATATGATATAGCCATAAGAAACTGCAGGAGGTTAATAAATTGATTTCTAAAACAAAATGGAAATACGTCCAGGACTTTTTGAGATCAGGCTGTTTCTGCAGCTCCAGAAGTCCCAAGCATGTCCATCACTGGAAGCTTTGACTGTGTTAGAGTAATAATTACTAGAGAGCAGTTCTGCTCTTCTGTGCTGCTCTTGAAAGCACAGTGCTGAACTAGCTGGTCTTATGTGTCATTTCCCAGATTAATTTGCAACTTCTTTCCCTAATTATTTCATCACTAGTTTATACCCTGTATTCACAGCAATGGGAAATTGCTAGTGAAAGTAATCACAGACTCACAGAAACATCAGGCTGAAAAAAAAATATAAATCCATCATCAACTGGGTTGTATACAGTCATTCTAAACTTTGTAATCAGATTCCATGAGAATTAGAGTGTTAACACACAGATGGCAGCAGATGACACAAGCCAATATTTTAACATATTCTCAAAAAACCCTCTTGATTAACTGACAAATCCAGTCAAATTAGGGTAAGCCATTAATTAAGATGGCTCTTTTATGTTCACTAAGCATTGTAAAAAATTTTTTACTTAGTCATAAGAGCTTTCTGGCCACAGATTTTAGTCTGTAGCTCTTTTAAAAAGAATTTCATTGTTGGCATTCAGTATTAAGAAAAAATAACTGTAACTCAGCACTGGTGAGTTGATGATGTCTCTAAATTTACACATGGATTAAAAATACTATGAGACTTCATGTAAAAACACCTTCCTTTGCTTTTTCTGCCTTTGTTTCTTAGGAGTCTCTGTTTTTAAGATATAATGCTCTTGAGAGGAACATTTATTTATATGTTTGCAGAAAACGTTTAGAAGTGCTTATAAATTAAGATTCTGTGGAGAAATACTCCAGTCTTTCTATTGCAATACTACTGTATGAAGAGTTATTTTCAGGGAATAGAAAATTAGTTGGTTTTTTATTTTTTTTCCCAAAAACTCTGTATAAGATACTAAAATCATTAATAGTTTAGTTCAGAAAGCATTTAAATCTATTAAGTAAGTGAATAGTACTTTTTTCAAAAACAAAGCCTTAGTAATTCAGTGGTGATGTGCTTATCTCAAGAGCTTTTCAAGGAAAACCAACCAAATTGCCATCTCTCTGCAGGTAGATACTGCTTTTCTGATCAGCACAACACATGCTCACAAGCTGTCATTCTGTCCTAATATACACTTTTAATGAGCTCATAAAATAAGTGTTTGTCATTTTTCTTTTTTTTTTTTTTTTTTAAGTAGAATGGACATCCATTTGGTAGGAAATAAGTGCAAGGGGAAACAGAATCAAAGAGAGTGAAACTGGAATGGGATGTCTGGTTCTCACTAGCACAGCCAGTGAGCATTGCAGGAGGTCTGACATATGTTCAGGGGAATTGCCAAGTTTCTGTCTGTCCCTTTCATATTAATAGATACTACTTCTAAATGACCAAAAAAAAGTGCAATTAATTTCACTGAGAATCAGATCTGCTCCTATTTCTCAGTTTTGTGTGACAAGGAGAGCCAAGCTGCTTAGGGAAGGTTTGGCTCCCTCTTCTTGAATCAAAGAGAAAAAGGAAAAATTACTAGGGTACCAAAATAAAATTCTGCATAACTCAAAATTATTTTAATACATTTCTAAATTTTTTCTGCTGGAAGTCTAGAATAAATCCCTGGTGTAAGGAGTTATCTTACTCTTTCAGCACTAAGACCAGTGAAATCTGATTATAGAGAGTAGGGAACAGCACATGGGCACAGAGCTTTTGTCCTTTCCATATGTAACACTGAAGCTGAGTTATCCATCTATTTGCATAAATACAAGTTCACAGAACCTGGTTTCTGAGTCATGTGTGGCATTTTGGTGGCCCCTCCTTTACTGCATCTGCAAAAAAAAAAAACAAAAAAAACAACCTTGTGTAAGTATGTATTAGTTTTAGCTCCATGGCCGCCAACAGAAATGTGTGACACTTTGAACAGATCATCTCATGTCA
>VZTR01017495.1:52458-79368 GCA_013400775.1 Chaetops frenatus
CCTTTGTATTCATCCATTTGTAATTTCTGAAAACAATTTGAAATGTCTATTTTAGTCCTCCTTCCTTGACTCTTGTCTGCCTAGAAGTATCCAAGAATAAGCAGTGTCAAGAAATTGTGCTTTTTGATCTATGATTATTATAAAAAGTATTTTAAAACAGTTAAATAATCATTAATAATAAATCTTTAAATATTATTCTCATTATTCTTAATTAGGAAAAATGTTGTAATTCAGTGTTAAATTACAAAAATGGAAAAAAGGGATATGAGTGTGAGATTTAGTTGTAATTATTTTATAACCACTGTTTTTTGGGACGAAGACACCTGTAAATTAAGAGGATCTTATTCTTAAAATAAAGTCACAGTCCAAATTCTCTTCCTTTCTATGCCAGCTAGTTTCCAATCTGCTTATTCTTAAGAACACTGTGCAAGATGTAAGGATAAAATGAAATATTTAAATGGGGTTTTTTTTGTTATGTTAATTTAACTAAACATGAAGGTAATTTTTTTCTATAAAAAGGTAAATTATGCATAAGCATACTTAAGTTGTGCTTACTTATATTTTAAAATGTAACAAGTTTTGACAGCCATGGTTTTGATATAAATGGGCACAGTCAATATCAATGTCAGAAAGGCTAATATGTGGTCAAAGCTGTTTCTGCCTTTTTTCCCTGTTTTCAGTTAAATGTACAATACATATTCCAATTCCCTCCGTGGAAAAAAAAAGGAAAAAATTATCAAATGTGTACCTACTTTTTCTGCAAGGACTGCTGTAAGTTAGGTTATTTTTACCTCACTTGGTTTAAGTGGAAAGCAGTAACACAAGTTCTTCAGGCTCCTAAGGGTAAGCTTGGAGATCAGCTGCATCTGTTGCCTGGAGCACCTTGGTCTCTCAGTCTTTTTTGTTTATTTGTCTATCTGCTGAATGACAGGGATTAAGGTCCTGATTATAAAAGTTCTTTAGATAGCCATCTTATTGTGAAATCCTTCTTCCAAGTCAGAATTTGTCCAGATCTCCTTGGCTCAGAGGAGACAGCAAAATTTCCCTGGAAGCTGAGGACACTGTGTTTGAACAGGAGCTTTTAGAGGTTATGTCCAAGGAAATAGAGATCATCAGGTGTAGCACACTCCATTTCTTTGCAAGCTTAGAGGAACGTTCTTGCTGCTCCTAGAAATCCATTACAGGGAAATGTACATTTCTGCCTCTGTGTTTTTTAAGGTTTGAGACTTTTGGTTTGGTAGTCAAGACCAGAATAATGAGTCTGCTGAGGTAAAAATCAAACATTTCTTGGTAACGGAGAGGCTTAACTCAGATTTATCCTAGGATTGCTGTTTTCCCTTACTTTTGGCTACATCTCATAAATCAGTAGTATTGATAGAATTGTTAATTTATACAGAATTAATGAATATTAGAGATTATGGCTGCCATTAAAACAATATCTGAACAATGAATATTTACTTTTTAAAAAATTGAATTTCAATATTTCTTAAAATTGGGGTTTAATACTAGTTTTAGTATTATTTTACATAGGCGTTCCCAAGTTTCCGAGTCAGTTCTCATGATTTTAAATTCTATTTTTTTTTAATGGGGAAAAAGCAAACACTCATAACTGCAGATGAATTAGCCATTCTTTTCTCCCACAGTGAGAAACACACTCATGCCTTACATTGTGATTGTGAAGCTGCACGATCTTTGCAAGTGCACATTTCTTTACCTGCAGTAAATAGAAAGCAAATAATCTTGAACTCAAGTTTTCTTTAAATTAGCATAGAATTGCCATGTATTGAAAGTTCACGCTCACCTCACCTGCAGCAAAGTCAATTGTCATGTTCACCACAGTTTGTGAAAATGTGTCTCAGAGCGTTGAGCAGTGAGCTGACAAAGCAACAACCAGATTTTTCAAGCTCATTGACTTTGCTTTACTTCAGGGCCTTGGGGTGGATTCATACAACCTTTAGTACCTTTAGCACATTTTCTGATAGTCATGATCCTTAGAGAACAGTATGAAAGAGAAATTGCACCCTTATTAGAAATACAGGCATCTAGCTGACTTCTGGTTTTAGCTGCTTTTATAAGACACTTTTTCTTTCTTTATTTCAAAGAAAAAGGAAAATTACATGTCCTTAGAGCTGTTTGTGTTTCACTTGTTTAGATAGATGACTTACAAAACTAAATTAAAATGCAACTGATTTTAAGTCAGAAATGTTTGAAGTTATACATTGAGAGACATCTCTAAGATAGGTCAGATATTTCATAATACAGTAACAAAACCAGTTTTATCCTCTCATGTGCTCTGAGTTCACAGAGAGTTGTAATTGCAACTCCAAAACCCTTTTTTTTTTTCCCCAAGGAAATATGGTTCAAATTAATATAGACTCAATTATTGACCAGCAAGACACCCTTTTGAGAGAATGTGTCTGTCTCCTACATATCCTTTGGTCTAGCAGGGAAGGGTAGAGGCCAAGACCTGCAACTCTAAAGTTTGCTGCTTTCTGATGTTTTTCTTTCTTTCTCCATCTTGCTGAAATTGAGTACTGGTCCTATTTGTAGAGAATAGGCTTTCACAAGACTGTGGTTCATCACCAGCACCTTTCTTGGCAGAACCCTTAGATTTAATTTAGTCCCATAGAGCTGCCTGTGTTCCGCCTTCCCACCTGGATCCACTGGCTCTGTTTAGATATCAGCTGTGTCACAGTGAATATCTCACAGCTTAAAAGAAATAAATGGATGAGTATGTGTGATATCACACGCTAAATTAAACAGCTTCCAAGAGAAAGACAAAGCTAGGAGGAGGGAAATGCACAACAACCAGACCATATTCAGGGAAGCAAATTTAGAGAAAAGAACCAGACAAATGAAAACTGTGTCCTCAGAGCTGGATATGGGGCTTGATTCCTGGATTGGTTATTTTTATATGCTTCCATGGATTTTTCTTCCCCAGTGAATTCACTGTGTATGCTGTTTCTCCTTGCTAGTGAACTAGATCAATATTAAATGCAGTCTGTTTGTAGTTTGGTCATGCAGGGGAAGCCAGTAGAATTTTCAAAAGTATCTTGTTTAGCTTTCTGCATTTCTGTATGAGAAATATAGATATGCCTCCATGGAAATACTTAGTATTATATCCCTGTTATTCTAAAGAGTATGAGCAAATCTATTCTACAGCTGGAATGAAGGCTGATGAATGATATTAGCAGCTCTGATCTCCTTCATTTTAATTTCTGAAATGTCAAATTTTGTTTAAAAAAAAGGGATAAAAATACCCTGAACTGCCAATACATTACCCAAATTGCCAAAAGCAATTTTGCTTATAATAACACTATTGTGGGCTGAAGCATTTGGTTCAAGTGATGCAAGATTGGTATGTTTTTTCTTGATACAATTCAGTGAATGTGCTCTTCTTGTGGAATTTTCCATATGAGTCTGTTGGGGAGAAAATACAGTGAACAACATTTTTTTTACTTGAAATGAGATTTTTTTTGAGTTGTCCTATCAGCTGCAAATGATAACCTGATATACATTTTTGATGTTTAAATGTAATTTAAATGTAATTTAAATGTAATGCAATGTAATTTTTCTGTTGGCAAGAAATGTATTTGGCCAGGGAATTCAGGGATGATACAGGCACAGTCATTTAAAATACAGTTGATTCACTATACCAATTGACTTCTTTAAAGATCAGCTGTGCTAATGAGTGTTTTGGAAGACAGGTAATGTTTCTTCAGCCAGCTGTGCAAAGGATAGTGAAGGTTAAGACGCCTTGCCCTGCATGTCTTGTTTTTCTGACTCTTGCTCTGGAGGAATCTCTCCTGAACTTTTTGTGCTGCATCCTGGTATGTAATGCAGATGCCTCGTGAGGTTTGCACAGTGACTGTGAGTCTGGCTGAGTGCTGGAACTGAAGCCTAGATTAGAGGCATGCTAAATTTACTCTGGAAAGCAGGATAACTGAGATGGCACAGAGTCCTCTTGTTCTGCACCAGGTATTTACAATGACACTCTTAGGTGTCTCTCAGAGCCATGCAGCTGTCTACACATAGCAGGCTGAACTGTAAAATATTTATTAGTTTATCAGTAAGACTCTATCTGAAATCCTGACAAACCTGACTTAAAGTAACATTCTCTATTAGCTGAATTGATCTCAGGGTTTTGTCTTCTTGTCCAAATGTCTTTTTGCCTAAATGCCACCTGATACTGATAGCTGTAGAATGCAGTTTTCTATTAGCAAACCAGGATGAAACCACTGATCTTTCTTAAGCTTGCTAGTGAATAGTAGTGATTTGCCTGTATCTGGCTTGGGTTCCACTGGTTGGAACAGCATTCACTGAAGCACCTAGTCTCTGTTTACTGTGCCTCTTTCTATATTTCATGCTTCATATCTACTTTTGATGGCAGAATTTAATGCTCCAAGCATTTTGGTATATTTCTTGGTAGTGGTGGATGGCATTGTGAGAAACAAATTCCTGTGTTTGATTCAGACAACTAATTTTGAACATGCCAAGGGCTAATATCTTCTTTCAAAATCATCAGTTCTGTTCAAATAGCTGGTTAAAAGTAAAGTACCACAGGATAGATATCCATAAGAGGAAAAATTGTGCATGGTAAAGTTAACTTCCTCACTCATTGGAATTCAGTAAATCTTCAGTACTTGAATTAGGCTGAACAGGCTCCTCACAAGGCAGTAAAGAGAATAGGAATCTCCAGAGAACATTTAGAATATGAAGTGCACTGGAAATTAGATATTTTTTTTCTTTAGGAAGTTCATACTTTTTCCTTTAACTTTGAAAAGGCTGTTAAGTTCCAGCTGAGGTGCTGACAACAAAGTAAGCTCAGCCTGGGATGCCAAAGTAAACATATAACTGGGAATGTTTGGGACTTTATATGTCCTAGTTCATAATGAATTGCACCATCAAGATTTGGACTTGTATCAACTGACTGCACCGTCTGCATTCTGCTTTGTAAAAGGGTGTTTGTACAAGCAATTATCTGCTTTTAAATGGATGTGGAAATTTTACTGGCATGATGGACTCTGAGTAAACTGTGGTAGCCATAAAAGTGCCAGTGCTTCTTTTATTTGGTACTATCCATTTTCCCTAAGGATGCGTAAAATCTGTTAGTTATTTAAGCCTTTAAAATAGGAAAAGAGCTGAACATAGATGTTGATAATAAATTTCATACTTAAGCAAGAGGAGATACTTAGTGGATTTTTTTTTTCCAGTTTGCATCTTGTCTCAGAAAGAAAAGGTTTGTGATTAAGGGATTAGTATCTGAGAGAATCAGTAGCTCAGAGAGTGAGCCAGTGCTGGCTGGGTGTGTGAGGCAAAATAACTGTGTCCTGTCTAGAAAGAGACAGATGAGTTCCAGGGGAAGGACAAAGGACAACATGGGAAGTAGGAGTGGAGGGACATAAGTTTGGAAAAGCAGTATTAGTCCATGAAAAACAAAACAAAACTTATATATATATACCCACACTTTTAATTTGGGCTCTTGCTTTTCTTCTTGAGGGGATATTGAACAATTTTTTTAAAAGCCCAGAACACCCCTCCCCCCTTGCCAAAAAAAAAAAAAANTGCAAATTCTTATTTAAATAAACTTATTTAAGAGCACTTTCAGCTAGTGTGATTTAAATGGAGTCAGATCAGTGTAAAGTCAGAATAAGGCTGGGGAACCAATGACTTAGTAGATATAAATTTGTAGCAGATTCACCATAAGAACTATAACCAGGGCAGAAAAAGACTCTATACCACTGTGATCTCCATGTGATGTTTAAATTAATTTCAGGTCAATATATTTGAAAGCCAGTGAGGAGAATATTAATATGAACTATGTTTCAGGTAGACCAATGCCATAAAAAGGTATGTTAGGAGTTTTCTGCACTTCTGGTGGTCTCGTGGTATCAAGCGGTTCCTTCATGTTTTTGTGTTTAAGCATTTAGACAATTTTCTTCTAAATACTCTGCTCACAAACATATTTGCTGTTTTTCTGTGTGAAAACATGTTCTTGGCCAGGAAGCAGCCCAAGCACTGCATTAGCACGGGAACAGTGAGCATCCACCCTTCCTTATCTCCCTCTTCAGCTGCCATGGAAAGCTGTTCTGCTTTGCAGAGATGCAGCAGATGAGACATACACAATCCCTGGGCACTGCACCTTGCTCTTCTGCAGTTTCTTGTCCTCTCTCTGACAAAGCAGAAGCCCTTTTACTTTGTTAACAGAGATCAGTTTCAGGAAATAAAGGTCTCTTCTCCATGCAAGTGGATAGTTTCTCCAAGGCCAGGACACTTTTCAGTGCACTGCTCCCATGGTGTGTCACACCAAGGTTTGTCCTTTTTATAGCCCTTTCACCAGGGCTCCCCTTAATCTCCTTTTGGGTTGCGTGCAGTGGGGACAGGCAGCTTACGTGGAGTTCTGACCTGATTTTCTTACTCAGAGTACTCTTGCAAGGAAAATAGACTGATGCATAGGAAAACACACATTTAATTTTGCAACAGGAAGAATTTACAAGTCCCCAGCCATTAAAAGAGAATAGATAGATTTGCCTGTAAATGCATCCAGCCAAGCTGGATTTGATATTAATACACACTGAGGCACCTTTACATGAAAGGGACCATACAGAGGGTTGTTAGTGTGAGATTAAATTAAAATTGCATATGTTTTTAGGTCTTTTAGAGATCTGAAGCAAGATAATGGAGACTAAGTGGTTCAACTACTTTAAAAATTAAAAAAAAAGAGGAGAAGGTTGGACTAACAAATAAGTATGAGTATGTTTACAATAATATTAAATTATGTATGCCTAAGGAGGCCAATTGACTCTCACTAAGATTTTGCTCATGACACTTCAGCATTTTTTATAAATCCATCTGTTGTTGCCAAATCTAGGTAGAAATTTCTTCCACTGAAATACCTAAAAGAAATTGCTTAAAGTATTACTCACTGTATCCATATCAGCACATTCAAAGAGAATATTATTGACTTAAGCTTTATGCAAAACTGGTCTTTCTCTTGTCAAAGAAAGCAACGTTTAAGGAACAGAATGATTCAGGTTATTGACCCCAATCATCTGCTTCTGCTGATTTCAAATACCTTTCCTAGCTTGGTGCCAATACAGAGACACAGAGAAACAGTGTTATGAGAATCTCACTGCCTTTGCTTTGCATTTTCATTCCTGGAGATCCCTTGGCATGCCCAAAATAGCAAAGGTTGCATATAAAAAGCAGGGCAATAAACCAGCAGCAATTAAAAAAATGCTGACAGAAGATGGAAAACACCTGAGATGAAAGCTGTCCAATATGCTGAACAGCTACATCAAGCTCTTAGTATCCTTTTTCCTCTGTGCAGTTCTGAAGTCAGAGAGGCTTTGATTTTAGGCTTTGATTTTGTTAACAGACCTCACTCATCACAGTTAGCTTGTGCTGGACGGAAAAGAATCCCAAGAGAAAAGTGGGACAGTTTCAGAGCTAGTGACATGTCCCTCTCAGAGCAAGACTGACACATGGGATACAGTCACCTGGAAGGACACAGTGGAGGTAATGGTCTGACTCGGGGTGACCCTAATATTTCTGTGTCAAAAGTTATTTTATAATGTGCCCCTTTTACAGAATCACAGGATGGGTTAGGTTGGAAAGAACCACAGCAAGGCATCTGGTCCAACCTCCCTGCTCAAGCAGTTTCATCCCAGAGCACATGGCACAGGATTGTGTCCAGATGGGTCTTGAATATCCCCAGAAAGGGAGGGTATCCACAGACTATCTGAGTAACCTGTTCCAGTGCCTGGTCACCTGCACAGTAAGGAACTTCTTCCTCGTGTTCAGGTGGAACTTCCTGTGCCTCAGTTCCTGCCCGTTGCCTCTTGTCCCATTGCCCTGCACCGCCGAGCAGAGCCTGCTCCATCCTCTGACCCCTCCCTGCAGGCACTGACAGACATTGATCAGGTTCCCTTTCACTGTCTCTCCTCCAGGCTGAACAGGCCCAGCTCCCTCAGCCTTTCCCCAAAGTGAGGAGCTCCAGTCCCTTCAGCACCTTTGTCACCCTCTGCTGGACCCACTCCAGGAGCTCCGTGTCTCTCTTGCCCAGAGAAGTCCAGAATTTAATTGACAAGTTTTAGTTATTGGGAGCATTTATTCTGCCACAGGAACTGAAAAACAGGCCAGGGAGGTCTCTGTTTCACAAGAATGTAATTTGTTAATTGCAGATTAACTTTGCCTTTTGGACAATCACCACATGAATTTTGATCAATTGGTTCAGCACTTGGCATATCATCTATTTATATCAATGACAGGACAAAGTCAAGATTTTTATTTCTCTCTTTCACTTCTTGGCCAACAGTGCAAGGGGCAATTTCCATAATCCTTTTCTTATGAGAAATCTTTTCCTGGGCATTAAAGGTATCCTTTTTCTAGGTTTGTGAATACTTTGGTTATCATGACTACATTCTGCTATACAGAGAATTTGTGTAAAAAGTGTTTGCTGTACTGCTGACAAAAATACCAGATTCCAAAAAAACATATCCATTAAATGAAAAAGGGGAGTATGGTTTGAAGATCCACTAACAGCAGAAAGTACTGGATCTGAATAATAGCCAGTCACCTAGATCAGATAATAGATGATGTTCTGAGAAGTCCTAATAAACAGAGGCTAAACAAACAGAGAAGCTGACATAGATTAAAAAAAAAAAAAATAACACACAGGCACACACACTTACCACTTTTTATTTTCCACCAAATTATTAAGAAAGGAGCAAAAATCCAGTCTTGTAAATCTATACTTGGAGTTCTTTTGGCTCAGTAATCCAATATCTTAAAGGCCTGTAAATGATTGAAAAGTGAATAATTAAATCCGTGTTGACTGTGCCTATTTATGAAAACCTGGTGCATATACAATGTGTTTACATAGTTCAGGTGTTATAGACATTAGACATTAAAGACATTAGAAATGTATTAATGTAGTAGTTCAATAGTACACAGTATATAGTAGCTCTATATTTTGCTTATACTTGGTAATTTTCTAGCTTGATGTGACTTTTGGTGAGTTTTAACATTTGCCCAGCCAGTCTCTCTGTTTCTCTCTTTCTCTGTGAGGTTCACATGTAAACTGCTTTAAAGATTGCATAATGACTGTTTGGCATGTCCTACAGGCAAAGGCCCAGAAACCCTTTTTGCTGGCTATAACCTCAATGATAATGAGTGGCACACAGTGCGTGTGGTGCGGCGAGGAAAAGGTTTAAAGTTAATGGTGGATGACCAGCAGGCCGTGACAGGTACTGTGGCATTGTCATTCCGAGATTCCGTGTTGCTGGGGGGAAGCACAAAACAAAAAATAAGAAAGAGAGGGGGGGAAAAAAAAGAAGTAAAATTACTTTATCTGAAAGAAACAGATGCTTTTTTTTTCCTTTTCTTGGGTAAGATTCAAAATTCGTGTTATGCGTCTTGGAACGCTGGTACAAGGAGCGTGTTATTGCATTTGATATTAATGTTGCTCTAAGGTTGCTATTGAAATGGATGAAAACCTTGGTGCTGACTTAAATGAATGTTTTTATACAGTAATTGGAGAGAACTGATCTGATACATCACTAATGAGAAAGGCAAGTAAAATGCTTTTGGCCACACATTGTTAGGTCTAAACTCTAAGCCACTGTTGGAAGAAAGAGTTTAGTAAACATTTGAAGGAGATTCTACTGTGGTTTGAGTCTTGCATCAGCTGTCCTCAATAATTATACATTAGGCAGCATGTTTTACTTAAATACTAAAGTAGCAGTTGAAATAGGAGAAAAAAAAATTACCTGCATGCTAGCTGATGATAGAAACCTATTTCTATATTTATATTATCAGGAAGGTTAATAGACAACACTTTGATTTTGTCCTATACAAGACAATGCTTACATACCTACTGTTAATAGCAACTGATCTGGCTTCTGGCCCTGATTCCTTGTACAGCAGAATTTGCCTATTTTTTCATTAGCTATTTAGAATTATCTTTTGGTTTTGTGTAGCATTAAACAACTTTTATTATTGATTCTAAGCTTTGTTAAAATGGTAACAAGTTAAATGTTTTGTTTGGGTTTTTTTAAAAGGGATTGTAATTTCTTTAATAGTCCCTTTTCACCTCACCAGAACACTGAGGGTCCTCTCACTGGTAGAAAAAATATTCATATAATAGCAGAAACATATTTTCTAGAATCAGAAATTACCAGTATATCTTCCAGAGCTGAAGTCTCTGTGTATTATGATGCCTAGGGTCATTTTCCCAAGAATGTGGATGGTCTGAATAATTTATTTCGTTTTTAATAATAAACTTACAGTATGGGAGGAAATATACTAAAAAATATTAAAACCTTGCTGCTTCAGCTGCCACTCAAGGCAGATTCTAATATAGATGAAATTGTTTAGATCAAAATCCAGTGCAAGATCCAAATGCACAATTCCTGGACTCCTCACGGCAGAGTTCTAATTTAAAAATACTACAGGTTACTTAACCTGGATCCATCTTTCTAGTGCAACACTTGTATTCTTTCCACAACCCAGTATCTACATCCAAAAATGGTCAGTTGACTTGAATTCCCTCTCAATTCTCTAAACTGGAAGATGTCTGCATTTGCATAATCCACAGATGTTTAGTGTTATTAATCCAAAGGGAGAAAGTCATCCCAATATTTTGGAGGGAAAAAGACATCCTAAGCTTCCTAAACTACCTGTAGGAATCTCTGTGGCCAATTTGTGGCCTCCCCCTCCAGTGAGGAGGAAATTGCTGTACAAGAAGGAACCGAGGGAACTTTAAATATGGGTAATCTGATGTTAGTCCCATGAATATCACATTTCCTACAAAGAAAATCTTTATTGTTTTGTAAGTGATAAGATTTTTTTGTTTGTTTGTTTTGGGTTTTTTGGGGGGAGTGGTTTTGTTGTTTTGAGTTTTTTCAACAGAGTGTTTTGAAATCTTTTACAAGTTTAAAATTCAAACATATATAATAGGATTTAATGTGTAGTGCCTTTGAATTTCCTGAAAGGATAGGGAAAGGGTTGCCATGTAAGATTAGTGTGTTCTTGTTCTAAACTGCTTAAAACTTTTCTTCAGATATCCCAACTATCTGAAATTCGGTTAAAATACAACCCATTAATTTTTCATGTGAAAAGTTATTGTAGTTTTATGAGGAGAAAAAGTAAATAAACTGACTTCCCACAAAAAATTTCAGCTTTCTCCTGCCACACATTGTTTTCCTTTTGATTCCATTTTCTATGCTGTGTATGAAAGAAACCCCATCAGATCCAGAATGCTTAAACTGGAGGAAAATCCATTAAATGATTCTGCCTGACTTTACAGCTTTTACAGATTATTAAATACCACTTATTCATTCATGCACTGAGCTTGGTTCTCTTTGACAAATGCATAATGTGTTGAGAAATATACATGAAATATATATGAAATATAATTGAGACATAACTAGCTTTCAATGGAAGATTGGAAGCCATGCAGATGGTTTTGAAGAAGTTACTCATCATAGAAGAGTTTAAATTCTTCCAGCCCTAATGAACTTTATTTTCTAGAAAATAAAGTATAAATGTATAGAAAATAAAAGTGGTTAGAAGGTCACTAAAGTTGGATTACAGAATAGCTTATGGTTATTAACAGAAATTCAATTGCCCTTTTGTATGTTTTGCCACAAGCCTGACAAACTAAAAAACAAACAAACAAAAAAAACCCCAACCAAAATCAAACCAAAAAAACACCCACCACCTTGTAAGTACAAGTTACATTCTCTTTTACTTCATTGCTGCATTTACAGATCCTGTGGAGCATGATGTGAAATCTCGAGTCCTGTTTGCATGTTTGTAGAACTGAAATGATGGAGGGATATTTGGGATGTGAGCCCAGATTCTGGAACTTTTTTATTACTATGCTCAAAAAAAAAAAAAAAAAAACCACATTTATTGTAGTGGGGATACTGTGCTACAGGTCAAAGCTCAGTGCATTTTTGCCATGACATTAAAGCAGTGCTATCTGAAGTGGAATACATCCTGTTCCTCTCTAAAACCTGATCTTCAGCTCTTTGGCTGTGATCCAATATACAGCTCTTGTCCCAGCAAAAAATTACACATTTGGCATTTTTCAAGACGGCTCCCTTACTCATTACTGCAAGGAAGAATCCACTTTTGCTTAATACATTCAGGAAAAGTGGTATCTTCAGAACTGGTGTTTGGAAACAAGAACATCAAGAAGACTGTCCCTGGGGTTTAAGGTGCCTCTTGCAGTGCTCAGCCCTCTGAGTGCAGATCCCAGGTGGTGGTGGTGTTCAATGACAGCAGTAAGAGTAAGTTCCCATACAGAACTCAAGCTAAGTAAACTACTTGTAAATATTTATCATAAATTATTAGAGCAGTTTTTGTGCCTGAATGGTGTTAAATCTTGCAGAGCTATTTTCCCTGTAACTTCAATTGGTGCCTGCACTTGTATCTCGGTGCTGTGACTTAACCTGCTCATGAATTCATCTCCCTGGGCAAATTCTTGATATTGACATTTCTCTTTCCCTTGTCTTCTCCCTGTCACACACATGTCCACAGACACCTTTTTATGACACCTATGAAGGTACAGCTGTATCAGCTTCCTCCAGGCTCTGTGCACCACTGCTGACATGTCCAGCCTGGGGCAGTGCTCACACTCACTTTTGGAATAGTATATCTGGGGATGGACAGAGGGGACTTGGCTTGTCAACAGCTTTGCCACTCTGGGAACTTGTTAGAGCAGCTTCCTGCCAGGATTTAGTTCAGCTTGGCTAGGTCTGCTCTTCACCTTCGCTGTACTCCAGGAGAGACATGAAACAGCTAAGGAATTGGGGAAATCTAGGCCATGGTTTGCAAAAGGTACTTTATGTGGTGAAATCCATTAGTAATAAGAAGCTGTTTTCCCACACAATGTGACCATGAATCAGACCTGTGAAAATACTGCCCTACTTCTTTAAAATAAGCATGGGGGAAAAAAAAAAAAAAAAGGAAGTTCTGTCAGAAAAGGAAACTTCAGTGAACACAATTTTGATGTGCTGGATAATGTGTTTAATAACTAGCTTAAAAACTTACCTGAACTGCATGCAGTGTACTCTGGCAGTGTTGATCCTTTCCTCCAGATTAGCTCTACAGTCAGCAGATTTCAGGCTTCTTGCTCTGCAGTGGTCCTTGCATGACAGAGGGAACCCAAAGGCAGCTCTGGGGCTTGCTTTTGGCTTTCTGATGTAAGCAAGTCCCTTGCTCCTTTCTAGGATTACAAAACCCTGGCATGCACCCTTCCTGCAGGCTTTCTGCCCAGCCCAGCTCTTGGGCTCTGCCCTTTCTCCCATGGTAAATCCCCACGGTACAAAGCCAGTTTCTTTCAAGCAGCTCTCCACCCTGGTCTCACAGGTCTTTGCAGCAGGGCCAGCATTAATGTACCTAAGGCAGCTGAAACAGGAGGCCTTCCTACCTCTAGTCAAATCATGCACATTGATGCAAAATACATGGAATAATGTCTCTCAAGCTGCTCTGTTTCTCTTTCATGGGACTCTGATATTGTTGGTTTAGCTCTGAGATTGGCCTTTGTGATCCCCATGTTAAATAATTGCACTTGCTTGGAGTAAAACCCCACATCAGGTTACGTGTAACTAAAGTGAAGGATTTTGTTGGCAGTTTAATATACTCTGATAAACTGTTTCAGTTTAGACCTCTTGCTGTTGGCCTTATCCAAACATACTGAATGCATTAGAAAGGCTCCTGAATTTACCAGTAGTTAGGATGAATTTGGAAGAATTCCCTTTAGAACCAAAAAATTGACCTTACACGTTCTGAAAAGTGGGAAATTGATGCAGATACTTAATCACATGATGTTCTTTTGGACCTCCCATTTCAGATGCTAATACATGTTTTCTTGTTGCTGTTTAAAGGTCAAATGGCTGGCGATCACACACGACTGGAATTCCACAACATAGAAACAGGAATAATAACAGAACGGCGCTACCTGTCTTCTGTGCCTTCTAATTTTATTGGGCATCTCCAGAGTCTCACATTTAATGGCATGGCATACATTGACTTGTGTAAAAATGGAGACATCGATTATTGTGAGCTAAATGCAAGATTCGGGTTCAGGAACATCATAGCAGACCCCGTAACCTTTAAAACAAAAGCAAGTTATGTTGCACTGGCCACGCTACAAGCGTACACATCTATGCACCTTTTTTTCCAGTTCAAAACCACCTCCCTGGATGGATTGATACTTTTTAACAGTGGCGATGGAAATGATTTCATTGTGGTTGAATTAGTAAAAGGGTATGTATGGATTAGTGTAAGGACAAAACCAGTCCGTTCCAAATGTGTGTACAGGAGGAATACATGGGAAAGTTTAGGATAAAAAACCTTTTTTTTTTTTTTTTTTCTGACTGGATAGATGTGATCGGTAAATGTTTCTTCATGTTGACCTTCATGTGCTTTATTGTGACTCTTTCTTTCAGATGAAGCTAGATGCCTGAAATGTATGAAAGTAAATAATAGGTATAACTTCTCTCGTGTTTACCACAAAGAAGTGCTAGTTTGTAGCCTCCCTCTTGTTCTCTCTCTTTACGTATGTATGCATGTCTTGGTACATGGAGTGCTTGTTGCTTTCCAGAAACTTGGAACTGCACCTCAACTCATCCAAACGAGTGGCAGTTTCTCGGAATGACAATTGCTTCCCCATCTGGCATTCATTGTTGTCTTCTGGTTTTGCCAGCTCTGCTGAGGAGTACAAGCAAATAGAAAATATTAGACATAATAATTAGTGCACCCTTGCCACATAAAGAAAAAGGAAACTTTTCCAATTTTTTCTCTTCTCCCAGGTATTTACACTATGTGTTTGACTTGGGAAACGGTGCCAACCTCATCAAGGGAAGTTCTAATAAACCTCTGAATGACAACCAGTGGCATAATGTCATGATATCAAGGGATACCAACAACCTACACACTGTAAAGATTGACACTAAAATCACAACACAGAGCACAGCAGGAGCCAGAAATTTAGATCTCAAAAGTAAGTACAATTATTCTTGTGTAATCTACAGTGAGGGCAAATACAGATTGATAAACAGATTAAATCATGGATGTAAAGTATGATATAATTTTGTAATACCATATGAAACCTTTTATTTTATAATAATCAATATTATCACAAACGATAACATCACCTTAACCTGACAATGACAATTTAGTAGTAGTTCTGCACAGGTGGGTACAACTTTATACATGTGGAGATCTCATGGGAAAAACAAACAAAAGGTAGGAAATTAAAATAAGACAGAGTGGCCTATATAGACCAAAATATAATTGAGGGACTAAAATATCTTTTACATCAACATAGATTATATAAGTAACATAATGCTCTCATCTAAATATGTAATGTATTATAATTTCCAGATCAGGAGGGATAAACTTGTTTTTATAGCACTAAAACTACATTTTATAAATTCAGCTAGATTCTTAAGATCCATTTTACATAAACATATGTATATTTTTAAATAACTGATAGCAATGAGTTCTATGCATGGGTTCCTGAAAAGCTATTTTGCATCTGAGGAAAATATCTTTATTAAAGGATATATAAGTATACTTTAAAAATAATGACTACCTAATCAGACAGAAGAATATATGTTCTGGTCATGTGGAAAAGTAATGTGTATTTTACCATTCTTTAAAAAGGCTCTTGGCAGAAAAACTGAAATTTTGTAACAGTCAAAGAAATACAATATTTCAAAAGCAAAGATGTTCAAAGTAATATTAATATTCCATCAAGAGCTTATTCCTTGCTGGATTTTCTTTTAACTGCCTCTGAGTCACAGATAATGAGCTGACCTTGGCAATTATGCTGGATTTTGTGATATTTTACATGTTTGCCTCACTTGAAAATGCTATTAAGATTGTAAGGAAAACTGTGAAAACAGTATCCTGATATGCCTTAATCTTCAATAGAAGATTATTTTATTTATAAACGTAGCATTTCTGATAAAGCTTTTTGGATGGCTCACTCTCCATTGCTAAAGTAGCACTTGAAATTTGTGCCATGTAATTTCTTGGGTTTGCATTCTTCTAAACATCATCGATGTTTGTTGAAAGTGTGTAATATTTAAACATTGTTTTTGGCGCTGTAGAAAAAGCATCCAGCTTGCTCCTCGACATTTTTAAGATGCCAAGTACTACTTATGCATATGTGTAAACCTTTAATATGGTCAGCTATTTTCCTAACAGTTAAATCAGGCATGGTTAGGAAAAACAAACAAAACACCAGTCCTGTTGCAAGCTGATAATCAACACAGACATTTTATTTTTTTTTATTTTTNACCGATTGCGGTGTGTCTGTGGTGTGTCGCCTTAATTTGAGAAACGCAGATGGAGTTCTCTCCATGTGCTCGCTGAAGGCACTAGAGAGCGCTGCGATCTCACCCAACGCTGCCCAGGGAAGGCTCAGCAGCCAGGGCAGCCTGCAAAACCCAGCATCCCTTTGTGTGCTGCACTTTGAAAATGCTACTTTCGCCTTAGGCTTTTGAAGTAAAACTGTATCCGTAGCCGTCGCGTTTTCTAACCTTGAATTCCTTCGGGGGGAAAAAAAATTGAGGAGCATGAAAAAAAAAACATGCTGAGATTTGAAGGGAGAAGGTGAGTTGTGTTAGATGATTTTCCATAATTCACAACCCAGGGAATGTGGATAGTGAAAGAATAACAAGCCTGACATGTTCAATGAAGGAATATATAGCCAGCACTCTCTAAAACATCTCTCACATACATAGGTCCTCAACTTCTCTCTTCTCATAATAGCATGCCTCATTTTATTTTATTGTTTTATATGTATTATACTACATTTTGCTCAGTCAGCTTCCCTTAAGTCTGACACAGAGAATGTGTTTCATTCAAGAGAATTTTGGTTGAATTTGGGAGGAGATTCAAGCTGATGGTTTTTAGCCAGAAGGCTAAAAGAGGGGGGAAATTGCCTTTCATTACTGTTTTTCCTTCCTTTTTATTTAGTAGAAATGATCTCCTGCAGTTGCTCCTTCTCTATTTTGCATCAGTGTTTCTTAAAATGACATGTTTCTGTTATGCTATAAACACCCTACATACTTTCCTGACATAAATATATACAGTTTATTCATTGTCCTGTACTCTTTTAGCCTTAGCAACAAAGCAAATGCAAAATTTCACTTCCTGGTACTGGTATCAATAGTTCTGCTTAACCAGAGTTATCATTAGGTGAAATATAAATGTGTGCAGATAGTATGGAACATGTAGCCATTCTGAGTAATTGCAGAGTTACCAGATTTCTGGTTTTGAAATCCAAGCTGATCCTAGAAAAAGAATTCCACTATATGTGGGTTTTTGCAAATACACAGTGAATTCAGAGCAAAGATAAGACACAGATTGTGTTGTCGAGCCTGCACAGCATGGAAGTTGTCTGGGAAAGCAGACAGCTGCCAAAAAAGTATGAGAGAGAATTTCCAATACATGTTTCCTTTTGGGTGTAAGATTTGGCTGTATAACACAGAAAGTTCATTATCACACACATTGGTTCCCTGCATAACCTCTGGTACAATTTCAGCAGCTACCTGTGGAAACACATATATTACATCCTGCAGCCTAATTATTGCTGTAATTAGGTGGGTAAATTATAAATTGGAGACAAATAAATGAGTGAAAATAATTCTGTGTTTGTATTTCAAGAGCTGTGTTATTTTTCCTCGCAGGGAAAATTAGCAAAGTGTGCTGAGGTGCAGTTCTAGCAGATAACCCGTAAAGACAAATGAGTCTGAAAAACAAAAGCAGTGCAGCTCAAGCCTCAAGCCTGCCAACACAGTTACACAGCAAATTTCATTTCATATATTTCATGAGCAGATTCCCTGTCCTGCTCTCAGGATAGCTCAGATGGTTGGCATGGCTGCAATTCAAAACCTGAAAGAGTTGGGTGGAGGGGATTTCTTGCTTGTTGTAATTGATGCTGTGCTCTGATGTTCTGAGGGGTCTGAGTAGCCTCAAAGGGCACAGAAAAACAAGGGAAAGTGGAATTTGACTTCTTTGATGGAGTGACTACTTTGATGGACAAGGGAAAGATTGCAGATGTCATTGAACTGGATTTCTGTAAAGCCTTTGACATGGTCACTCACAACATCCTTCTCTCCAGATTGGAGAGAGGTGGATTTCAGAGTGCATTGTTAGATGGATAAGAAAGTGGTTGGACAGTTGCATCCAGTGGTGGTCAACAAGCCAAAGTCCTGATGGACATCACTGACAAGTGGTGTCTCTCAGGGGTCCTTATTGGCACCAGTGTCATTAAATATCTTCATAGAGGTTAAATACCTACATAGAGGGATTGAGTGCACCTTCAGCATATTTGCTGATGACACCAAGCTGAGTGGTGAGGTTGACACCCCTGAAGGATGGGATGCCCTCCAGAGGGACCTGGACAAGCTGGAGAAGTGGGCCCATTGTACTCTCATGAAATTTAATAGGACCAAGTGCAAGGTGNCCAGTAGCTGAAGGCAACCTGGAAGAAAGCTGGAGAGGGACTTTTTCACAAGGCCCTGTAGTGACAGAACAAGGGGGGAATGGCTTCTATCTGAAAGAGTAGATTTAAATTAGATATTAGGAAGAAATTTTTTACTGTGAGGGTGTTGAGGCACTGGCACAGATTGTCCGGAGAAGCTGTGGGTGCCCTATCCCAGAAGTGTTTAAAGCCAGGTTGGATGGAGCTCTGAGCAATAGTGAAAGGTGTCCTTGCCTGTGGCAAAGGAGTTGGAACTGGAGGATCTTTAAAGTCCCTTCCAACACAAGCTATTTTGTGATCCTTGTTCCTCTCTTCTGCCAAAGAAATGCTGTCTTCCTTTCTCCGACTGTGAGTTTTACAGTATCTATCATGTCTCTTCCCTCTCCACATTTTTTTGTATGGTATGGGAAACTGTAGTTCTGTCAGAAATTATTTTATTTTATATGTGCTTGAAGATGCATGATCTGCTTCCGAGGAGGAGGACATCCTCAAGCACACTTTATATCCACTTACCTACTAGGGTTTAATCTTCTTCTTGCTTCTCTCTTACACATATAGGCAGTATTTTAATCCCCAAAGCTTTCACATGCTTTTTTAAACAGCAGGCATAAAAAACCCTGCAAAAACCCAATCAGAATTCTTTTGGAATACCCATCAGAAAATTAAAATATTTTAGCATTTTAATTGTTTATAAATTGAAAGGTGATGTTGAGATATTGTACTCTTACCAAACAAGAAGACAAAGAATTCTGCAGTTATTTTAAGCTGAACAATAAGTAGTTGCAAACTTTTGTATGACTTGGTAGCTTCAGTACTTGAGTATCCAATCCAATTTAAAACTTTCCAGATCACCGAATGTATTCACAGATATGCTGTATCCTCTAAGATGAGCTTCAGTCATCCTAGTCTTGATATTGAACTAACTATATATATATATTAGAAGGTAATCACCATTCTGAAAAACAATCCAACAGATCTCAACATTCATGGGTTAACTTTTGCTGCCTGTGCATCATTTCATATGTCAAGACCTGTTTTGTTGAACTGACATTCATAATTTCAACTTGTCTCACTGTCATCTTTCATGTGGCCTTCCCACATGTCAGTTTTAGAGCCCATTGTAAGTCATATGTTATTCCTGTGCTGTTATATCACTGCATCCTCAAAAAATGCTATTCATATTAGAGCACATATCAGAATCAACCTACTACCTGGATTAAAATAACCTGTCTAGAGCTCTTGTTGTCTGTTTTACTTTTATTTCTGTATCTCTTCACTGGCCCCTGGCTTCCTTTATTCTTTTGAGATTGGGCTTCTGCTTCTATGTTTGCTTTTTCATTTGCTGTTTTGTCCAATACTGTGAAAACAGACTAGACTGAAGAACCTGAAAGAAAAGTAGTTATATTCATTTCTGGTATCACCTCAGTGGTTTTACAAATGCACCAAATTATAATTCTTCAATGTGCATAAAGATTCGCTTGGCAATTAATTCATGCTTGTAAACTTTGAATGCAATTAACTAAATTATCTGTAGATCTACTACCCTGGCATATTCATCGATGATTTGTAATAGTCCCTTAATCTATTGATATTTCATTTGCCTGTCAAAGTAGGTTATTCATGCTGAGCTAAATTAGTCTTGATCACAACGAGGAATTCCTGTTTCAGCAGTGGAAATTGAAATTGTTTCAGTTTTATATAAAATTTCTCTCTGTTATTTTATTTTGAGGCAGTTATAATTGTTGCCTCATTATATGTTTTTCTCTACATTTCAAGGTCTCTATCAACAGCAGTGATCCTTTTTTTTTTTTTTTTACCAGAGAAACAAAGCTTTAAGAAACACAGAAACATTGTAGAAATGAGCAAGTATTAATGCTTAAATTTCTCAAATAATCATGCGTGAGCTAAATGTAATGACCTTGCCACTGGGCTGTGAATTCTTCATGCAGAAATAATGTTCTGTTCCAAATACAGAGTTCCAAATACTGTCAACAGCAAATAGATCTTCCCAGTGTGACCTATTGGAGTAGACAATGGCAAATGTAGCTGTTGTCTTCCTGATAGTGTAGGAAAGCAGACTCTGTGCAGAGGAAAAACCAGGGATGTAAAACTGAGAACCCTTCTTTGAAAGTTCCTATGTAACAAAGTTCTATGAGTAGATAACAATAGGTCATTGGACAACCTGGTCTAGTGGGAATTTCTTTGTCCTCCTTTCTTTGCCACTTTTCACATGCTGCTTCTAAATAACAGTGCTGTCTACCAGGCTGTGGAAATAATTATGATAGTGCTAAGCCTTCAGAAAGTGTATCTAAATTGCCAAAATTATAAGATGGGGGAAGAAATTTAAAATCTATTCCAGTAGTTCTAGATTAAATAAGGATATTCTAGAGCTTTCACTGTGAGTTTTCACAACAATCTAAGTCTATCACATCAGTACATGGAGAGGAGAGTTTTTGTCTTCTGCTGCTTCTCCTCTGTTTTTCTCGGTCTTTCATATATATCTGACTGGATAGATTTGCATGCATTTCTACAGCCACTGGACATGTAAGTTATTACTGCTGGTGATTGTGGAAGCCTTTCTGGAACACCAAGTAAAAGTTATGTTAAGAATAATACAGGAAACATAGATGCTCTTAAAACTTACAAAAACCTCAGTATATTTAGTATAAATATATGCCTCTGCATCCTAGCTCCCCCCCAGATACACAGAGTGAAGAAGCACATCCTAAATTTGCTTTAAAATGTACTGCTGTGAACCCTCATTAACCTTGGTATTTTAACTGAGCAGTCCTTTTTGCAAAAGGGCATCTTCATGGAATAGCCTCAGAGTCTGAACATGATTGTCTTGATCAAAAGTGATATCATATAAAAACTACTCTCTACAAGCCTACATTCAAAAGGAGAATGTTTAACATCTCAGCTGTTTGGTAGTTTTATGTGGAGAATTGTGCCTGAAGCACAAGCCAAAGGAAAAGTTTTGTAGATGATGGTCTCTAAGGTCTAGTAGGTCTGTTGGAAAGAGGAATTCATTATTTTGAAAGAAGGCTTTGCTAAGGTCATGTGTTGGCTGTTAAAGTACAGAGTGAAAAAATTATAGTAGAAGGAAGGGAGATCTGAATATACTGTGCCATGCAAATACCAGCTTCATTAGGTTTTGTCTATTTTCCAGGTGTATACAATCTCCAGAAGTGGTCAGAACAGGAAAGAAATGAAGGACATTTGATGTGCTTGAATACCTCACCTCTCCACCACAGCCATCCCCCTCACACAGAGTAATTGGCCTAGCATTGATTATGTGGGAGATGGATTGCCATGCACATTTATATGGCAATTAGATTTTATTATTTACCATCTAACATGCATCACCAACTTTCCTCACAGCCCATTGCACAAGCAGACTGCTTTGGTTTTACATCTGTTTAATCTTTTTCAATGCCAGTGCTCTCCATCTAGTCTTTAGTGGGGGTAAAAACAAGCAGAGAAAAATAGAGTGGCTGGGAATATGAGGATTTTTATTGTCAGGAAAATATTAAATGTTTTTGTGTAAATGTTTCTGTTTGAGAAAAAAAAAAATGGTTTTTTGAGAACAGAATTGTTGGGGCAATGGTGGATTTTGACCTGGAGAAGTCTTCAGATGTGAGCACTTACTTTTTGAGTATCTCTTTTTGTCTATCTAACACTTATCTCCTAAGGATGTTGTTGTGTTGTTGCTGTTTCTCACACACCAGCACTACCTATGACACAGCTTTACTTGCATGTGAAACATGTAATCCTTAAGGAGCACTAAACTGAGTCAAGAGCTGAAATAAGAATTAAATCAATTAACCAAGAGGTGCATGCAGAGGTGGACAGCACATCCACCACAGCCTAAGAAGAAATTTCTTGGCAGAAGAATATTTGTGGAACAGTGAAAAGTCTTCAGTGTAGTTATGAGTAGTGTGGTGGAATCAGGAGATTGGAGGAAGGTGGAGCAGTACCTGTGTCTCCACTGTGGACTGCCATGGAAATTGGTGGCAAACTGTAAGATGCTGTTGCTGATTCATCTTTCAACTGTAAATTCTTTCTGGTACCCCTTAATTCCCCTTGCCTTTTTTTTTTTTTTCTGTCAGTGTGTACTATGGAGCAGTGCTGCAATGAAACTGCAAAAAGAACAGTAAGGTATCAGTCAAGGGAAGAATTATCTTCAAAGTTCAATTCTTTTGATAAATAACTACAATATATACTCTGTGCCAGTAAGGGTGCCTGAAGAAAACCCACAATATCAGCATTTCAGTGCTGGTGATTTATTTTTTCCTTTTTTTTTTTTTCCTAATACATTTAATGGGGTATTCAGGCAAGATACTGAAAGCAGTATAGAATTGGGGTGAAAAGATGAGTTTCTATATTCCTTCCCCGAAGAGTGACTTGCTAACCTAGAAATTCTTCTTTATTTTTTTATTTTTATTTGCCTGTAAACATTTTGCCTTGCTTGGTTATCAGTATAGGGAATGTGAAAGATGAAAGCCATCACCTGTCACATCAAAAAACAGCCTTTTGCCTGAAGTATTTGAAAGGACAGATAACTCAGCAGAGCCTAGGCAAGTAAACTAGCCACCCTTTCCCTCCTTAGGTGAGAGAGGGTCTAAAAGTGATAGAATTCATCACTCCAACAGGAAAAATATTTGAAAATACTATTNTCAAAAAACATCAACCACAAATCAATACTGAAGCTACAGAATGGACTCGTTTCAAAGAGTAAGTGGACATAAAACACTAAGGTTACATTTTCATGTCTTCCCTCAAGTGCCCTTGCCAAGTGGTAGACAAAATTCAGTCATGCTTTTCTGTAGCACCAAGCAGGCCTGTGAATGCACAGCAAAGTGCATATTCTCTGCTGCAAAGGGGGTTTGAAAAGCCATATGCTGGAGCGTATGTGCTGCAGAAGCTGTGTGGATGCTGCATTTAAGCCTTTGTCAACTGCTCTTCAGTTTATTAAAGGGCTATGATCACAGCAGGCTTCTTGGTTTATGAAAAAAAAAAAAGAGCAATTATGTCTCATCAACATTTTTTTAAAAGACCAAACACTTTTTTGGTATGGAACATAGAGAAAATGTTTACTCAGGATTGATGAAGGTGAGGAGAGAGTCTAGAATGGCCATTCATCCAGTATTCAGGCCTGGTTCGTTTTCTAAAGGGTGTGCTGAAATTTAAAGGAAAAACTTCCACTGTGTTCTGCCTATTGCACAAAGTAAAGGTGCGAAAGGGGGTGATTTTGGACACTGGGGAGCTGAGAAGCTCATCAAGGCCAAATGGGCTCCCATATTTCAGCAAATGTTAGAGACATCTGAATGCCTACCTGACATTTCCATTTGAGACAGCAGCCCTTGATTCGAGACCAGGATGGTGTCTCTTCTTCCAGTCAGTGCATATGCAGCTTGTGTAGAGTATTTTATTTCCACAATTCAGTTGCCTCAAAAATACCATGAGTTGGGATTGTGTGGGTTGTCTTAGGATGAGTTCCACCACGTACTTTGTAGTGCAATTATTAAGATACTACAAAGCGATTTCTATTGATCTTGTAACAGCAGCTCATCTGTTTTAGGAGGGACTGGAATAAAGTGGGCACTTTTTTTCTTTCGAGATTAGACTTTCCCTATGGCATTTCTCAGTCTTTGCAGTTCTCCTTCGTCTTTGCCTGCCTGAGGGAAGAAGCTGTTTTATGCTTGATCATTTTGAAATAGCATATTTGGAGAAAAGTGTGCCTGACACCTTGGCTTCACCACAGCCAGATGTTCCTTTGTATTTTCATGTGTCATATAAAGGAATTGTGCAGATGCCTGCTGTGTTTTCAGAATCCATCAGGGTATGCCAGGGTATCCATCTCTTTCCTGGGGAGTAACACTACTCTAGTACACCACAGCAGCACTCTCATTCCTAGCCCTGGTAGTGATTTGGTACAATGTGACATTAGAAACGTGACAAAGCAACTTCTTCCAAAATGAAAGAGAAATTAAGCTAACAGCTGAAAAAAAAACACTTAAAACCAGCAGCATGACAAGGGATTGGGGGAGAGAATGTATGCTCTTGGAGAGAATGATGGATTTGAAGATGACACATAAAAATATTCCAGAGATAGTGTCTTTATGGATTATGAAAAATCAAGCCACAAGTTCTTCCACTGTTTTATTTCCTCCTTATTTTTTTAGTGATACATTGAACCATGTTTGAATGAATGGTTTTCATTTCTTGTCATCAAAGATGTTCAAGAAATCAACACCAGATATGTACACAAAACACAGAGATTTAGGAGAGTAAAGAAGTCTACATCCTGGTTTAACTACTTGTTCCCTGAAGTCACGAATCTCCTGTACCAAACTGATTCTGGTTTGGTTAAGGGGTCTAGGTGCACCAGTCATACCTGGGCAATATTCTTATGGTGTTACCATTATAAACACATGGAAAACAATTTCCTCTCTACTTGTGTTTGAAGACAATGGTAGCTGTTAAATGAAGTTAATACTTTTTGTCACCAGCATATATCATGTAAGAATTCTCAGGAATGGAGAGAGGCAGAAAAGTCTGTGAAGTGACCTGTCAGCAGTGCCAGATAACTCTTAATAACTTCTGTTAGCTAGTCAGAAAATAGAACAGCATCTTCAATCTTTGTTTTACATTTCTTTAGTTTAGCATTTGCAAAGTTCTTATTTTGAAGAAATGCAGAGGCTTGGGATAAAAAAAGATGAGCTATTACAGGAGGACTTGGCATTTGTTTTACCAACAGTTGTGTGTGACTCACTGTTGTGTGGTCTTCTGTGTGCTTTTGCATAAGTGTGATTCCAGTAATGAATACATTGAGAACTCGGGTTAATTTATTAGCCAGCAATTTGTTTCTGTGTTAAATTTACTTGTTATTAAAGCACAAATCAGCTCTAAGTCAGAAAAGAGATAAATAGCTGTAGGATCCTGTTGGGATAAAATACCCTGTTGGAATAACTGAGGATCTGCAATATCTGTAAAAGATACAAATTAAACCCACTAAAATCTTCGCTTTATCAGTGCTTATGGCATAACTGAGCAGTAACATCCTTGCCATGAGCAAGTCTAGCTCTGAAAGTGCTGCCTTCCAGCTGATTCCTCTGGTCTGCCATGAATGTGCCGGTGAGAACATGCACACTTATATTTTTTGGCCTCAGAAAAACAAAGAGAGAAAAAAAAAAAAAAAAGAGAAAAAAAAAATCTGTGCTCTGACTCCTAATGCA
The DNA here is from genome assembly GCA_013400775.1 of Chaetops frenatus. Classification (NCBI taxonomy): domain Eukaryota; kingdom Metazoa; phylum Chordata; class Aves; order Passeriformes; family Picathartidae; genus Chaetops; species Chaetops frenatus. The sequence goes on from VZTR01017495.1 coordinate 78,205, forward strand.
AGAGAGAAGAGAGTCAAGATCTGCTGTCAAATAAAGTGCTTCATTTGAAGTTTTTCCCGTGAGCAGGAGATAATTTTGCATCACTCTATTACTTCACCTATTTTTTCACTGCCTACAACTTTGCCTATGACAGTTGACATGTGTTTTATGTAAATTGGCTATTTTCCTTTACAAATTAAAGAAAATCCAGATTACTATGAGAAAAATAAAACCGAACTTTAGAAGAGAATATGTCCAAGAAAGGCAACAACTAAACTTTAATTCCAGAAACCCTGGTTACACATTTTCAGTGGGTAGCAGTGTAGCATTAGTATTGCATTATTGCAGCCAGTTTACACAGTGTCATAATCTTGTACTATTGATCTGATGAACTGCAGTACCTTACTCTATGAAATAACTTACATGTAATTCACACCTGTAAGTAGGTAGATACACAACAAAAGATTTTCTCTGGAGTAAAATTTCCAGTAGTGAAGCTGTACTTACATAGATGGGAAAGAAAAAACTTGGGAATTTGTACTGCATTGTATTGATTTCCTGATCTCTTTTAGTAGGACCAGGGAAAATCTTTCATCTTTTCTGAATCTATGACATTGCATGTTTGAGATAAAATATTTTATTAACCAATATTTTCTGCAAACCTGACTTGTCTGAAAGCCTAATGGATTGAGTTTTGTTGGAAACTGCTTCATCATTGAGATGAACATGAAAGCAGCATGTGATTAACTGAAAAGAAGTAGGTGTGCAAAAATTTTGTAATGGCAGATAAGAAAATTACCAAGTGAAAAAAATTAACTAACTTTAAAACGAAAAAAAAATTTGAATTTTAATTCCAGAGCTTATCCCTTAGCAAAATTTTGGGCCTGCGAGAAAGTATTTTTATGCCAGCAGCAGCAAACTCAAACCATATATGTATTAAACATTTGATATTAAATTGGGGAAGATTTAGCTCATGGTCATAAAAATACTTTTATATACTTTATAAAAGTTGAAGTCTAATAGTCAGTACGGCTGCCCAATACATAAGACATGTGTTTGTGCAGTATATTTGCTAGTTTAAAAGCAGAACTCAAAGTTACTTTGAACATCAACGAAAGTTGATGTTTTAGTAAAAATTGTATCTTTATTCATGTAAAAGGAGCAGTCTAATTATCAGCACTGCTT
>VZTR01017495.1:84823-95193 GCA_013400775.1 Chaetops frenatus
TGAAAGTACTGTGCCAATCCTGCAGCGTTTTGTTGATATTTACACTCCATACATCAAGAGACTATATTTTACTTGCTTCTAATTGATCTTGCTTGACCCTTTCTTACATAAAGGCTGCATTTTTTAGTATTATGGAGATAAGCATGTGCTNNNNATGTGCTTGCCCTAAAGCACAGGGATTGATCTGAGAACATGAGTTAACTTCAGAATGTTAAATGTAGCTTCCTTACTTCTCCAGTGGCAAGATTTTTTGCACGTGTTTTGTTTACTTCTGATGTGTTTTAATTAATGATAAAAACAGCAACAATTAGCTGCCATGAAGTTCTTTATATCTTCAAAGCACTCAGGCTGAGTTACTGCTGAGACATTAGCTAAGTAAATTGCAATTTTAAAGCAGACATTTTGAGTTGTTTAATTCAAGGCTAATTTATGAAACTTTTTAATACCAATCTTCTATCTTCCATATTTTTGCTCATCCTTTAGATTAGTATTGACACGAACCTTTCTATCTGAAATCAGTAACAGAAAAATATGTTTTATCTCACAATTTTATGTCTTTATTGAGTCATCTGAAATACCATGGAATTTAAGTAAGGACAGAATTAGAAGTGTATTTCTAATTCAGGAGTGTCAATCTCTAGCTATTTTTCCAGCTGTCATTTGATCCCACACCATTTTTACTATGGTATATGGAATAATTTGAATATGTTTTCTGTCCCCGCATATCCAATTTATTCATATAATTCTGGATTTTGTGTTTATGTCCAATTTTATGTGTTCTCCCTTCTCTCAAGTGCCATTCTTCTCTGGACAGAAAAATGTGTAAAAGACATTATAAAAATCTATTTCAAGTTGGAGTCTTAACGATTTTGATATCAAGTTTGTTAAGTATGCAAATTAACATTGTAAAAATCCAAGGAGAGCTGGGGGATTCCTCAAGTTTCATGAGATAAACCTTCCTGGTGGATAAATTCTGTCCCCTCTTCTGTTGTGCCTACAGTACGTTTGGATAGGTGGAACTTTTTTGTTCTTTACCTGCTACTTTTAGTTAGCAACGTTAAGTTCTATTGTTAGTACACAGAAACAGACACTGAAGCTACAGAAAAGTATAAGATGGGAGTTTTGCATATTTATTTCAGGAGTGCAAAAATATGTATTAGTTTGTCACTGAGTTTAGAAAATTAGATTCTGCTTTCTGAATGGTTTTAGCAATTCCATCCCTGCACCATCCCTTCAGAGAGTCAAAGTATGCCTTGGCTCCATTATGCATTTCATAGCTTCTTTTGAAATTTTATAGTTTCATAAATGAATTTTATGTACTTCAAAGAAATATTGCCACAGGCCTGCTGTGTGAGTTCACCTTTTAAACCACTGACACAACCCGGCCATTGGTGAATTTAACAAAGCTACCAACAATTTAATAAAGGCCATAAAACTATTGTCCTTTTTGGTAGAGAGTGAGTTTTTTCCAACACCAAAATCACCTGACACAACAAACTGGTCAAAGCAGATGTGCAGCCAGCCTCCCAGGGAACTGCCTCCTCAAAAATCTTCTGCCTGCAGAAGGAAATCTGTAACTGCACGGAATGAAATCTCCCCTTCCAACCTTTCTGCTTAACCTTGCAAGTTATCTCTTCCATCTCACTTCAGGTCCTCATGTCTGACCCATCTGTCAGTCTTTTTTTTGCAGACCATGAATCAGATGTCCAAAAAAAGTCTTCTGCCACCTAAAAGATGATTTAGGTCACTTGTGAATTTCAGTGCCTCCTAGAAAACCCTTGCATGCCTCAAGCTGCTCCTACCTCTGCTGCTGTGTCCAGCCAGGACTGTCTCCATCCTTAGAGGGCTGAGAGTTCTGCACCAATCTCACCCTGAAATGGGATGGGTAAGCCCTGGACATCCCCTGAGATATCAGGTCCAAAGAGCTCAGGATATAGCAGCAGAAGTTATTTCAGAAATGTTAGTCACCACCACCCTCAGTCCCAAAGACAGCTGGTAAATGTCCCATGTTAAGACATCAGGGTCTGGAAAATCTGTCCTGAGAAGTGAGGCACTTGGATTTGTTGTTTGTGAGATTTATGGGATTGAATTCCCCAAATTTCAGGTATATATTGGGAAAAAAACCAAAAACAACAACAACAAAAAAAAAACCCACACCCAAGCAAACAAAAACCAATCAACCAACCAAAAAAAACCAATAACAAAGAAAAAACCCACAAACCACCCCAACAATAACAAGCTCCTTTTCTCTCTTCTCTCAAACTGTCAATCTCTGAAGACATAGTAATTAATTTTATCTGTTAGATTATGCACTTAAAATTTTTAGATTTCTCAAAAATTTGATGGTCACAAGTGCATTAAATTTTTTTTTTTGATTTTTGGTGATCCCACCAATGGAATTGCTGTGACAAGTTGGAAGGTTTGCATTTTGAAGCTTCAACCACAGGCAGAGAGATCTCTCTATCATTGAACATGAAACATAATTTACTCTTGGCTGAATCCAGCTTGTTGACAAATTTTCAATGACTTGAACAGATAGAAACTAACAGCTAGAAAGATAAATATGCTAACTAGTGCTTTGAATTGTTAATGGCAAACCCCAAAGCCAGGTTGTGTCGACACTGTTTTCCTCTAGTCAAATCAATTGTACATCTTTTCCCCACTTAAAATAAAGTAACATACAAACACAGTTTTTATATAGTTAGAAGTAAAATGTACTGTATGTACATGGGCATGTAAAATGTAATTTCTGTATTATATGAACGATTTGAAAAAATTCACAATATTAACATACATGAAGATTCTTGGTGGTAAGATGAGAAATTTGTCTTTACAATATATTGTAAAACATCTATGGACTAGTTTATAATGCTTTTTTGATATACATTGCATGTAAGCCGTCACATATGACAAATGTAAAGAAGATCACAAAGCCAGTCAATTAAAAAGCCTACAGTGAAGACTGAAAAAATTAGAATGTTTAACAAATTGAATATGAGAAAAGAAAAAGTGTTAGAGAAGGGCGTATTATGGTATTTTTACTGAATACCTTCTGCAATGTATAAATTTATATAGGAAAATGTGCATTTGTTATGGTAAACATTATAGTATTTACCACCATTAAACAGTCTTCTTCTGTTCTTTGGGGGAAAAAAATATAACTTTTGCTAAAAGAAATGCTTATATGTAAGCTACTCTTGATGGCAATTTTAGGATAATGACTAATATAGATAAGCCAAGGGTGCTAAGAATCAATTTAATACAAAGTAAAAAACAACACCTTTTTAGCAAGATTGTATCTGTATTTTTTTCTAAATATGTGTTCTCACACGGGCTTCCTAATGTGCCTACAGGGTCCTGCAGTTTATGTACTTTCAAGTCCTTGTGACTTTTGCTCTACTTTTGCAAAGATGAGGAAATTCAACATTGCATAACTAAAGTGTAAATAAATCCATGAATACATAACATTTAAACACCTACAGATATTTTCACTTCAGCTTTGTAAAGTTTCCGAGTAGCAGAATCTGGTGAGAAAAACTGTGTCTTGTCAGCTATGGGATTCTGTCATTATAATCCTCTGCTCAAGAAAGGGTGATGTAATGCCCAAATGTTTAAATTTCTGGGCTCAGAACTCCAAAGAAAAGGAAATCACTGTCTAATGTCTGCCTGCTGCAGTCAGTTATAGGTGGTGGTACTATTATGATGATGATGATTATTATTATTATTATTATAACAGGAGAAAATAGGGGAGTTAATAATTTTCCCAAGACAGCCATGCAGTGTACCCTGGTGTCCCTCTCAGGCACTTTGCTGACTCTTCAAGCCCTGCTTCAGAGACTGAGCTGTGCCTCATGTAAAGGAAGAGGCCATCGAGCTGACTCAAGTCATATTGATACGGATTTTTTCAAAATACCAGCAAATCACAAGAAAACCCCACACTGAGATATTTGAGGCAGGTCTAATGGAAAAGAAGGGTTATGAGGATTTCTCTCTAGGTTGTGATTTTTAATTTATTTATATAATCTTCGGACCAGCTTTGCCCTGTCATCAATGATTGGCAGTGGGAGTTTCAAATGGATATTGATGTGCTACTGCCAAAACAATCTGAGATGGTTTTATAATTCCAGAGCCAAATTTTTCCTTGTAGTGTCAAGAGTTAGTGTGGAGTGTGTGTGTGAGCTCATAGTAAACTGTGGTTCACAGTCTGTATTTCAGTCTTCATTCACCAGTCACAGAGAAAGGCCTAGAAAAGAGGCAGACCACAGAGGATGATGGTGTTAATTATTCTTGAATTCAGTGTATCTGAACATGACAAAGGGCTAGTCAGGATTCAGCCATGCATTTACTCTGTTAATGCATTCACAGACATCCAAGGAAGAAAAAAAAAAAACCCACTTTTAATTTTCCTCCATTACATGTCATCAGCTCAATTAACCATTATATTCCTAGTAAAATACTGGCAAATTACTGCTTTCTTATTTTGGCTTGCCTGAAGATTTATGGCTATTAGCATTAATTTGTTTGCATTATATGGCATTTCTTTCTCTCTTTAACAGCAGCATGCACTTTATTCTGAATGGGTTTTTTCTGTGTTTGCTGCCATTTCAATATTGCTTACTAACATTTACTATATTTTGCTTTTTTATTTTGCTGACAAAGTTGCATTGATGAAAGCTGATTTGCAAGGTAGATAGCCCTGTGTGTATTAAACAAGACTGAAACCCCCAATGCACGGTTGGATTTCTGCAATAAATGCTCTGTACATTTCAGAACTAAAGTGTGTTATTTTGTTTCTGATTTTGTCGTTCACACCTCTAAAACAATGGTCTAAATGAACCTTCATTTTCCAGCATTGCTTGCATAAAGGCTTTCAGTCTTGAATATGTTTGTATAGTGATTGCTTTAGTGCTTTGATCATTCCTTTTTGAAATTTCTTTATATTTCAGTAGTCTAGTTATGATTCTCTAGAAATAGAGTAGCTTTGTTTTTCATGTGTATGTCACATTTTGGCATGCCAGTTCATTAGTAGTCTGATTTTCTGCATTTCCCTTATAAAAAGGAACCTGCATGGGATCCCTAAAGCATGTGAATCAGTTCTTGTCAACATTCCTGCCAAAGAATCCCAAACTGCCCTGAATTTCAGACCTAAATCATTTAAAATAATTTGTGGGATTAAAAGAATTGCAATAGCGTAGCTTCATTTTATTATTTCTTAAAACTTGTTTCATTTTCCTATTTCATTATCCAATTTTTCATATCCCAGAGTTTTGATTTCTGTGGCATCTGGCTTTGCTGTTCAAAATGTATTTACAGGAAGAAATAATGAAGTTTTTAGACAACATTTAGCCAGTTAATGGTCTGACATGAGATTAACAAATAACTGACAACAAAGTTAACATTCCCACTGTACCTGGAATAATTCTGCTTCCATTCTGTGCATTCTTATGTGTTTGACATAGCGATCTTACAACTAAAGCAAACCCCCACCTTTTAATGTTACATGCTGCTCCAAAACCGGCGAGTTTATGTGCGTTTGACTTGGTAACTCTTTGCTCATTTGATTTGAGATGTTGGCAACTACTCAATGTGACCCACTGAGAAGTGCCTTTCTTTGGAAGACAAAGTGCAAGTCCTTTCTTGTGTGTTCTCATTAGGCCCCAGCACAACGTGCCAAGAGGATTCCTGTGCAAACCAGGGCGTGTGCTTACAGCAGTGGGATGGATTCAGTTGTGACTGTAGCATGACCTCCTTTAGTGGACCACTATGCAACGACCGTAAGTANACATGAAATAATGTCCCTCTGAACACCTGAGGCCTCCAAGGCAACATTTGAACAGCAAGTGCCCAAAGCTATATGTTGTTTTAATATTAGATATTTAACTGGACTGGTAAACCCCATGAAAATCTGTAAGGCTTGTGGTAAGAAGGAAGAATATGCTTTATAAATTTTGGGCAATGCGCGATATCAAACGTGAGCAGAAATTGGTTTTGTTACACTTGATTCCAAGTCTAATATACTGATGGTTACCTGTTTGATGCAGTCCCTTTCCTGCATAAATATTACAAATGGATTTCTTTTTTTTCCTGATTGAAAACACTTTTTACATTTTGTTATCTTAATGTAGCACTATCACAAGGCCTATAATTACTGTGAAACATTTGAGAAGGCTTATTATCTCCCTTTGTGGATTTCTTTAGGTGACACACTAAACATGCCAATAATAAAAGCATGCTGAGTATTTTCGTTCTTTTAGATTTCATCTGAATAACACACAGCAACCATCTGGTCTTTCAGGAAAAGCATAAATATGTCAGAAATAAGGGTCCTGATTCACCAGCTTCATAATGTAGTTTTATTCCAATGTAACCTTATTGATCGAAATAGAATTATGCAGGAGTGATGGTGGAACAATAATGCAAGAGCCATAATATTCCCTGGTAAATGATAAAAGTGAGCTGCTGAGTTTTGATTTTAATTCATCACATTTGTAATATCCAAATGTTGCACATCTTTATATCCATATGAAGATGGAATTTCCTTAAGGATAAGCATTTTTATTTCTAATTGTATACATTTATATGAAAAAATGACTGATGATAGAAAGTGTTGTATAACTGCCTAGTCAAGTATTTTGGATTTTTCTGTCTTGTTCTGGTTCTCCACTCTACAGCAAGGCGTGCCATCTTGGACAAAACCCAAAGCAGCAGGATATTTATAATCTGAAAACTTTTGGCTCAAATTCTGTTTATCACAAGGCTAGGAAATTAACTGTATGCAAAAGCTAATCATTTTTTCCCATGAAAATTCCATAGTTTGAAGACAAGGAAAGGATGAAAGGATTCATTCTGCTTCTCTGCAGTTGCTCTCATGGTAGAAATGAAATGTGGTATCACAAAACTTTCAATTATTTGAGCAAAAGTTTGGGTTTACTTTATGCATATGGATTTGCACTTCCCAGCAGTGTACATGATTAGTCATATTGCCAAACATACATTTTTAAAAGTTTCATCGCCCCAGCTGCTACAAGAGAAAAATATTTCTGTTTTGTTGTTGTTATTTCTGTTTTGTTATCTTTTGAGTTGTTTCAAAAGTAACTGAATCCTATTAATAGGAAGTTACAGATATAACATCTAACAAAGGAAAAACTCTGTTTCTAACTGTTTTAGTAGTAATTGTTGTGCGGACCTGGAGTATTCTATGAATTATTTCTTCAAGTGACAGCTAATACATAAATTTGGCAAATTGATGAGCTTACTTAAGAAAGATATTTACCAATCTGAATGCTCATTTATATAGTAACATCATGGACTACATTGCACACAATTGAGATATTTCACAATATGCCATTTCTGATGATGGTAAAGGAGTCCTTTTAGTAGACGGCTGCTAAAAATACTCATTTTTATTCCCAGATAAATATTTTCTACAATTTCTTTTTTTTAACACAAGCATGAAATATAAATGTATCCTTGATATGGATGTTTTGTAATGGAATGCAGAGTCTAGCAAATATAATACATTTGGTTTCTGCTTTATCTTGGCTCCTTAGATTAGGTCAGATACCAAAAAATTCTGCAAAGTACATCTAAAAAGAGAAAATTTTCATACTGGTAAATATTCTGGAAAGGAGGAAAAATGATGTTGTCGATGTCATCTGCATGGTCTGAGCCTGCTCTCTGCTGTGTTTGGGGAGAGCATAATAGAAAGAGAAATGATGAAATGTTACTACAGATTTTAAAAGTGGCACAGGCTGCACTCCACAGACTAAACTCCACAGCACTGAGATAAGGCAAATTCCCCTCATGTGAGGAAATATTCCAGAGACAGGTCTGGAATAGCAGCTGCTTGTTGCTGAAAATGCATCCCCTTCAGGAAGGATGTGGGCACCTTCCTAAGCATGTTTCCATTGCAGATTGTGCCAGGAAAGGCATTGTTTGGCAGAAGCTCAAATTTAACACAGTGCTGCTACTCAGGCAGGCCCTTGGGTCACTTTACATGTGAATGTACTGTTCTATATAAAAGGGAATACTCAATAAGTCAAAATCTCATAGACAGAGATTTTTTTAGTCCCAAACCCCAAAAATTGACCACTTGAAAACAAGTGCAAGTGGTAATAAGAGAAACAGAAGTACTTAGTCCCTCAGCCAGGCTGGTGGTATCTCTATGAAAGCACTCTTAGAAAGATTGCCATTCTTGCCAAAATGCTGGACAGATGAAGGAGGAGGGAACAAAACAAGAGAGAAATAGCAGAGGGAAGAGTCAGAGGGAGTGGGTGTTCAGATGGGTGGGTGTGTTTCACCCTCAGCCAGGATTTAACCCACCACACCTCCCCTCTGTTTTGTTCCACGAGTTCTTAGGGGAGATATCTGAGCAGAAATTTCAGTGATAAAGGTGCCAGGGTGAGAGGGGACCTGTCCAGCCCCTCTATTCACAGCAGTCAGGTTGTACAGGTTGTCTAGGTCATCCTCTCCAAAGATGAAGTCCCCGTAACCACTCTGGGAAACCTGTCACAGTGCTCATTCACCCTCACAGTAAAAATTTTTGCCCAAAGTTTAAATGATATTTGGTATATTTAAGTTTGTGGATATTTCCTCTTCTTCTGTCTGAGAAAAATCTGTCTACTTTACCTTGCATACATGAGGCATTTTAAAACATTGATGGATCCCCACTGAGCCTTTTCTCCCNATTGATGGATCCCCACGGAGCCTTTTCTCCCCCTGCTTCCTCAGCCTCTCTTCATAGGAGAGAGCCCTTGATGGCCTTTGTGGCGCTTTGCTGGGCTCATTCCTGTGTTCTCATATTGTTCTTGCACGGGGGAGCCCAGCACATGGGGACAGTGCTCCAGATGCATCTCAGCACTGCTGAGTGGAGTGGAAGGATCACATCTCTCAACCTTCCTGCAACATTTTACCACCAACAACCAGTGTTGGTCCTTCTTTTCTTGCCACAAGAGCACATTGCTGACCCAGGTGCCAGTTTTTGACTCTCAGGATGGCCAGATCTCCCTCTCTGCCAAGCTGCTTTCCAGCTGGTCCCCAGCATGATCCTTGAAAACCAGCCAGCTCTCCTGGACTCTTTTTTCCCTCCAGCTCTGTCTCCCATAGGATTCTTTTAAACAGGTCCTTGAACAGGCTAAACACTAGTTTTCCCCGTGACCAGAGCTCACATCTTGCTGTTTGCCTTACTCCTTCTTCTCAGGATCCTGAGCTCCACCATCTTATGTTTACTGCAGACCTTCACATTCCTAATCAGTTCTTCCTTGTTTGTAAGTACAAAGTCCAACAGAGCATCACCCTCATGGATTCATTCCATGGTAGGTTCCTGCAGTTCTGGGAATGCCTGAAGTTAGTTCTGCATTGAGACATTTATTGCATAGTTTAAGAGGGAAGCAACGTGTGTGGGAAAAAGAAAATGTTACATGCAGATTAAAAAAAATCAGTAATGAATAATAAGAATCTTAGAAAAAACCCTGTAACAAATAAGAGGATAATCTCAGCAAAATTCAGAGAAAACTTGTGCAGGTGCCAAGAATGTAGGATAAGCCATAAAAATAAGAAAAGGTTACAGTAATCAAATGAGAGACTAATTGAGTGTTTTAGCATACTAGACAACAAAATCCTTTGCGCAGCAGTGGAATAAATGGCAAGAACCTGACCCATGTGAGGATTTGTGGAGTAAGAGGGAAGCATCAGAAAAGCACCTGTCCCATGCTGTGAACACAGGCCTGTGAACTGTGAGAGGAGGAAGCTTTTGCCATCACAGCAGAAGGGCCTGGAGCCACCATCCACTGTAAAGTAACAAGGACAAGAGGCATCACTAGTTCTGACAGGTCATTTTGACTGTAGAAGTGGGACAGTTTTTGGAGAACGGATTACATGATCAGCACTCCTTTTAGTAAGTATAATGGTGAGGGACCATGGTGTGGTAAGATGCAGAAATTTAATTTCCATTGTGTTCAGTTGGTGGTGGTAAATAATAAAAGCACCTGGAGGTGTGACTCACAAGGCAGGCTTGTCAGCTGACAGCATTCAGAATCCTGTTTGACTTTTGAATGCTGCAGTGATGGCCCAGCAAGGCACATTTTTAAAAAAAGCTTGTGTTATCATNAGTGGAGTGGAAGGATCACATCTCTCAACCTTCCTGCAACATTTTACCACCAACAACCAGTGTTGGTCCTTCTTTTCTTGCCACAAGAGCACATTGCTGACCCAGGTGCCAGTTTTTGACTCTCAGGATGGCCAGATCTCCCTCTCTGCCAAGCTGCTTTCCAGCTGGTCAGGCCCCAGCTGGTCCTGATGTGAGGGTTTATTCCTCCCCAGGTGCACGATTTGGCTTTTTTTTTTTTTTGGAGGGTCTTTGCGGGGCCCTT
>VZTR01017495.1:112661-125870 GCA_013400775.1 Chaetops frenatus
TTTTTTGGGTTTTTGTTTTGGTGGGTTTTTTGGGTGTGTGTGTGGTTTTTTTGTGTGGTTTTTTTTGGTTGTTGTTTGTTTGGTTGGTTTTGGGGGGTTTTTTGTTGGTTGGTTGGGGTTGGTTTGGTTTGTTTGGTTTTGTCTTTTGGAGACATATAGAAGCCTGCTGACCCTCTGTGAACCTGATCATCTCATGCAAAAAGCTGCAGCTCCATTCAGAGTTTGAGTAAGCAGTTTCCATTCCATTGGACTCCTTCATACTTGAAATCTGTAGTGGTATTGCTCATTTGACAAGCTTAATACTAGAAAGTTAATCCAAAACCACTCTAATTACCATTCAGTAGAAATTGAACAACTCAAGAGAGCCATGCTTTCTATTGGTATTTCAGGATTAGTTTGAAAATAGATAAATTTCCACCTCAGTCGACCATGCAAGGGCAGGGATGGTTTAATATGGGTCACATGCAGCAGTTTGTTCAAACAGACAGAATTTTCAGGTGACTTGATTTCTCAAATTCATATCAGTGTCTGGAATTTGGTCTGGTGTTTGAGACTGCAGAAAGTGTGCTGTCATGTACAATGAAAGTAGCAGTTTGTGTAACTCTGCTCTTTCCCTGCTTGCTCCTAAATCCTAGAAAGAGGCTGGGAGCAACTTGTGCTGTCTGAGGCAAGGAAAGTTTACCTAATAAATTAACAATTCTCTTAGCTCACTAAGCCATTTCAGATTCTCACAAGATGCTCTATTTTATGTTATTCTGCTCTGATTTTTTTTTTTCTCAATTTGATCTCAGTGTCACAATTAGATCAGAGGTTTTACCATGCTGGGATAAACCCATGATCCAACTCATTCACTTTTCACTATTTGCGAGACCAGATGTTTCTGGTGAGTCCTAGAAATGTGCTGAATGACTGAACTTCTCTTTAGGAAAAATTAACATTTAAAACCTCTTTTTACATTTTTTCCTGGTCAAGCTTTTCTTTCTTAACCAGTGAGATATCTAAACAGATATCTGAAAGAGAAGAGTATGAAGTATCACTTATTCTAATCTCACATTTGGGTGAGGGGCTGGGTGGAGGAGCAGTGCTGTGTTTTGCAGTCTTATCAGATTAATGCCAGATCTTCCTGTTGTTTAATCCCTGTTTAAGTCTTCCATTAATCCTGGGTTTAGATTTCTAGTATACAAAGCTTGATGCATTAGCTACAAAAGTTCTGGATATTTTAATTAAGTGCCATTTCTCTTAAGCATTTTAGAATTTAGCAGTGTTGACTCAGTGATGAAATTTTGTTTTGCTTAGAATTCAGTAGCTATGATTATCAGGGTACAATTGCAGCCTTAGTGCTCTCTGGTAAGGATGGGAAAATTGCTTAGACTGAAATGATTTGCAAATTTCTGCACATCAAGGGGTTGCCTGCCAAGATTTTGCTTTTCACAAATGTGAATCTCTCACAGTGTGAACCCACATGGGCAATTGCTCTCCAAGAGATGCTTTATTCTCAGATTTGCTTTCCCTAGCTTGAGGCAGTTGCATGTTAGTTCCAGGTGCCTGTTGTGGACAGCTCCATCTGACCATCTACAGCATCATTTTAGGTAATTTTGCATCCTTGTGAAACTTGTTAAAAAGCCATTTCACAGACACATTCTGTGCTTTCTGGGTGGGACAGCTTGCTGAGCTGGCTAGGAAGAGCATGTTTGTATGTGTCTCTAAAAGATGGATTGGAAACAACTGAAAGAGTAAAACAGCAGCAGGCTGGGAGAGGAACAGAGATGATTCTATATATGTGGTTTCCTTACCTAGAGACAAGTGACTTTCAGGGAGGTCAAAGGATGCTGTTGATCTCAGGCAGCCTTCTGTAAACTGAGGGGAGAATAGAAATTAAAAAGTGCAGACATGTTCTCTGATGGGAAGTGACTGAAAACAGCCTTTAGCCTTTGTAATTTAAGTCTCACGATCTGTGGAGCACAGTTTCCCATGGCTCCATTCACAAGAGAGAAAGAATAACTTATTTTTTGTCCTTTTATATTTCCCTTCTTCCACATAGTTTAAAAAAGGAACAATGAGACAAACAGCTGAGCAAAACCCCCACACTCTGTTGTCTTTATTAACATTATCTTTTGGGCCTAAATGTTAAAGTTGGAAGTGATAAATTTGAGAGTGACCTAGGAGAAAAAGCAAAAAAATTAAAAAATTGCAATGTTGACATCCTGGGGTTCATAGGAAACATCAACCAACACACTCACCCCAAAAGGTAATTGTTAAAAAAAGGAGCCAAATTACATATTTTAAGAGATTCTAGAGAGAAAATTCTACAAAAATCAATAGACTTGCTTCAATGTCATATCATCATTCTGATCATACAAATACTAAACTAAACTGACTTGTTCTTGTGGAACAATAACATTCAGGCAGCACTTGTTACTACACTGTCTTCTGACTTGATTGCAGCCATGTGCCATTTCTGCCTGGGTTTGAAACTAGAAGAAATGCAAATTTACCCACCTGAGTGTGACCTCTTAGCACAAATTAGAACTAAGTGGTTTTTTTCAGACCATTCTGCAGAAAATATGAAGCAGACAATGGCTCCTGAGTAGCAGATGAAGAATAGATAAAAAAGGTATTTTAGGGACTGGTGTAACAAACTAGACAACACAAAGCTGAGGCAGCCAGACATGCACAAAGCTTTTTTTATTCCAGGGACATGTAGCTGATGACCTACAACTACATCCATATTGCCTTAGGGAAAAACAGGCAGATAGAGAAAGGAAATTCTCTAGTGGCCAGCAGGAAAGATTGTGATGGGTGTCCCCTGAGGAGCATCCCTTCCATAGAGCAGGGAATCACCTAATATTGACAACAGTGACTTCTTTTCCCTCAGTGAGATGATACCTGTCATCAATACATGTCATCAACCTGCTGATTTTTGGATGATATTGCCATTTTGACTCTGACTGAAGTTGGGTTTAATTAGAGTGTCAGTGTTGCACACCAATTGACTGTTCAACCCTGTGCACACCTGTTTTTTGTGACATATATCAAGTATTAGGAATGTTATTTACTCACCTTGCTATCATAGATATAATAGTCTGGAATCTCACAGGAGGATGTGGTGATGTGTTTCTTAAAAGCCTTTGTGTGGAGTTCTGAAGTGAAACTCCCAAGATCCACAATATTCATAAGGAATAATTTTTTTGAAAGTTAAAAAAGTTGAAGTCCTTAATATATTTTTTCTTTAGTAGATAGGTATGAGATAAGACAAATGGGAGAACAAATCTGCGTAGGGAATGTGAGAAGACTACTGCAAACAAATTACTCAAAATCACATGTCACTCAAAGTAAGAATTTGTCATTTAGAGAAAGTATCAGTCTAAGCAAGAAATTACTGTAATTAAAGATAAACATTTCTGTGAGGTATTTCTCAGTGCAAAATTAATGAAGTTTGTTCTGTAACAACTCTGCCATGGAAAAACAATATTAAAAAACAATACCAAAAACCAAGACAAACCTGCAAAGATGATCATATTCAGAAACTCTTGAGGCATTCCCTTTCACTGTGTCCTACAGTTTTTTCATGTTTCCATTCAGGTTGTTAATTAGCTGCTGACTGGGCTGAGAAATTAGCACCTAAATTTTTTTTTTTTTTTTTCCTCAAATGGAAGTTTAAAGAAAGAGTTAATCTAAACTGTCAAGCCCAGAGCCAGTAAACTTGGAGAAAAATTAGAGCTCAGACCATAACTGATGCACAAACATTCTTATCTTAGATGTGCAACATCTTGCAGCAAGAACTCAATAATTCCATGGTAAGTATCTTCCATGGTACTGTGTTTGTGTGTGGGAAAAATCTGCATAGGAAAATGTAATGGATATTGTAGGTTTGATGAGTTTCTGTTCTAAGGCACTTTGGCTCCCTAACTATTCTACTTGAATTTGTGCTTAACTCAGTCAAGTGAGTTTGTTTGTGACTGTAATCAAGGCAGAAATGTGCAATTCCCAACCCCAGTTGCATGAATGTTTTCTTTTGACCAGTTAGTTTTCAGGTAACCTCAGCTGCTCTTTGGGTTACAGTCATCTGCCAAACTGGGGCTGCTTCTTGGATGAGTTGCCTAGTGTATTTCGGTTTTTGTCAAGTTTAATTAATTCATTCATTAATTGCAGAGAGAATCAGCCAACCTGTATCTTAAACAATCTTACATCACTGTCTTCCTTTCTTTATTATTTTAATGAAACAACTTGCATCTTGAATGACTCTGCTGAATTGGCAGCTGTAATTGGCTATGAAAATAGAATATTTATTTAAAAATGAGGTCACAATTTCACTTTTTTTAGAAATATTTTTCTAAACCTTATTCTTTCTAAAATTCAACTTTGATTTGTAGTAGAGGATCTATTTAGCTTAAAAATAAATATTTTTTCTTCAGCTAGCCTAAAGTTCTATTTTTTTTTTTCTTCGCTGCGTTGGTTCTATTTTTTTTTCTTCACTGTGTTGCATAGTGGACTGTAAGCAGCTAAAGTTGTATTTTTTTTTCCCCCAAGGTTCTTCTAACTGGCAAAAATTTACTTCTGAGCAGCCCAGGAGTTGGATCTGTTTAGTCTAGAGAAGAGCAGATAGAGGGGATCTCATATGAATATCTCAGAGGCAGGTTCCAGGCCCTTTTCAGTCATGGCCAGCAACAGGAAAAAGCCATAAACTAAAACACAAGAAGTTCTTAAACCTTTAAAACTTCAGCACGAGGGAGAATTTTACACTGAGGGTGGCAGAGCACTGGCACAGCTGCCCAGGGAGGTTGTGGAGTGTCCCTCCCTGGTGACATTCAAACCCCACCTGGACACGCTACCGTGTCACCTGCCCCAGGTGACCCTGCCTTGGCAGCGGGTTGGACTGGATGATCTCCAGAGCTCCATTCCAATCCTGACAATTCAGTGACCCAGTGATTTCTTGGGCATACTCAAGTGCATTTTTGCTCTGCATTTCATGTGCTTTTAACCCAGATTCTCTCATTTTTTGTGTTGTATCAGAAAGCTTTTTCCTTCTCTGTATTTATTATCTCTTTAAACAGTGAAAACAAAATAGCAGAGGCTTAGTTAAACTCCAGCTCTGGCTTTCTAGAGATCCTTCATATTTTGGAGGTCAGATCTTCTCATCCTCTGTGTCTCTACAATAAGCTATGCCACAGTAGTGTTAAGAGAATTTTAATTCTGTAACATCTGTAAAGCCCTGACTCATAAGGCACCTCAGCATATGCTTAGAACATCTGTCTGAAAATGGGGGCTTGTAAATACTACAGAGAAAGTTTCTATAGGACAGATTAGAAAACAAGGTTCTGTGGAGAGGGAAAGTGAAAATAAAGGGAGAGAAAAGGAACAGCAAGTATAAGAGAAGGCAGATAATAGAAGGATAGTTGCTGATAAGCAAAAGGTAGCTAAAACTATTTTTTCAGAAAATGAAAATTCTAAAACAAAGAACACAATCTTAAAACAAAAGAGTGTGAACAGATTAGCCACTTGTTATAATTAAATATTTGCTTTAAATAAAGGGGAATTAAAATGGTTAAAATTATATCATTTGGTAGATTATCCTTTATTATGGTTAACAATATTTATTATGCATAGACATACATTAATGTTCTTTTGGAAAGGTTCAGGAAAAAAGGTAAATATGGCTTTACTTGGTTGTAGGTAGAAAAAAACCTGTGTTTTTTACTTATCCAAATACAAACATTCCAAGCTGTTGAAGTAAATTCTAAATCTAAAGCCATTGTCACCAGAGTTTAAAACAAACAAACAAAAGGATATGGATTGTGTCTGTAAAGATTGATGTTATAAAGAAATATTTTTTCTTTCCTTAATTTATTCCCCCAGGAAAACATGCTTGAAATATTTTAATTCTCACCCCTCACCCCCCCCAAATTGCATAGTATCTGTAAGGATAGAAAATGGGAAAGGCCTTCCTTAAAACTCATTACAAAAGATTCAGGCTGAATGGTCTTTCTGGTTTTCATCCAGCTGTTTCCTTATGATTCGTCTTGCAGCATTTATTCTCTTTAAAATTAAAGCAAAGAAAAAGGAGAGCCACAGTATATTTCTTTGTCAAGGCAAGAAAACCCCATTATTTATTAATTTTTAATTCCTTGGTTGCATTTTGAGATACAGCAGGTATAAAGCTGTATTAAATGGTCTATGCCACTACCATTTAGCAGCAAAAAAAAACAAAGAAAAACATCATTTGATGTGCTCTAATAATTTGAAAATTATCTATAATAATCATAATTCCTTTCAATGACTAAATAAATAAAAATGAAATGTCATAGTCATTAAATATCTATGGGAACATCTGGCACTGTACCTCGGTAGCATGGAAAGCCTGCTGTGCATGGAACTTGTCATTCTGTCATTGTGTTCCTTGATGGCTGGGAATGTGACTTTATTCTCAATGCAGGCCAGAAACTCATGGTCTAGGGCATAAGGAGTAATGCCAGAGGAAAAAGTCACTCCCAGCATGATGGGAAGAGCTGTGGTGTTGTGTGATTGACTTTTGAAGATCCAGAAGGTGACACTCAATATGTCCATTTAATGGGGAAGTGTACTGGAACCCATACAGTAGGGAAGCTCACCTGAAGCATTTAACAAGTACAGGAATGAACAAAAATGTGGTCAAGAACAACTAGTTGACTCGTTTCTAGCTTCCCACCCACCCCTTTCTGTCTTGTTTTATATCTGTGTCCCTCTGTTATTCTTTGCAAACACTTTGGGTAGAAAGTACAATATAATAAAATTTATACAACATTAGCTGTCAGCAAGAACTGAGAAATCACATCTTTCAATATACCGATTTTTTTTCTTTACCTTTATATGTGGATAGGATTTAGGAAAACAAAATGGCAAGAGGTGAATCAGTGGTGCTAAGTGATGCCCAGTAAATATCCATTTACTTGGTATTTGCATTATCTAAGAAGCTCCCAGTAATATTAATGATACAAGAGCTTTGTCTTTCAGAATGTAGTCTCTGGTGACAATAGCTGTTGATTCCTTATAAATTAAAGCTGGTGATCTCATTCAGTAAAAAACCAGATGGTTGTGCTTTGAGATCAGCTGACTTTTAGATTTTTAACACCTCAGTCCAGTTTTCTCCTGGTGAGCATCAACATTTGCTTGCTGTACAGATTTTACCTTTTCAGCTGGGAAGATTCATGCAGCAGATACCACCATATATATTTCAGAATGTCAAGGAATCACAATCTGTTCTACAAATACAAATAAAATACCACTTATCACTGCAATACCTGAAGTTATATAAGCACATTTCTCTTTTATGTAATGATAAGAAAATAATCTATTTTTTTTTTCCCTGAAAGATTCTGTTTCTAATTTGTTGGTGGGATGTTTAGGCAGTCTCACTCAGATCTATAAAAAATTGTTTAAACATTAAACATATAATGTATTTTCTGAAAATAAAAATTGGTTTTGGAAATAATAGCACCTTTTTATCCCTTTAGAGGCTTTAGGAGGGGTTGGGAACAGTAAAATTTATCTTTTTTATTGTTGCATGCATAAAACTGCTTGTATTTGTTTCTTAGGACAGAGTATAATTTAAACAGACCAAATCTTTTTCTGAACAATATGAAATGAACACGAATGAAGTTATTAATAAGTGTGAGATCTGTGGTCATTGCATTTATAAATGCAGACACTGGAATGTTCAAAGGCATAGTGAGTTCTAAGAATGAGAGTTTTCACTATTGGGCAGATTTTGTGAGGTGCTGCCATAAAAGCAAATGTCTATTGCTGGTTGGCATCCCTGTGATGAGTTACTCTGGATTACACATGGACTACACACAGGTTTAGGAATTTACCTGTGCAGTCACAATAACTGAATAGCCTCTGTGCTGCAAGGAGTTGTTGTTTCCATATGTGCTTTATGCTCATGACTACAAGCCCTAAACTGTGGAATGTTAACTTATATAACATTACAGAGTTCACTGGTGAGGTTCCAAAGTGCACTTTGCTGCACTCAGTGCTCAAACCACGCCTCTCCCTGAGGCCAGGAGTCAAAGAGTGCTGCACACATTATGGGCTTCTCCATCCATCCTAAGTGTCAGTGGCAAATGGATTACCTATGCCATAAGTATATTTTGCTTATCAGTGGGAAATTCACACATGTGCTGTAACTGTGGTGTCTTGGGATGCCCTGGGATAAGAAGCATTGTATAAATGTAGGTCATTATTGTGAAGTTATATTATCTGAATCCCTTGTCCCATGATTGTTTGCTTTATACCCCGTGATAACATGTGAGTGGAGGAGGAAAAAAGAAAATTTAAATAAAGCACAAGGACATCCAATCTACCCTAACAAGAAAAAGAATTGTTTAAGGAAATCATAGGGCTGAGGTCTAAATATTTCACAATTAGGCATTCATTTGGAAAGAGCAGCTGCTCTATGTCCCCCACATACTATTTTACTTACGTTATTTACTGATTACAAAACACAGAATATACTTTTATTGACTGTTTTCCCCTACAGTCTTCTAAGAGAGTAATGATGAATATTCATATTAAGAAACAGCTTCAAGGTTCTAGCACCAGCAGCAGCTGTGCTTCTTACAATGTCTGCAGTCACTTGGGTTGACTAGATGTAAATAATTTACATGTGCTGTATATAGCAGCCCTTTCAGATCTCAATATATTTATGCTAATACGTAACTTAGATTTTGCTGGCAACTACTCTGTTCATCAGATTGAAACAAAAAGTAGGTTGTGGCTGTCCAGGGAGTAGACTTCCAGTTGCCCTGAACAACTGCCATGTGCAGTACAGAAGCCATCACAGTTAAGAGTTGGATCTCAAGATCTCGGAGGAATATTTTAAAGCTAATTATCACTATCAAGAAAGTCCTTGACGTCAGAAGGCATAGACTGAAGTTCTGTACAGTGCTTGTCTAGTTACCTATGACTTCAGAATTTATTATTATCCAAACACTTCAAGGAGAAGACAGTAAGCTCTTTTGATATACAATAGCAAGATTGTTCCCTCGAATTCTTTCATTAGTGATATAAAGCTGTAGCAAGTATGGGAGAAATTGTTTTTTCCTTCAGTATCTACCATGAAAGTTTTACATCCTATGATAGGTGCTTAAGTTTACATTCTGGTACATAGATCTGCAGTGCCATGGAGGATCAGTCTGGTTACACAAAAGCGTGAGGAGACTTACCTGTTTGAGCTGTGAGCTTACACCCCCTGCCTATTGATGTATCTCTTGATTAAAAGCAGTATGTGCAAATAAAAAAAAAATTCCCCTAGCTGTCTGTTAAGACACTCAGGTTATCTATTTGCATATACAGATAGGGATTGTTCTTTAGGAAGAATTCCCATACTGTCTTTGAAGTTTGGTCAACAGGAATAATCGGTAGATGCAGATGCCTTACCTATTCATCATTTTGATTTTCTGCTCTAGTTATGTTGGTAGTCAGTTCTTTTGGATGATGCTTTCACCTGAAAACCCCAAACAGGATTGAACCCAATACTANTATCAATTGTAGAACAGCACGGGAAAATTCCCAAAACTGTTAGTGGGCGGTGTACTCTGCAGCTTTCAAGAAAGAAATCATTCATGGTTTTTTGCTTAATTGTAGGTTTCCATCAACCAGAAAATACATGTTTTGCTATTCTTTTTGATTTGTCTGTGTAATTAACTTTTCTTCTGCATGTACATTTGGCATTTTTTTTGTAAGGTGAAAGGAAAAACATAATTCTTGCCTCTGTTGCCCTTAATGGTGGTGGGGACATTCAGATGTCACTGCATTGTGCTATGACACCTAGGCAAACAGTAAGGAATTGCTTTTGCCAGAGGGATATCCCTGTTTGGCTGATGATTGCTCAAAGTTAGATGTATTCATGATGGAAATACATATGTCCACCTCATAGAAAATTTAAAATGTCAAAGCAGACTCTCCAGATGATGCCTTTGCCTCATTTAATTTTTTTCTCAACCAAAAAATGTTTTTGCTACAGGCTCCTAGCACCCCTTAGATGCATATCAGAAACATGTGGAGGTGCAGAATACTGATATTTTACTTACAGAACAGAAGCTAGTTGAGTAGTTAGTGGCATTTCCATAGCTTATGGTGAATTACAGTGTGCCAGGGCTTTAACAAAACATGCAGCCTGTGTCACAAGGGTTCATGTGTTCCAAACAAGGAGTATTCAGTCACTGAAAGATCTGAGTTGGGCTTTTTCTCTATGTTAAATAAAAGGGATTGACTTTTATACAGAAGAAAGAGGCTACACCAAAAAGTGCTAAAAAAAGAGTCAACTCCCCCCTCCCCACCAAACCACGCCCCCCAAAAAGTAGTATTCAGCAGCATTTTAAAAATGTAAAAATGTAGTCCTGAAGATGTACATTGAGGCCATTGACTATACAGAGCAGGAGCTGAAATACTGAGCTGGGAATGAAACTTGAAACATTTGCTGTTTGGTGCACTCTGGTCATGACAAATGAAAATCTTTGCTTTTTAGTATTATTTTTACAAGCCCTTGGAACAGTCCTCTTGGGGCTTTCTAATGCTTATTAGGAAATAACAATCATTACATGCAGAGGTGAATCATTCCAAGTGGGAACTGCTTCAGACCTCCCTATATTTTTGAATAGAGAGAGGGGAGAGAGAAAAATATGTATACTTATGGATTTAAACATGCTTGTAGATACCTAGTGAGATTTTTTAAATGATTAAGTTCCCAATGGGTTTAATAATAAATACTTAAATATTTTAAGAATCCTACTTGTATTTCTTGATTCACCTCTAAAATTTTATTTGGCTACCAAAATGGGCTTGTAGAATAATTTTTTTTTAAGTTTTATGTGTCTCAGGTTCCTGCATCCCATTGAGTTTTGCTTCAGTGTTTGAATCACGAGAGACTAGTCTGAATCAAAGGTGTGACTAAAATTTATACAAATAAATCCAGCTAGCATTAGACAAATTGATGAGGCTACTGTTAAACCTTGTAGGTGTCCAGGTTTTTTAGTCAAACCTGCATTTTTGTGTGGACCCAAATAATCTGTCCAGTGCAGTCTGACACATAATTTGCCACACATATATTGATTTCATAAAACAGATTCACTTAAGTGTCTCTGTCTTGCTACAATTATAATTTTAAAGGGCAGTGCATAGCAGAAGTTTCAATGCTACACAAAATTTTATGTCTTTAATTCTTAAAGAAAATAAATAATTAAATAATAATTCCTGGACAATGTAGGTCATATACATACTATCAACACATATTCCAAAGAATTTTCCTTATTTAAGCTTTCCAGCTGGTGAATACGCCTGTTGTCAACTTTCCCCTTCAATAAAGTTCTTCAGTACAAATTGTCTCATATCTCAACCTATCTCTGTTTTTGCAACAATTTTCTTTTTCCTAGGAAGAACAACTCCTACTTTTTCATATCTATTTCTCCTTTTTTTGGTGGTCTTTTTTGTTTTTTTTGTTTTGCAATTTGATATTTCAGTTTATAAGTAGTGGTTTAAGAAATCAAAGTAATAATCTTCTAAACCTTAGAAACAGAGAAATCTACAGCATAGTTGCATATTTCAATTCTTAGGTTTTCAATGGGATTTCACTTACCAGTTTATTTTTATAAATAATGATTTCAGCTTTCCATCTGCCATATAAAAATGTGATTTTTCTTAATATAAATGACTTGAAAACAAACATTTCTGTTGAAAGGTATCTGTGTGGGAAAGTGGTTCATAGGTAACTTTTTGACATGCAGGGTCCAGTGGCAGGTTTGGGAATTACATTTACTTGAAATGTAAAATTACATTTACTTGAAATGTAAAATTCTGGAACAAGTTGGAAGATTGCTTCCTTATGCTTGATTGTGTGTTGTGAATTAGTCTCTTGGTTCCATAGAAGATTTCCATTAGGAAATTTCCTGAGAAATGTTTAGAACAACAGAACAGCCTAACCTAAAGTGTCAGTAATTTCATGGTGAGTTATGTGTCTTGCATATAAGAGTTCAGCACCACTTGGTTGCCATGGTTCATTAGTTATCATCAAACCCCCAGATCATCTTTGAGTAGAAGCCCAAAAGGTTCTAAATATGCACATGCAGTGCAATTATGAGGCAATCAAAATAAAATTTAACAATTTTGATGTTAAATTGAAAATAGATAGTGCTTTCAAAGCCTGAGATTAAAGGGAGACAAGTGTATGTAAATCAGATACAGTACTGCTGAATTATCTTGTTCAATGTCTGTGCTTTCTAAATAATAGACAAGGTAGTTGTACAGAATAATTCCTTTGAAGGATCTGACAAGCATGATTTATGGCATAGCCCAAAACACATTCTTTGCTTGAATATTCAGTCAAAAGAGCTTCATTTTCCCCAATTCTAATATTGTGGAATTATATCTAAATTGTGTCTTAACTTGGGAAGTCACAGGAGGGAGAATATAAATTACATTCTTGCAAAAATATACAAGAGATTTAAATTGGAAAATTGCTATTTTGGAATGCAAGACAGCAAACTACAATTAATCACTCTTCCTCCACTCATCAGGCTTCACAGTGAAGCTTCAAGAAACATAATGCAGTATTTTAAAAGGCCCATTTAAAATCCTTTCTCAAATACTACAAACATCTGGGGGGGAGAGAAAGGATATCCTTGTTTAGAATAAATCTTCCAATGAGTTAGTGTTTGAGATCCTGAAACTAATCCAGTTTGCATAAAACCTCCACATTCTTAAAAAGCTTAACTCGGGAATCATTTTAGATTCAGCCATTATGAAAGTTGCCTTCAGTCTCCATATGGAATTAGAAAGAGAGAACCTGGAACCTTAACCCCAAGAAAACATATCCTTCAGACTTTCAGATTTTAAAAGATTGGTTAAATTATTCCTGAAATACCTAATATATCCTAATCAGCATTACAGGTATGGGTTTTTTCAAATGCTTGACACTCTGCTTCACGTCATTGAGGCTCCCCATGGAGAATTCTGATCCAAACTAAGCCAGACATGTTTCCATGTAGAACCCTCATCTCCATGTGCTGCAGACCCATGACTCAGCTTTTAAACCTCATGAAACAGGATTGCCAATGTTTGCATAAGCAAATGTTCTCTTTGAGCAATCTGTAAGTCAGGAATATTTTTCTAGCTCTGTGTTCTGCAGGAAAGAAATCCTCATCTTAAGCTCTAAAAAATACTTGAACTTTCTGTGAG
>VZTR01017495.1:136475-147469 GCA_013400775.1 Chaetops frenatus
TTGGGCAA
The DNA here is from genome assembly GCA_013400775.1 of Chaetops frenatus. Lineage (NCBI taxonomy): Eukaryota > Metazoa > Chordata > Aves > Passeriformes > Picathartidae > Chaetops > Chaetops frenatus. Next base: position 136,484 of record VZTR01017495.1, read on the forward strand.
CGTGCTGATAATGCCAAGGTTCAGGTTTGATCTCTTGTGTTTTTCTGCTTGACTGCTTCCCATACAAAATGTCTCCATTGAAACAAAGTAGAAACTTGTATGCGTCTAACTTCGTTTTTTTAATCATCGTAAAAGTAAAATCCATAGGGTGAAAAGTAATTTTTCCTTTGACAAAAAATTCTTAACAGCTGGGAAATTGGAAAAGTGAGTGGAAAAAAAAGACTTTAGCTCAATTAACTACTGTCATTCAGTAGCTTCCTCCTGGGATAGCTTTGTTTCTTTATTCTTTTGTGTAGATCTAATTCTATTGTCATGAAAGAGAACAGATGAAAGGAGTTAAAGAAGTCTTAACTACAGCAAATCTAGTATATTAATTTTCCAAATTGTACCAGAAGAAAAGGTGTCCTGTGGTTTTTGCTTAGAAAGCAGTTCCTACCTCAAAGCTCTGAGCATCCATCATGCTCCTTGCCTTGGACAGATGTGACATCCACAAGACACTCATAAACCTCTATAGATTTTGAAGGTTTCTAGGATTCCTGGGTAAAACAAAGAACATTTTTGAATGTACTTTCATAACATACATGCAGTAAATAAAATTTAGCTGCTAGAATTTCTAGATTTCAAATGTTTAACTAATGCTGTTGTTAATATGGAAAATCAGCGGAGTTCCTTGTGAGCCTGTAACTTAACAGTTCATGGAGTATCTGGTCTTTGGGTTAAAGGTATTATTCATCTGTGGAAACAGCCATGCACCTGGATCTTGCAGAGGCATCCACAGACTAAGAACTTGGAGATTATTCTTACTTTCTGCACTCTTAAGTTGTGTGAGCCCTCACAAGTTCAGGACAAAAGACTGTATTTGACTCTCTTGGCTTGCCTGTGTTTTGATATGCTCTTCAGGTAGGATTTCCATCTGTTCCTTTAGGTTATTCTCTCCCCCAGCCATGTGTGAAAAGTATCTGTTGGCTTTGGCAGTGAGCTTGTGTCTGCTGAAACAGTGATTGCTGTGTAACTCTTTATTCACTGCAGAGCTTTTAAACTATGCAGTTTATGCCCTGGCCAAATTCCCAAGCTGAGTATTCCCTGCTTCTCTTATGTGCAGGACCTGAAGAAAGGCAGCTGGGAGTTAGAACATTGTCTGGGAAAGCAGATATACCTCATGGTGTTGAATCCATTAGACCTAGAAGTGTTTGGAGCAGGACTTAATGATGCTCCCCCATGTGTCAGAAGTGGATAGTCTTGGTAAAAGTCCCTGCTGAAATTGCACCACATTGTCCAAGTAATTCCATACACACAAGGAGAAATTAAAGAGGAATTGCTATAGTTTGGTAATTAAGGCATTCATTCATACAGGACATCCAAATTCAAGTCCTTTGTCCCTTCTCTTATGAATATTGAATGACTTGCATGTAGTGAAACAGCCTCAGCAGTTCCACTACAAAATACTTCATAGACTGGTATATAGGGCACTCCTTTGGGATGTGGAAAAATGTGGTTCAGGATCTCAGAGCAGATCAGCTATAAGAGAGATCTGAAAGAGGTCTCTCACCTAATCACTCCACTTTCAGGTGCAGTCGAGTGAATAGACACTGGACAACACTTCCTCTCCTATTAATAAAGCCATCCTCTAAATAAAAATGTGTGTGCTGACGAGATGAGACAGTACAATAATTATTTTCTGCTCCCACTGAAAGCTGGAATACTTGAGTGGCTTCATGTTAAAACCTGTACAGAGTGTGTAGTTAACTGTCATTACTGGATGTGCAGTCGTGGTGGAAAACAGTGAGAATGTCATGCTTGCTCAGTGCTGAGATAATAATAACCCAAGCACAATGGCCAGGGAGCTTTAGTGGAGGCAGAAATTAAAATATCTCATGCTGTCTAAATAAGTGATAAAGGTTGCATTTAAAAGGAGACCCCAAGTAAAGTAAGATTCATGAACTGTTTTATGTCAGTTGGAGGTAATGAGGTAAACCTTAGCCAGTGCTGGAGTCCCATTTAGATGGAGGAAAATAAAAACCCCTGGATCTGAAGAATATTAGGAACACTCTGCGTACATTAACAGTGGTTGACTGGATATTAACTGCAGCTATGCCTAGAAAAATATATGAGTGCTGGTTTTACACAGTCCTTTGCATACTATAGTCTGTGTGGGATGGTTGCCAATTATTGTCCTTAATTTAGTCAGTTTATTTTCCTTTGTAGTTCACAGTGAAGAGATAAAATGCTGGTTATGAATAGCATGCATAATGAGGAAATAAAACACTTAATCCCATACAAAAATAATTGTATATGGTGCAATTTTGAGATTAGATTGCAGTCTGAAGCTTTTAAAAGTAAGTGCACCTCAAACTTTTCAACTGCTTTTTTGAGGAAATTGGAAATTTCAGTTCTCTGCTGTCTTACAGAAATACAGATAATGTACATTGAGGAGAAAATAGGGAAATAATAGCTATAGTTGCATCAGTTCGTGCTTTTGAGATATGTGTATTTATAGGGCACATTTGACATTTCTTGTGTTCTTAGAGTGGGACTTTATTACTCAAAATGTTTAAATATAAAATGTCGAAAATGTTTTCCTTCACTCAGTTTTCACAGATGTTCTTTATTTTAAAATAAATATCAAAGACACTTTGAGCCAAATTCTTGTCTCCAGTTATATCCAACCAAGTCTGCCAGTTTCAGTGTGTTTCCTTAGGGGTGTCTGGTCATGGTTTTCTCTCCCCTCATATTTTCCCACCTATTTTCAGTGTTACATGCTTCAGTAAAACCTAAGTTCCATATCTGATGTTGGATACCCTTAGCTCAATCCCATGTGGCTTAATCTGACAAGGTGCTTTTTTTTTTTCTTAAGATTTTACAGAAGCAAATTTTGATCTTTATTTACAATTGGAAAAAAAAAACCACCATCAGATTAAAGAAAAAGCATGTTAGAGTTGCTGCAAGAAGGTTTTATAGAAATATCTCAGATTCAGGGAAGAAGGAGGCTTTTTTTTCTTTTCTACCATGGGCAGATAATGTGAGTGAAAACTGCAGCTTTCATGTACACAGTCATCCTTTACCATATGTCAGTTTGCCATATGCTACCATATGTTTTATCAAATGCAGGGTAGTCTTTCTGCAAATGCAGCCTTACATTGTGCCTTCCTTATTAGAAACCAGGATGTCTTTAACATGCAGACCTCTGGCTGAAGATACATTAGTGGAAAACCTTTTATAAGACAAGGGAAGAGACAGTTTTATCTTTTCCTTCACCAACTATCACAAGGAAACTACAACCTCCTATTAGCTATTTATCTGTAAATAACACCTTTTTGTTTTGTGGAAGAGAAGATGTGTTTTTTGTGTAATATGCTAGATTGAAATCTACTCTCAATGCTTAAGTAAAATGTGATTTTCTCAGGATTTAAAAGGTCTTAAGCTGTGGGAAAGTTATGTCACATTAAATGATTTAAGCAGGCATTACTTCTAAATGTGTTTTGACCTTTTTCAAGAGTGCTGTTTACCTCCGTGGAGAAAACATTACGCTGGCATTGGAAACACTCAGAATTAGAATTACTTTAAATTTATTCATACCTTAAGCATCTTGGAAGGGTTCAGAGAAGCCCTGGACTGAGTTTGAAAACTGTAGAATCTAGTAGCCTAGATTCTTTTGTTGAATGAAAAATATAGTAAAAGCCTGATCAAGACTAGTTTTCACTGTCACTTTACATCAAACCAAACTTACCAAACTCAGCTGTCTTTAGTTGTTTCTCTACCAAATGCTTCTAACAGGGAAAAAAAAAAAATTCTTCCTACCTAGTATTTCCTACTAGTAAACCAAGAGGTTTTACTTCCCTGTCAGTGGTACCCAGGGTAAGCAGTGCAGCCCATATGAAAGGAGGAACAGCATCCCTTTCCTAGGAATTGTGTGCCCAGTAAGCTCCAGATCCATGCCTGTTGGTCTCACACATCAATTGGTGCAAACCTATCTGATATAGAGATAGATGGATAAATAGATGGATAGATATTTGAAATAACACCAGCTCCAGAGCATTTTGGCCAGTTTACAGTAAAAAAAAACCCCAAGTACCTATAACACACCTGGAAGATGACTGGTTAGATAGCAGAATGTGGAAACCACTTGGAAAGGAAACAATTAAGGCAGAGATGTGGAAACTAAACAAAGCATGAGCATCTGTGTCAGAAAGTAATGAGACTGTTGTTCTAGTCCTTAATACTGTCCTTATTTGTTTGATACATGCTTTCTTTTCTCTGGTTGAATCCCTCTGTACTCTCCTTAAATGCTGTGATCAAGCTTGCCTAAGCACAGCCACTTTTCACTGATTAGCCTTTTGTAGGAAACCCTTGCCAATAATCACAATTAGTATTCTTTCTCCCTCATCCAGCTTTAAACACAAGTTCTTTTTTGATCCTTTTGCATAAATGGTTTTCACCTGCATAGAGACAGACCTTCTGGCAGCAAATACTACTAAGGCTGATTACAAATCTCTATTGCACTTATTGTCCTCAAGAAACTTCTTTGGTGAGCTAATTGAGTTTGTGTTTTATTTTTACACTCTTCAGTGCCTCGGTGCCACTCTGGCTGTCCCTTTGTCATAGAATCATAGAATGGTTTGGGTGGGAAGGGATCTTGAAGATCATCTTGCTCATCTCTGGGGACTTCCCTGTGGGCAGGGGCAACTTTCACTAGACCCGGTTGCCCAGAACCCCATCCAGCCCAACCTTGAACACTGCCAGGGATGGGGCATCCACAGCTTCCCTGGGTAACCTGTGCCAGGGCCTCACCACCCTCACAGTAAAGAATTTTTTTCTAGCATCTAATCTAACCTATATAGAAAGATTACAGCTGTAAGGTGACATGTACGATTAGCATTTTTATTTTGATATATATATATACGTTTGCCCTGACCTCTAGTGCTATAAAAAACATATGATTTTTAAATTATTACCACTCATTTTCCATTTTTCATGATCATTCAACTTCTGAAATCTGTAATTGGTTTATCAATGACATACAGATTACAGCTTGAAAGAGAAACACCTCTAAGATTATCAAAGATGACAAGTATTTAAAAAATTGATAAGCAAGTTTAATAACCTGCTTCATTAAGTAGAAACAGAAATTAATCTGCAGAGATGTTTATATGTAAAAAGAGCAAGTCAATTGCTCAGTGATTTTTTTAAAGTTATAACAAATCTATTTCCAAATGAAGCAGTTTCTTTGGCTGGCTGTCTCCCAGTTGCACAGAAGGGTAGAGATTAGCACAATGAGATAAATCAAACAGTAGAGAAAATGTGTCATTTTCCAAATTACTGCCAATTATTATTACTTCTTTCTGAGTTCTGGGGTCTCCTGGATTCCTATAAAGAGCCTTTTGGAAGCTTAATGGTCAAAATCAAGATTGAGTGACTTATAATACAACTAACCATCAGTTTCTAAGTTCCCACTGAGTGACAAACACTAAAAGAAAACATTTTTCTTGTTTTTTAACTTAGCAGACTTACCTTTCCCATATTTTCAAGCTGCCATTGCCAAAGCCTCAAAGTTCCAAGGGTAACCAGGGTTATTTCTTGAGAGCATTCAGATCAGAGGCAAGTTAAATAAGCACTGGCAACCACATAGAAAATATGGTGTCATTAGCTGTGACAACTTAGCTTTGAAATGCATTTTCGATGCTTTTTGGAATGAGTTGTTCTACACCTTTTAAAATATTGTGATGTCATGCAAACAAAATCATCCTTGTTAATACTCTTGAGATTATCTTCTAATCTTAGTTATCCAGATCCCAAGTAATTTATTTTCTAATTTTTTTTTTTTTTTTTTTTTTGCTATTACTGAGAGATTCATCAAGGTGTGAAGTTCCCAAACCTCACCTTTCAATGTCTTGGTTTTCTATATGCATATGCCATGTCCCTACCAAACTTGATTTCTGTTTATAAGCTTGCTAAATTTTCAACTTGTCCTTGCAAATTTGTCTTACTTTTAGGCTTCTGCAGAGCAGACAGCTCCCTGGATCAGAAGTGTTGTACCACGTGCATCAGGCAGCATTAAGACCAGGCAATTAAGTGCTGCTGAGTAGAATATCTCCTTTATAATTACACACCATCAGCTTTCTAATCCCTTCAAGCAATGAGTCTGATGATTATTTTATGTTTATGCTATACCTATAAAAATGCACTACTCTTCCTGAGCCTTACTACATGCTTTGTTTTTCTATTACATTTTTGGCTGTCACTTGCTGTGTCCTGTCAGAGAGAAGAATGTCACCAAGATAGAGAGGACTGTGAGAGTTGTTCCCAGCTCTTCTAATAGATATAATAGAATAAATTTTCTTCTTTGAAAATTTATATGCCATGTTTAGGGAAATGGTTTGAAAGTTACTGAGAGTAAGACCATTTTTTTTTTTTTTTNTTTTTTAGAGGAAACAAAGTCTTCATGTTTTTAAGTTTGAAGAGGTAGATAAGGAGAAAACACCATCAAAATAAAGAAATAAGAGAATTGTTATGGTGTAGAAATGGATCTAGTCTTAAAAATTAGTAACAGGTGGGTCAGAGTTGCTAAGGGAATGAGTAATTAGTTGGTCGGGGGTGGGGTTATGGTTTTTTGGGTTTTTTAATGTGAGTTTGATTTCTGGAATAGAGTTTCATGCTGATACATTGTGATTAGTAGATACTTCTGCTCAGAGCTTGAATCACTGTCATTTATAAAAAGCTCTGTGGGGAGCCCTAAGCCTCTGGTCTTAGGCATTTACCCAGTATCCCCAGGAAACCAAGGCTCAGGCTCCAGAACCCAGGCCTTAATTACACAAGTTACTTCCATGAGCAAACTGAAGGTATGTCAAGGAATATTTTAGAATTCAAGAGCAGGTTAAACTATCTGAGTAGACACAGTTTTAGATCCCTTCAGTGCACTCTGCATTAATCACTTCTAATTCTCTAGCTTTCCCTTGTCCTGAAGGCTCTCTGATGTCCTTGGGGATGTCCCAAGTTTTCATGTGTTTCTTTACTTGTATCTGCTGTCTTATTTGCTACTTTCATTTTTTTTCATAAAGTTTCAAACTTTCTGTTATTATCTTCTTCCAAGCTTTTACTGAAAGCTGTTTCTGATAAAACACAGAAAAGCAACAGTACTAGGTCACATATCAGGCTATTTAAGCACTCATTCTTTCAACTTTGTATGTTACAATTAAGGAATCCCTATTAAAAACCCCACAAACAAACAAAACCAAACAACTAGCTAATATATGTATAAATCATAAAAATAGGTCAATGGTGACAAGCATGGACCTCTGTGTGAATGTAATCCATTCAAGTATTGTATAATTACATGTCATGCAACTTTAATGTAGTTTTTAAAACAACTTTTAAAAAAGGATTGAAAACAACTGTCTTCTCTTATCCTCCATGGATGAAAGGAAACTTCATCATGGTTAATGTGAAATAATGACATGCAATGACAAAGATACTTATGCTTTCTAAGTGTTTATTGATGTGAATCTTGATAACTCTGCTTCCTGTAGAGTTTTAGTGCTTAATTGTGGGAGGATTTATCCACAGCATATTTTGACTAGTACTATTTTTCCATGCAACATAATAATACAATACAATTAACTCCTTATCCTGATCTTTTCTCTCCCTTAGTAATTTTCTGGCTTTGCTTACAGAAGTAAAATCAAAAGCAGTAAAAATGTCTTTGGGGTTTGTTTGTTTGTTTCATAGTTTTACAACACAACCTAGTTATGCAATTCTTTATTCTGAAATTTTGATCACTATTGTTTTGCACTGTGATATATTCAACATCACCAGGACATATCTAAACCAAAAGAGCAATATCATGTATACTGGAATATCACAAACACTGTGCAGCAATCACAGAATGTGCAGCATGTCACATACAAACAACTTTCAAAATAGGGGGTCTGTTCATACGAGTAAAGTTTTGAACACAGAAAAATTCCTTTCCAGGCATGTTCTTAGTTCTTCAACTTTATTTATTGGAATTTAAATGTATTGTAAAAGTACAAATCTTTTTATAGACACTGCAACAGATGGTCAAACACCATGCTTACCTACAATTATATCCAAAATTAGTGTGGCTGGTTATATCATCAAAGACAATAAAGGAACAAATGTTCCCAAGTAAATCTGAACTGTCAAAGGTCCAACCTACTCTGCAGCACTCCAGTTGGCCATGTGAACTCCAGAATATACACCTAGAGCTTATGAACTCTGGAAAGCCTGCCAGGTGAAGACAGGGGTTAGAGGTCCTCCCAGATGAAACAATTCATTGGTTTGTGTAGATGTGTTTAAATCACATCAGCTAAAATAATGCAATATTCTTGTTTTAAATCACAGCTTTTTAAAAGCTTCTTTCTAAAGCAGAGTTTTTGAAACTTTTAAAGTACAAGAAAATCTAAAATCATAAAATTTCAAGTGTTTTCATTTGACTAGGAAAGAGGGGTTTAGAGAAACCACAACAACTATTTCTCTTGGCTTTGGAAAAGAGCCAGCAAGTCAATTATTTGTTCAGTTCTATTTGCAGCAACAGAAAATAGGCCTAAATTCCATATGGCTGCGGAGGGAAATGCTGCTTCAGAGGTGGCTACTCCTGCTCAGAGATATTTCATGATAGTCTTTCCAACAGGTAGTCGGGATACTCAGAGTGGGCCTGATTAGGGGGAATTTACACAGTCAGATCAGGATTAATGACACCTACATCAGTCTGCAGAGAAAGTGTAGAACGAGGTGGCTACAGCAGCCCTCATCTTTTCCCCAGTATTTCCTCCCAAGGTTATTACAGGTTGGCTGGCTGATAAAGGATGCCTCACATTTCACCTCTCTGACGCAGTCTGAGCCAAACTGCGCTGCTCCTGTTCCGGTTATCTGGTACCCTGGGCAGATAAAAGTATTCTCCTGGATATCTTCCTTTCAGCACCAGTGATAGGCCTTCCATTGTTGCTCTATATCAAATCACATTCAATCTTGAAACCCTAATTCACACAGGTACAGATTAGACTTGACCCATTGTTTTGGCTTTTTAAGCACTTGCCTTTGAATCTACTGTCTGTCAAGTTTTACAGAGTTATTCAGTATCAGCTCCCTGAAGTGGCTCGTTAAAATTTGTGTGTGTTTGTGTGTCTGACATGAAGACAATGGAACCCAAGAGAAATGCTTTCATTTTACCTTTTAAAACAAGCACAGACATAAGAAATTATTAACTGCTTAGTCCTCCTCTTTGTCTATATGCACTACAAGTTCCCTCGCCACAAAGGTTTGATATTTATTGTTGGTTTGTTTGATATTTATTGTTCATAGTTAATATTTGGTAAAATATTTTACAATATAAACTTATTGATTCCTTAATTCGAAACTTCCTTAGAATGCATAATGGTTTTGACTGGTTTGCAAGTATTTGAAGATTTTCAAATACCATGAAAATTAAGAGGACTGCTTTGAAAAATGCCCTTAAAAGAAATATATGTCCTTTTAAGAGAGCTGATGTTTATTATTTCTGCTTGCTTTTTATATCATTTTAGCCTTCAGCATCACTAATTGAATTTCAAGTGAATCTCACTTTCACTTTCGTTTTCATATGTGTGTGTGTGCGTGCGTGCTGCATTTACTTACAGTAGAAAAAAGAAAGCTAATTGAGGAGAGGGGAAAGAAATCTTTTTCTCTTCTTCCTTTGGGGAGGAATAACCAAGATGCTGGTACTAATTCTACCCAATATGGAGCACATTCTAACTTAATTCTGTATGCATGTTTGCCAGTGTCATTATCATCAGCACTGGTGTCAGTGTCTCTGTATGAGAATTAGAATGAGAGCTGGTACAAGAAAGGCAGCAGGGCTGTATGGCAAATAAGCCCATCTTACTTGACAAATGAAAGCTCCTAATTTTTCAGAAATATCTCAAGCTTTGGTGAAAAAAGTCTAATGGAATGAATCAGGAAAATAATTTTTGAGTGCAGATGTTCTTAAAGGCTGGATTGGACCTACTGGGATTAAAATGGTGACTCTAGCCTGGATTTCCTCTGCCCAAAAGTTGTGCAAAGCACTGAAAAGCATCAGGAGGGAATGTCCACCAATATCTCTTCCACCAAAACCTCCTTGCTGTGAAGTGCTGCAGAGTTTCCTGCCCCTCCCTCTTTACTGGCTGGCGTGGCTCCATCAGGTCTCTTGCATGCACAGTCTGCTATCCTGTGGTGGTGATGGAAAACAGAACTGGAGAGTTGTGTTGTTCCCTGTGTGATCCTTCAGAGCTTGTTCACAGTCCCTGGTATTTCATGTGACAGCAGAGGAGAGCACTGCTTTGCTAATGGAATTCAGAATTTTCTGATGAATTCAGTAACAGGAGCCTTGCAGAACAAAAAACCAGTAGTTAATCTGTGATTGTGACCACATTTATCATTGCACTCCAACTCCTTAATAGTCTGCTGCTATTTACAGATTGTTCCATGATAATAAAATACCACATATATTTATTAGAAAGTTTCTTAGCACAATTTGTAAGCCCTAGACTTCTGGAGGGGCTACATATTCAGATGTAAATTTAAGGCTATAATCCCCAAATGGTTTGCTGTGATTTCTAAACTTCTGAAGCAACTTGGGTTGGTTTTGCTTTTCCAGGTGAAAAGCAGAATGCTTTCCTGCTGTTTGAACTGTGATCAGGGGATCCTTGTCTATTCCATCCACCTTTCACCCTACTACATTTTCAGAGTTATAGATGTAATTCAGAGTATACATGTCATTCTCCATGGAGGATTATGGACTTGAACCACTATATGTAATAACTGTGTGCCTTATACTAGTTCATGTTGCTGTAAATGAAGAAGTGAGACGTTCCTGAAATCAAAGCTTCTAAAACCTTAAAAAAGAGAGGGTGAAGAGGAGGAACATATGGATGCAATTATAGGTCCTATTAACAGTTTTAATCTGCTAGCAATATTGTTGCTGGTAAACCACTTTAAAAAAAAAAAAAAAAA
>VZTR01017495.1:148722-184800 GCA_013400775.1 Chaetops frenatus
CCTTTTTTTTTTTTTTTTCTTTTTAACATGATCCTCTGGAAAATGTATTTGGAGAGAAAAGCAGACCTTAATGATGTTCTGTTGAAACAAGTGATGCTTGGCTTGCTGAAAACCAGAAGGAAAATAATGACATGAAAATTGTCCTTGTTCAGGAGCAGTAAGCAAAGATTATATATAATTGGACAGTTATGAATCAATGAAACTGCATAGTTTTTCATGCAACTTGGCAAAAATTCAACCTCCCTATGTATAAGAAATCAGGATCAGAACACTTCTAGAAAAAAAAATAATTTCTTTGTGTGTTCTGGGAAGAAACACAGTAACTTTGATCTTTCCATTTGAAATGTATTCCATTTCAGTCCTGAAGCTTTTCTGAAATATGATGGAAAAAGCTTTACTTTCTTTTTTCAAAAGAACAGCACTAAATTTAAACATCCATTTCCTAAGTATATATGGGAAGAAATAATTGTGAATCACCAGATTTTGCTGTTGTGTGTTCTGCAGTTGCCTGGATCCTTTGTTAGAATTAGAGTCTGGAAAGTAAAATGTTCCTAGCTTCAATCTTCTAATGTATTATGGATTTCTGTTTTGGGGTCTTCTGCTACTTTTCTTTCTCTTGTTCTACATTCTGGACATCTCTTCAATACTCTTTCCATATTCTCTGGATCTTTTAATGGCCTGCTATTGGATAGGTTTTTCACATCCCTCTAGTGATGCTGATTCTTGAGTTTGATGGGTATGACGTTGCAGCTGTGAATTTGGTTAGATAATAATGAGGTTTATTTTTATGTAACTGTTCTCATTTCTTTATCACAATTCTTGCATTATTTAGATGTTTTATATTTCCTAGATATATTGTCCTGCTGAAATATCTGGAATAGAAGCATAGATTACTTGTTCTAAAATCTGTATTCAGATTATTACAGAAAAGTGTTATGAAGCAGCAAGGTAATGCAAAAGGTGTGAGAAATGACTCATTCTTGAAAATTATATTCTAAGAGAATGGTCTTGACTGGAAATGGAGCCTTTAGCAGTGGAGTGAGCTACAACAGGTTTATTTTCAAATTGTGGAGATTCAGTTACAATATGGATCAAAGAGAACTGTTTCTTTGAAGAACAGTGGACAGGGAATTACTAACAAGAGAGTATCCTGCTGAAAAGAAATTAAATAGCCATGATGATCTCTAATGAATTTAATAAATGAGGGACAAATCTTGAGATACTTTACATACCAGCAAAAAGGGAAAGTTCTTTCTCCAAAGGGAGCTGTAAGTAAAGGAACTTGCTCTGGAGATTTCTCTCACTCTTCACATCAGTGCAAATTACCAGGGAGCAAAAGAAGAAATTACAAATACTGGGAGACTTGTCAAGGATGTAAGATGGAAATTTACAGAGACATAACTTTGGGAAGGGACAGGGAATTTCTATTCCTTCCTATCCTCAGTAGCAACTGATCGTAATCCTAACCCTCTGCTGTGTTGACACTACAGTTTTCTGCCTCACAGCAAATTTTACTCAAACTTTAAACTGACATTTTGAAGTGAGATTTTTTGATCATGTTTTAGTTCACTTTTGAAAGATTCATGCACAGTTGTCCAAATCTGGACAAGCAATGGGTGCTTCTTCATTTAGTACATGTAAATGGCTCCATGAAATTTCAAATAGGACACCACAGTATCCAAATCTCTGAACCACTCAGAGATGTAAAATCATTTACAGGATGATGTGGAGAATGTTGTTCACTAAAACGCTATAATTCAGTAAAGAATTAAAATTACTTGGAACTTCAAGTTTCAAAGCTAAAAAGCATGATTGGAAATTGAACCCCATGGGAACAGGCTATTTAATGAATACTATTGAGCCCACTGAGTCTAGGAGCAGGACCAAGTTTGACTCTCATGCATATTATGTAATAGTTAATAACATGGTCCAACTTTAGGAAATAAAAGTTTAATCATGACAATTTTTATCAATGTTAAAAGGTAGGAAACACACACCTGGACATATAGCTAGCAAGGTAGACTGATTGATCACAGGCTATTCTTCCAGGACCCAAGTGGATAGTACAACTTTTTTATTTTTTACTCATCTAAAAATCTTCGTGCTTGATGCATTTTCCTCTTTTTTGAATTCATTTGGTCTTGTTTTGTGATCTAGTAGAGAAATTTGTGGTGCAGTGAGATTTGCTTCCTTATCCGTTTGTTTATTATTGGCCTAGATAATGTTGGTTTTTCTCATCGTTGTCTTCTGCATCAAACAGGCAAATAGACCTGTCATCTCTAGTAACATCACATGGGGTAAAAAAAGGGTGTGGATAAGAAATTTCCTCTTACTCATTTCTGTACCAACACGGGCAAGGGGAGGCCTGGTGGAGAATATTTTTATTTCTGCAGTTCAAAAATTTCCAGCAAAAGTTATTTCACACAGGAGTGCTATTTGTAGGAGTTTAAAGATGAAAGGGATTGCAGAACATTGTCCCAGTCCTGAAAAGGTAATAAATTATGTTTGAGTAGTTCCAAGAAGACTGTGCTGTTCAGAAGTAATTCTAATAGTGAAAACTCCACCATCTTCTAGGTGATCTTTTATAGTACCTCCCTGTCCTCACTGTTGAGGAGGCTTTTGCAATATCTACCCTGAATCTTAATTACTGCAATTTAGCACATTTCTTTCTGTCCTGTCCATCACTGTGATTGAGAACAGGTGATTTCCTTATTCTTTAGAAACAGCCTTTCATGCATTTGAAAGCTATTATCATGTTCAATCTCACTTGTCTCCTTTCTAGCCTAATTCTCTCAAGCTTTACTGAAGCCCCTGTTCCCTAGACTGCGGTCATGTTGCTCCCCTCACATTTTTCCCAATAGGCTCGTGTCTTCCTGGGGGTGTAATGTCCAAATTTGTCCCTGTATTCCTGCTGAGGGTTTATGAACGCTGAGCTGAAGGGGAGAACTGCTTCACGTTCTTGCAGGCTCTGCTCGTGTTTGAGCACTCCAATGTGCTGTGAGCAGATGTCGACTCACGGTGTCACCCTGAACCACGTTCAACCACGGAAGCTCACACTAAAACCAGGAAACTGAAGGGAAAAGAAGCACAAGCATTTCACCCTGCCACATATCTGTTAGAGAAATATGATAAAGTTTTGCTGGAGATTAATCAGCTGAACAGATGTGTGGAGAAAGAAGTTCCTGTTTGCCACAAGAGATCAGTGATCAACATTTACTGATTTCAGAGTGCTTGAGTCATCCCCTTCACCAACAGCTGGAAATCTGATAATCTTTTTTTTCAGGAGAGAAACATGCATTGCAGATTAATAGCTGGGTTTGTGTTAATGCTCTGGGTTTTCTTACTCCTTGTGTTTATAGTCAGAAAACTTCCTAATGAAGTTTATATGTCTGTGGCTAAAGACTGCTGAAATAACCTGCTGATCTCATCACTGTGACCAAAAACCTCAGTGGTACGGTAGTTTGTCCTTTTCATACGAAGAGATTAAATTAGAGAGTCTAAATAAATTAACAAAAACTTAACTGTTGTTTACCACCTGGGTCTATACTGAGTAATGACACAGGAATTCCCTGCTGCTAGTCACATTTACAACATTTACATTGCAAACTGTACTGCAAAGGAATAAGCAAACTTCTTCAAATGCATAATTAGAATTTTCCTTCTGGAAAACTAATCTTGTGAATCTGCTTATTTCTGAGCTTCTTTAGTAAAGGAATCCTTTACTGTATTGCTTGCACAGTATAAATCTCCTTTGATGGAAAAAATGAAAGATATGCAAACTAAGAGAGATGCATTTTATAGACAAAAGAAGTTTTTCGTATACTGAGTTGTATAATTGAAGCCCATCTTGACTAGAGAAGTTACTTTAGAAGTTTTTAAGGTTGTAAGCTATTTCCCTCTGTGCAATTCAATAGCTCATTACCAGTTAAATATCATTATATTATACTGTTTATAGATCCAGTTTTCTGGAAGAATTCCACAAGAAGCAAATGCACTTGTGGGATATCCTCTGTAGCTAATGGATATTTATTTTAATGGCATAGATATTGCTTTAAATCTCTTTCTGCATTAATGATAAATTGATCATTAGTGCAAAGTAGGTGAGAATTAAAAATGGCTTCTAATAATTTATAGCTCATATTGATTTTGCTGGAATGTTTCAACAATAAGGCAGAGCCCAGGCCTTTCATTTGGGTAAATTCCATTCAGGTCAGTGGCATGCTTGCTGAACAAACCTGTCCTTCAACCCTCCCTTTGTAGGTTTTGACCACTGTGGGCATTTTGGAGCTCAAAAGCATGTGTCAACACGAGCATTGCTCTTGCACATACTGTAACTAATAAACCTTTGTGTGACTGTAATTTTGATGGATATTTTCACTCTTAGCCAAAGGATTGTTGCTCGTTGTCCCATGCAATGCAAGTGCAACAAAGGTAGGAGTTCTATTGAGGGAAGTGCCTTGATTTGAATTACAAGAATTAGCTAGTCTTAGGTTTAGAGGTCTCTCTGAAAAGAAGGTATTTGAACGATTTGTTCAACCCCAACCAAAAAAATAGCAAAAAAGAAAAGGCATTTAACTTTTTTAAACTAAGACCACAAAAATTATGAAAGGGAACAGCATTTTAAAAAGGAATTCTTTAATTTTCATAATGTTCCCTTTATTTTTCACTACAAATAATTTGAGAGCATTTCATGTTACCAATGAAAAAAAATAAAGGTTTCACTGTAAGTCTCCTCTTGGTTCCACTGCTTTTACTGCTTTATAAAGTGCTTTGATATATCTGGATGAGAAGGACTACACCAGTACTAAGCTTTTTTAAACAAAGCAGCCACAGATCAGTAGCATATACTGTACCAACTCCTCTAACAAACCAGCAGTTCTGTGAGAGGCAGGGATATGGAAAAAAAGGTGATAATTCATATTATGTGACTGTCTTCCTCCACTGCATGGCATAATTCTGATTGAAATTACTGGCAGCACTTTGTGTGCATCAAAGGAAAAGCAGCTCCAGGAACTGACATCCTGTGAAATGTGGAAGAGCTATTATAGGCTGGTGGTTCAATACAGTGGTTTCTGAAACCTTCCTGATGAAACCCATAAGCTTTTTCTGGGCAGTAATGCTCAACTCTGTGACCAAAGTTGGTCAGCAGACCACCCATCTTTTCTATTCAAATTTATGATAGCTTTAGCATGTGCAAAGATTCAAAGAGCAGGTTTCAGACCATAATCCTTTTTAGGGCCCCATTCTTCTCATTTTACTTGTTAGAAACAAAATTAGATCCAAGGGTGTTAAAAGAAAGCTGCTTGCTTTCTAAGCCTTTAAAAATATGTATGCATTGCACATTTTTTCTCTGAGTACATATTTTATTATGCACTGAAATAAATAGGTAAAATTAGGCAAGTTTTGATAGAGCCATAAAATTGCAGCAGAGAAGTCCTGGATTTTCTTTCCTGTTACAACCTGCTTTTAAAGATAAGCTGGTTGTGACTCTTCATTTTAATTATATAGCAGGCCCTTTGTTTTAGCTAGGAATTTTTTTTAGTGTAATTCATTAAAAACCAAAACACAGGTATGAATAAAATTATTTTCTGTTTCCAATCTCTTGATATTTGCAGCTACTATTTGCATATATGCTAAGGAGAACAAGCTTGGCCAATGAAGTTTCTTTACAGTGGTAATGTTTTCCCATACAAATTGTCCCTTTAAGCAAAGTTGATCAAATATTTACAGGATTCCCATCTATCTATGTATAAAAATTGAGGGAGGCCCACGCTTCCATAATTATTAGAAACCTTGGCATTCATCAGGAAGCAATCTCAAAGTGCTTCAAACAGAGCATTGGATTTAAAGCTGCACTGGATATTCTTGTTAAAGCTTTATAGACAAAAACTTGTAGGTGGAGAAGACTTAATCCTGCAGTGTTCTGTTTAGTAGTGCTGGAAGATTAAAGCCTTTGGAACCTTTCAGCATTGGTGTGAAGGGTGTAATTCCACCACCTCTTATCTTTGGGACTGGTGATACCAACCCAGCTTGCCAGTTAGCCATGAAATGGCAAATGCTTTGCAGTGCAGTCCAGTTTGTCCAAGGCTGCATTTTGGAAAAACTGTGGCAGAGGCAGGTGTAGAAGTTCCATATTTTCCATATATTTCTTCTATAGTTCCATTTTTTCTTCGGTAGCAAAGAGAATTATAGGATCATGTTTTAGGGGAGGGTGTGGTACCTCACCTGATAGTCTAACCATCAACCATCACAACAGGTAATTCATATTACAATGTCAAAGGATATGAAAGATGTGCTAGTAAAATGCAGATAGCTGCCCCTACTTGAATGCTTCCCCAAAAGTCTATTTCCTATACATAAATCCTCTGTATTTGTCCTTAAGAAAATAATAGAATGTATATATCATCAGATTTTCTCTCTCGTTAAGTTAATTACCTTTGGCTCCTGTAGTAGCTTAATTTTTCTTGCCCTATCAATATGACTGCTGAAAGAAGCACAACACAAAGGGTTTTATCTGTGTTATTGATTGGCTAGAAAGTGATGTGTTTGTGACTATTGGAGCTTCTCCAGTGTGTATTTATTTACATTGGGGGGAAAAAAGAATCAGTATTACTTGGAAAAAAAGAAACCTAAAACTTTCATTTAACATTACAAAAGAGAGTATTGCTTAATCCCTGAAGTAGGAAATTGCTTTTCTTCATGATCCATTACTTTCATACTGTTTCTGGCTGCTCTGGTGCTGAAGGAAAGAAAAACTGTGTTCTTGCTCTGTTTTTTACCATATCTATTTTCTTATCCTCTACCCAAAAAAAAANCTAATTTGTTGTTGAAGTCAATACAGGGAGGGGAGAGCCTAGGCATGAAAAGATGTTTTTGTCTCGAATGGGTATTTGCAAATATGGAAACAGAGTAAAACTTTATGTGGAAATCTGAAAAGAGGAGATTAAGGATTTGCAGTAGGATATCAAAGCTGAAGTATATGAGCTATTGCTATTCTTTGAGATACCATTAAGATTTTATACCTAAATTCAGCAGCATGCTCTCAGAAGATGAATGTTGCTAAGGAATGTTTTTTTCTTGTGTTCTGATCTTGTACATATACAAAGAGAAAGAAAATGGCAATTAGAAGCAAAAGGCATAGCTGGCTGAAAATGATGATATTTTGTTTCACCTTGCTTAAGACCCATTCTATTTTGTTAAAAGCACCTATTGTTTTATTGCTTCTAATATGCATTGTAAAAATATAGTGTGTTACAACTCAGTGCTGGAAAACACAAATGGACTGTAGCTAAGGAACAATTATTTAGCTTTGGAAGTTACAGTACTTAGTTAATGATTCCCTGATATTGTCAGGACAGGTCACAGAATGGATTTTGGACTAATTGTAAGTTACCAACAGTGGTTTTAAATTTTCCCCTAGGAATAGCAGTAGAAGTTGTATTTTCTCTTTTCCTATCAGTGGTCTCTTGTTTCCTTTTTTAATCTGATTGCTTTCTTGTTTTTTTTTTTTTTTTTTTTTTTTTTTTTTTTTTTTTTTTTTTTTTTTTTTTTTTTAAATCCATTAATCTTGCAAACCATAATCAAAGGTTAAGCCTGTAAAATAGCAGTCTGAATATAATTGCGATGGCAAATTTTTAGGACTGGTATGTCACAGAAGAGGTACGCATACATTTCATTTTGAATTTTAGCTTGTGCTAGCTATATGAGGAAGCAAGACCACACCATATGCCCAATAAAAGCTTCATTAGAAAGGCATTAGTAGATTAATCCAACTTACTTCATGGTTTATTTTATTTAGAATGTAATAAGGTAAGTTCATTAGTTTGCCGACTTAATGTTTTCTACTGTACCTCAAAGCAACCAGTAACAATTCCACTGAGATTCCCCAGATCTCACTAACACCTGTCAAGATAAACACATGGCTCTCTGGGGGAATCACCTTGGCAACACAACTGAGGGAATCTAGAAAAAAAGTAAGTCTCTCACACACAAAAGAGTGTTACACAGTCTAAACTTGATTAATGATTTTTCACATGTCTCCGAGGTCATATATCTCTTTAAAGTAGAAAAAAAGTCAAATCAATCTCTGAAGAACAAATATTTTGGAATGTACAATACTGCATCTGAAATGTATTTTAAAGAACTTGAAGGATGCAGAATAATTACGCAATTTGAATTGAGCCTCAGAAAGGCTGTCTGAGACCAGCAATTCAGTCTCCATCCCCCTAGGGCTAATATATTAGATTACAAGGATTACTGTAGTGGCAGTATTTGTGCCACTACATTTAAGATTATGTCAGCATTTTCATTTTAAACCTGTATGTTCAGAGGTTCATAACTCAGCTGTAGGAAATTTGCTTGGCATTACAAATGTGTTCTGCACAATGGTGACACTTTTTCTGGGGGAAAGAAAAAAAAAGAAAGAAAGAAAGAAGCTTAAAGCTAAATAAGTATTTTCAACTTATGACTGCCAAAAATTAATGTCGTCTTCTTGCAACTCTGCTTTTTAAATTCAGTTCCTTCTACGGTAACACTACTGCTGTCTGGAGTGTAAAGCAATGTATTGCACTGGAAAAAGAGTACATGGCTGTACCTTATTCCTTTCTTTGCCAAGACTGAAGCAGGACAAATGTGTTCAAGGAATTCAGGAGGTGGAATTTCCCTGCACATCCTCTCCTCGACCCAGGCCAGAAAAGTGAGGGGTGTTGTGTGATGTTCACGAGTCATAATGGGTGATATCTTAGAAATCCTATCAGGAAAACCTGATTTTAGGTGCTCCACAAACACCATTTAAGGCTCTCTTGGCTACCAGTGGGCTTCCCCACAAATGAAAAAAAAACCAAAACAAAACCAAAAAAAAGCAATCAACTTTTCCTTGCAAGGTTTTTAAACTCAGTTTCCCCATTTTGTGGCTGTTGCACTGAGTCTGTTGTGAGTTTTCCTTCGCATGGCATTTAAAGTCTCAGTTATTGTGCATGGTAAACAATATCAAGGGCTGCAAATAACTCTGTAATAGACAAACGTTTCCTGTTTCTGGAGGCCTTTATCAATGAATAGGTTTTGCATATGCTTCATATGCTCGTAGTGGATACAAAGGAGCCCAATACTGGGTTCTGCTATTGGCATTTGTCATCAAACTTCTTACTGATTGATTGACAACCTATTTTTTGTGGAGACTTGGTTTTTGTCCCCAGCTGGAGTATTTGCTGAAGAGTTCCAAGTCAGTAGCATTCCAGCTGTACCAGGGATCTCTCTTTTCTGTGGCAGTGCAGTGCCAATTGCTGCAGCAGCACTGGGAGAAGTCAGAGAGACTTTTGCAGGTTCTGCAGCAGCAGCCTAATTGCCCACAGATTAACCATTTATGTGGTAGCCCAGAGAGGACGTGGCTACAGGCTGTTGCAGCAGGACTACAAATATTTTAAATGCCTCTATGTACATGCAGGTGCACTTGGCTTTAATTCCTGTGGCTTTAGACTGGAGTCAAAGGGGGATGCTACACAAAGTCTTAGAAATTTTTGCGCCAAGTTAGACCAAAAAAACCCCTGGAAAATTTGACAGTAAGTGGCATCACAGCAGGGGGAGACAGAAAAAGCCAACTCCCAGTGGATTCTGAGCCACCCTCCCCTCAAGATAGGTCAAGCCAGGGCTAACACAAGTAAGATGGACAAACTTGGCAAAGTGCCCCGATGACTTATGGACCAACCAGAGCTACTTCAGACCAAGAGGGACCTTCTCTTCAAAGTCAAAATTCCCCAGTGCAGAATGTTCTCCACAAGCCCCTTCTGTTCTAAATTGAAAAGATCTGGCTTATGTGCATGGTTTCAATGAAATGAAACAAAATGAAAATCAGCTTGATTTTGACAGCAAGCAATAGAGAGAAAGAGATTACTTTATACACACAGAGTCAAGACACATTTATTATGAAGATTTAAGCCTATCTGGATGGACAGAAACTTATTAACTGTACCAGGATTTGTTTTGAACTATGCACAGAGAGAGAATAGCTACACTACAGAGAAAGCAGCCTAAGTATTCCCTTTGTAAGCTCCCCTTTCTTACATGATTACCAAAATTTCGAATTTCTGTGCATTTTATGGCTGCACAAATACTCCATCCGTTCCTCTAGAATCATATTTTTTGCCTCCTAAGTCTTCAGGTAGTTCATATGATAAAGTTTATTGGCATCAAGTAAACAGTTTCTGCCCTAGGTTATGTAGGTTTAAGGCACTAACTGGACACGGACTGACAGGCCTTGGTTCAGTATCTTGCAATTAACTGGCTTTTGAAAGCAACATTCTCTGCTGTTTAAAAGAGGAAAGTTACCACCTCCACTGTTATCAGACATCAGTAAAAGTGCTGAGAGATACAGTGTATAGGTCATTAAATTCACCAGTGTTTATAGTGGAAAGAAGAAACATTAGCTTGACTGTTTTCTTCTCTAAGCCTCTGTGGGCTGGATAAACATAAATTCTTGTCTGTTTAATAGTAATCACAAAATGTCCATGTGTTTTCAAATTAAGGGAGAGTCCAAGCCTAGTAGTGAGGAAAATGAGTAATGTAAAACATAGGTGGTGTGTTAAAGCTTTCCATAGTAAATTACATAGTATTACTGTAATACAGATACAGATTTGTGGAGGTGAGTTGGTTTGGTTTGGTTTGGTTTGGTTTTGTGGGGTTTTTTTGGGTTTTGGGGGGGTTTTTTGTGGTTTTTTGTTTTTGTTGTTGTTTTGGGTTTTTTTGTTTGGTTGGTTGGTTAGTTTTTTTGTTCTGCTGAACAGCACTTGAGATCCAGGAGTTTAAGAGCGGATGTTGGTACACTAAGTGCAGGATTAACTAGAAGTGGTCAGGAGAACCTGGTTGCATAAGGTGGCACTTAACCAAAAGGAGCCCTGAATTTAACTGACAGCTTCTGCTGGCCTAAGGCATGGTCTGCACTTCAGTTTTGCTGGTGTTGCTGAAGTTGTCCATCTTAGCTGATCTATCTGTACTGTTGCAGAGAGATATGGTCATGCCAGGAAGAAGTTTCAGATTTTATTTGAGGAAGAAATGTAAACTATACTCATGGGAATACTTTGTTTGTTTGTATAAATTTTCTTTAGGAGCATTTGGTGTTTATAGCCTAATGACACTAGAATAAATCAGGGAAAGATGTGTTCTTAAAATTAAGGATATTATTGCTCAAAAATTTAGAAGCCTACTGGTATTAACAGAGTTCATTTGGTGGCAATACCTTGATTAAAAGTCACATTTACTATCAATGTGACCTGCACAGGGTAAGTGTTAAATGGGACTAACTTCACTGAGCTAAGTTCTTGAGATACTAAAAGCTACGTTGTTAACACTAGCGTTCATATTCACACTTTATTTTCTATGCCTGCAGTGCAACATTTATTTGTTTACACAAACTCTTGTTTATTGCCTTCTTTTGTACTACTTCTTCCTCCTTTGAGTGAACCTTCACAGACTGATGCCAGCATGTTGATTGTGTTGAGTGTATAATTCTGTGTCCTTGGGGATTAAAACCAGGTTATTTCAACTTCAGTTTGTCCTCAGCTAACAAAAATTCATACTCTTATGTCAGCAGGGGGTAAAAAAGGCAAGCATTTTAAATAAGAAATGCTGCTTACCTTCAGTTTTCATAGTGTTTACTTGCAGAAGCTTTTAACTTGTCATTAAGAAACCTAACTCCAGCTGCCAAAACACCCAATTAAACTTTTTAAAAAGAGTCACAGAATCATGGAACCATTTAGGTTGGAAGAGACCTCTAGGATCACCATTGACCTAGCACTGCCAAGTCTGCCACTGAATCATGTCCCTAAGTACCACATAGAACGCTGCAATGGTTTGGGTAGGGAAGGACCTTAAAGATAATCTCATTCCAACCCCCCTGCCATGGGCAGGGACACCTCCCACTTGGCCAGGTTTCTCAGAGCCCCATCCAACCTGGCCTTGAGCACTTCCAGGCTTGGGGCACCCACAGCTTCTCTGGGCAACCTGTTCCAGTGCCTCGGCACCCTCACAGGAAAGAATTTCTTCCTAATATCTAGTCTAAATGTCTACAGGTCTCTTAAATACTTCCAGGAATGATTAATTCACCACTTCCCTGGGCAGCCTGTTCCCCCTGGGCAGCCTGTTCCCCCTGGGCAGCCTGTTCCAATGCTTGACAACACATGTAGAAATTTTTCCAAGTATCCAGTCTAAACTTTCCTGTCACTAGAGGCCATTTCTTCTTGTTCTATCCCTTGTTACTTGAGCAAAAAGACCGACACTCCCGACACTCACAACCTCCCTTAAATGAAAACATGCAAAAAGTATCTGACTACCAGGATTTGCTTCAAATTGGAAAGAAACATTATTAGCTTGCTGAAAACACCAAAAAAAAAAAAAAAAAAAAAAAAAAAAATTGAGCAAGACAGGATTTTACTGGAATGTCCCTCTTTTGCCTTCCTGTCTCCATCTTGCTTTCATACACACTTCCTTCTTCACCTTCCTGGTATTCTTTTAATTTTCAATCTTTTAGTATTTTCTGCAAATTAATTCTCTCCCATTTCTCACCCTTGCACTGCAGTAGATCACCTTTCTCCCCCATGAAACTTGGATAGTCTTCTCTTGTTCGTGGTTCAGAGTGCAGAGCCAGAAAAATGTCAAATGTTAAAATTAGAGCTGCTACACCCAAGGTGCTGATCACATTACCAGATCCAGAAAGAGATGCCTACTTAGGGGGCAGTCACCCCATTCACACTTTAATAGGGCACTTAGGTAAGAGTTAGATGCCTAAGTAGTTTTGTGAAGATTTGGCCTTTGTGTACTCAACTCCTGGTTTGGATGCATAGCAGCAAAACAATCCATTAATTTAACAGTCCCTAGGCAGAGTTTAATATCACAATGCAGCACCTAAAAATGACCCATTATAATCTATCTCATGAAAAAAAACCACTTCTCTAAGTAGTCTCCAGGCACAGATTAAAACTAGAAACTTTAGTGGCAGTTGTGTATGTGTGCTGCATAAATAGTACATATTTAATAAAGTAGAGCGCTTAAAAACCTCTCTTATCTTCAGTAAAATATTAAATGAAGTACCTTGGAAGTACCTAAACATTTTATTCATTTGTCCTTGTTTTTTAAGCACTTTGGGCCTCCCTGGCACAGTAGATGGCAGATGGAGCAAGAATTTCGATTAAGGTACTCAAACTATGAAGATACCCAACAACACAGAGTGCTTCCACAAAGTCCTGAATCCACACCAAAGTGGATCTCCAAGCAAAGCTGAACAAGCTGTGCTCGGGCTGGAAGGGATCTGCGAAAAGCCTCTCTCGGCAAGGTTACACCACCTGATGGGGAATCCCCCAGTGGGGATGGAGCCCTGCTTTCCCCGGTGCCGGCAGGGAAACTCCCACTGTAAGGTAGCACAATGCAGCTCCCGATGGCGTCCCTAAAACAGCACAGCCGAGCGAAGTCAGTGTAGACAGGACTTGCCAACTGAAATTTTATCTCTGCAACTGCGTTGCCAACTGTATCGTTACACGGTTGGCAATACCGGCTCCCTATTTCAGAGGAGTGATAACAATTTTAAGTTCCTCGTCTGTAGGATGTCTAGAATCATTAAGAGCAGTCAAGTTAACTACTGCCTGTTTCTAAAACGGCAGCAACATGTGAACAGTTTAATGAAAAACTGGTTCCAGTGACTGAAATATTTTGTTTCCTGAGTCAGATTGATAGAAAACCTAGTGGTATTTATGGATGAAATTTCTAACACACATTACTTGCATGAACAGGAAACATATATCAGGAGGTTTAATTTTATGAGAGCTGTCGAATCCAGGCTGACGTTTCTTTAAGGTTTCCTTCCTTTTTTTCCTTCCTTCCTTCCCTAACTCCGAAACTTAGCGAATTCATTGTCTTCTATTTTTTTAGTAGGTGACAGTGCATGACAGTTGAAAGCTGATAGTTTGGAAAATTGGTGTTTCTTCCTTCGCACGGAGGCTTTTGGAGACAGGTTGGAAAAGTCGCTGGCTTCCTCCTAGGCTGCCTTTCCCTGTGGCGAGCCGGGGGTGTTACAGAGTGGTCCCCGCATGGCACGGGCTGGTGCAGGCTTTCTTCGGGGGGTGCGTGTCTGCCCTCCCGCGGAGCGCAGAAAGGGCTCGGGCACTGGCTTGCTCCTTTCCTCACCGCGTTAAGGCTTTGTTATCATTTACCTCGGCGTCTTGGCAAAACTTCGGGTGCGTGGCGAGGCTGCCATGCGACGCGTCCAGGTGGGCAGGGGTGTGACCAGCACCGCCCCCGGGGCAGGGCAGGAGTAGCCGCTTGCTCGCCGCTGCTCCGGGGGTTCGGGGTCCTTTGGTCGCCGTTGCGGCCCCCGGCACGACCCCGAGGCCAAGGGCGTTTCTCTGGCCGGGAGGAGCGATCCGCCCTGGGCTGAGCGGAGCCGGGGCGAAACGCCTTTCTCGTTCCTCAGCCTACGCAGCCGAGCAAAGGTTGTGATTTCCCTTCGCACTCGCGGGAATTTGCGCCTCGGCAAATTGCAGCGGTTTTCGTTTAAATTAACGCCAAATGTATTTAAAAAAAACCCCATTCTCACGCCCACCGCTCGCCCTCTCGCTTTCACGCATCCGCACCCCGCACCCATGATCTCATGCTGCTGAAGGCATGGCACAAGATCTACGGCAGGCTGGGAGCGGGGGAGGGAGGGAAGGAGGGAGGAGAGGAGGGCCGGGAGTGTGCGGCTCGCACACCCTGCTGTGCCCAGGTGCGGTACTGCAGGGGCTGCGCCTCCGCGCCCGGCTCCGGGGGGCGCAGGACCCGCCGCGGGGGTGATAGCTTGGCCCTTGGAATACCGACCCTTGGCTTTTAAACGTGACATTGGCTCCCACAGCACCCTCGGCTCTGTGTGTGTGTGTCTGTGTCTGTGCGGGGCTGCTGGTGGTGTAGGGTAGCCGTCCCCGCTGTTTTGGGGGTAGGCGAGGGGAGAGCGCCGCGGCGGGGCCCCGCACCCGGGTGGCGATGCGGGAGCTGCCGGCGCCGCCCTGCAGCTGCGGGGGAACGGGGGAGTTCAGCTCAGAAAGGATTTTTTTCAGCCCAGTTTGCGGCCGCGGCTGAGGCGGGAGGCCGAGGTGCGGTAGTTGAGTAGTGCCGGAGAAAATCCCGGTAACTCTTTGTTCAGCGCCGTGCGTGTAATTACTGGATAATCACAGCCGGTGCCCGAATAGACGGAGGGAAACATCTGATGGGCGAAGTTTAGGCCAATTAAAAGACCCCGAAATCGTCCTTTTTAAGATGAAAGTCGGTTTTCAAGACACCGGTACCTCTGAACTATCGGAGGAGGGGAAGTGCTCCTGCCGTGCTGCTGACTCCGCGGCGCGGGTGGGGAGGAGAGGCGTGTGTGTGTGAGTGAGTGAGTGAGTGAGTGTGAGTGTGTGTGGATCCCCTCCACACCGCCCGAGCCGCGTTCTGGCAGTGCGCGGCTCCCGAAAGGCTGAGGAGAGGCAGCGCGACTGTGTGGGAGCTGAACTCAGCCTCCCTCTTTAACATAGGCTCGTCCTCTGCATTGCATCCAAGCCTCAGCGATTTGCTGTTCGGAGACTGCAGATTTGCATAGCCCTGCTCCTCGCAAGCATGCTTATTTTTATTTTTATTTTTTCTCCCAGCTTCTTTCGTAAGGGTGCACTATTCTCCCTGAAAACATCCTCGGGTATTACTGTCAATAGCCAGACCGCTGAGATTGCCGGAGCAGCCTGATTATTGTCTGGCGGCGTGTGCGAGTGTGTGTGTGTGTGTTGGCGAGTGTGAGTGTGTGTGCGCGCCGGGAGAGAGCTCGCTCGGTGAGGGCTCACCAGTTTGGAGATGAATGGAGGGAAGAGCAGCAGTTTGATTTTTCTCTGCTTTCCCAGCGCTGGCTGATGGAGTGGCATCCCCTTTTCTCTTTCTTAGCAGAAATGTGGCATGATTGGCTACACTGTGGATTACTGAGGATGGGGGAATGCTTGGCGTTCTCGTAGCCCTTGCAACTGTGGAGTATTGTTAATGAGCACCAGCCCCGGGAAAGCTGAAACTAACGATTGTTTGGGCGCGGGGCTTTTCCCCACTTTCACCTCTTTGCGAAGGCTCTGAACTGCCTGGATTCTCTGACTATGTCTCGGATTGTTTTGGGTAGAAGAAGACCTGGAGAAAAGGATCCTCATAGGCTTTCCCAAAGGGAAGAGATGGCTCGCCTGGTGCCGTGAGCTGCAGCCAGCGCCGTGTGCGAGTGTGCGAGCGCCTCTGCCCAAAGTTTGCCTCCGTTGCTGTGGCTGCTGCTCCTCCCGAGGACGCCGCGGGCCGGCTCGCCGCGCACCGGAGGATGGGGGGGCTCCTTAGGGGCAGCCCGGAGCCGGGACCCGCCAGCAGCGGCAGCAGCAGCGCCGGCGGCCGCTTGGCCCTGCTCTGGATAGTCCCGCTCACTCTCAGCGGCCTCCTTGGGGTGGCGTGGGGCGCCTCCAGTTTGGGCGCTCACCACATTCACCATTTCCACGGCAGCAGCAAACATCATTCAGTGCCTATCGCTATCTACAGGTCACCGGCTTCCTTGCGAGGCGGACACGGTGGGTTCGGGTGCCGCTCGGTCCCTGCGCGGTCGGGGGCGCGCCGCCCCGCAGAGGTCAGGCGCGGGCNGGGCCGCCGGGCATCCCCTGGGGCCGGAGGCGTGCCCATGCCGTGCGCGCCGAGGGGTCGCTGCGGGGTCCGCGGGAGCGGGGCAGGCGCTGGAGCGGAGGCTCTTCCCGCACCCCGCCGCTCCCTGCCCCGCCGCAGAGGCAGCCGCCCGGAAAGCCCAGCCCGGAGGCGCCCGGAGCAGCGGGCCCCGGCTGGGAGAGCCCCGCCTCGGTCCCCTCCCTGCCCCGGTGCGGGGACACACGCTCCGGGCAAGCCGCCCCCACGGCGGAGGCAGGGCAGGGCGCCCGGGGACCCCGGCGAGGAGCGAGGGGCGGGGAGGGAGGAGGGAGCCGGTGCGCTGCTTAAACCGCTGGTGATGATCGTGCCGCTTCCAGTTCATTACCTTGGTCGAAAGTCGATGAACTAAAGCAAAGGTCAGCTCGTTATGCTGGGGATCGGGGGAGCGGTAAGCGCTGAGACACTGAGGGAGGGAAGCGATGCCCACTGTAGCGGGCAGCAAAGGGACGGAGATGGAATTCATTCCAGGTGCAAATACATTTTGCTTAAGAACGCCAGTGCTCCGGTAGTTAGTTTCTGAAGTGACAGGAAGCTGCTTCAGTGCCTTTTGGAGAGCCCCGTGCAGGTCTCTTTCTTTTTGCAGCCAGACTTGCGAGAACCTGCACATCAATACATGCAGAATAGGTATGCATACATATGTTCGGTAGTACCAAAAGCTGTCAAAGAAAGCGAAACACCAGACTGTGTTTTAGGGATTTAAAGCCTCCCTTTGTCTCCGAGGGAGGAAGAGAAGATAAAGAAACCCCCTTGTCGGTTTCTGATTAGATTATACAGTTTCATTCTTCTTCATTTTCTCGTCTTGCCTTGCTTCATTTGCACGACCATGCGATGTCATTTACAGGCTTTGCCAAGTGAAAACCAGATCTTGTACTTAACCTTTACTTCTCTGTGCAAGATGACCTAGTTGCAAGCACGAGGTTGTTAGGAATTATTGGATTTTTTCCAGTGATTAACAATGCTGGTGTTGGTGGAAACGGTAACATTGTTTACCTGAAAATTCCCACTGTGTGCTAAATACCCTTTGGTACATAACTGCTGGAAAAGATGAAGTGCACAGATATGCCTCTTCTTAAGCATTTTTTTTTTAAAGTTATATGACTGGTCTAATTAAAAACAAAACAATTGAGACATTCAGGCCACCACTCTTCTCTGTAGTGCACTTGAGGCAGTGCAAGATTGAGAATGCTGCGTGTTCTGAAATGTATGTGTTACAGGGGAAAATTAAAGATGTATGTGTGTGCACACATATGTACATGTTTATTGTTCTCTCAGTTTCTGCCCATATGGGGTTATCATGTAGGGCCTTGCTATTCATTTGAGGGAAGGCTAAAAGGATGAGGGGAAAAGAAAAATGATTGTAGAGGCACCAGCTATGATTCCTTAGAATGCATTTTAAAATCACACCTTTTGCCAGTGTTTGAAAACATTACCTGGGACCCAGTCAAAGAGTGATGTGTAAAAAGCCAGGATTCTAAGAAGAAATAAGTCTTATTAAAGAAAATGAAGAGGTGGAGCTGCCCTTAAGGACTTCATGGGGAAGCCCAGGAGCCTCTCCAGAAGTTAAGTAGCTGATTTTATGAAAAGAGGGATGTTCTCTGCCATAAGACAGCATTTCAGAATGTTTACTGGATAACTCTCTTTGCTCTCCTGTGTTTGTGAGAAACTCTGCTATCTGACAGCATTTTAAAACATTTAATTCCTTTCATTATTAATTCTTCAGAGAGGTGTTCCCATTTGCTTCTGTGAGCCCGACAGAAGCATTTCTGTCTCAGGCTGAGCAGTGTTGGACACAGTTCCTGTGGAGCCCAACACTGCATCTCTAAGCATCAGTCAGAGGGAGCTGGGTGAGGGAGAAGGGAGTGTGTCTGTCTGCTTGTTCCTCACCTGCTCCTCTCCAGTGTCTCTAGCCCCTGCTGACTTAGCCAGGTGTGAATTTGTTTCTCAGGCTTGTATCCTTTCAGCCTCAGCTCTATTCAGTTTTGCAGCTATTTTGTTCTAGTCTAATATGATTGTACATAAAAAATGGCAGGTTTTTCTTGTTACTTTGCCAGCTTTTTGTAGCATCATACCTGCTAAAAGTGGAAAAGAGCTTTTAGGGCAGGTCAATTAGTCGATCCAAAATGGAAGCATTGCTCTCTAATACTGTGAATTAGAAGTGTGAAAGGAAGAGAAATGATCAGCTGGTTCAGGCACTCAATAAATGTCACCACAGTCCTCAGACATCCACACCCTTCCCCTTTACCCCTGGCACTGGCTAGCCCTGACACCCCCATCCTCTTGGGCTTAATTTTTTTAATATTTCAGTTTTCCTTGAGCCAACCCAATTTCAGCCAGTAGTATAAGCAAAGCCAAAAGCCCAGCATGGTTGGATTTCTTCCATTTCTTTTAAAAAACAAAGCCACAATCTTGCTTCTAACATTCTCATCAGGTAATTTTGCTGGGATTTTGCTTAGTAGTGTGATCTCATGCGGTTTTAGTGGACAGTATTGTGCCTCACAGAGACATAAACAGAATCCCAACCAAGCAATTAGCTCATCATATTAGACAAAAAGTAGTTCAGCACACAGTCTTTTAATACACTAAAAGTCAAAATTAAACATCTTTCAAGCTTGACCAAATGATTTTTCAGTTTTGCTTTCTGACTCTCATTAAACTCACGTGAAGGATGGATCAAAGATTTGAAAGTTTAACCACAGGAAGGAATAAGAAAATTATTCTGTGGATCACGACATCAACAATGTAAAGACAAGTACTGAGAAGTAGAAGAGAAACTAATATTCACAAATATAAATCATACACTGCTCAGCCCTCACCAGTGGTCTCTTGTAGCATGTGGTTTATTTGATGATTTATGTCCATACCTACTTAATCCATTTAAGAAGGTGGCTATTGCTTTTGTTATAGCTATATCTACCATGAAGTCTGGGGTTTTTTTGAGTAGATAGAATAGTTCATGCTCTAGGTTACAAAAGCAAGGATGGTCCATGGCTAAATCCATATAAGAGGAAAGAGATTGCAACTTCCTCATTAACTTTAAATGAAGAAAGGCTATTTCTTTAAGAATCCAGGAACATGATGGATCACATGTGAAGGGAAAATTGCATGTTGAATATGTTAAAAGTGTAGCCATATGGATGGCTGTCATCATCCTCATTCACTCCTGACTTCTTGCAAACACTTCTTCACTGTCTACTCTTCTACGGCTCCACGATTCCCTACCATTCACTTATCAAGTGACAAGTACTTCTGATTGCTTCTTCTTTCTGTGCTCTCAGCATCTTGTTGAGGCTAAACACAAACTGATTCTGGGTTTTTTTAAATTTGTGTGAATAGGAGCCAGGAGGTGCATAAAGAAATCTGTGTGTTGGTATGTGCATGTGCTGGGAAAGAAAAGGTAAAAATGGGGAGGGAATAGGATCCACATGCTCATGGGTAGAACAGGAAGAGCTGAGCTCTTTGTGTAGTAGGGCTTGTGCACTTAAGGGACTGAGTTAACTTGGTGCCAGAAAAGTTGGCTCCATGAGGCTTTGTACCAACATGTGGGCCAGTGGTTTAGGAGGAGCAGAGACAGTCTGAAGGAGAGAGAATGGGGTTCTGGGAGCAAATCTTAAGAAGGTGGCAGTTTGGGTTGGTTCTAGGGACCTTTGTGGTGTAAAAGTAGAAGGATTTAGGAGATTGAGCTTCAGCAGCAAAGCTCCTGAGCAGGAAGAAGGCTTTGTGGAAAATGAGAGTTTTGAGGAATAAAAGTTGGCATGTTTTTGAGCTGAGAGCTGAGGGTGGTGCGTTACCACAGCACATCCACTCCTCCAGTGTTTTCCATCCAGAGCATGATGCGGCAGCAGGGACACCCATATTGATCTGCCACTCCTGAGCTAGGCCAGCTTCTTCCAGGCTCTGCTGCACCACTTTTGGCAGAGCTCACATGCTCTGGGTTCATCCAAATGATGTCCATTTGGAGGCACTTCTGCAGCAGAGTCACCAGCTCCCTGTTAGTGCAGTACCCAACAGCAGCCTGGTCAGGCAGCCCCTGTTGAGGGAAGATGCCTGTTGAACTCCACTGGAGTTTTCACCAAATAAGAACTGCAGGACCAGAATTGCAACACTGCAGTGAAATAGTTTATTACTGCCATTGTGAAATATATGACCCAGAGAACTTTGAAAGATGTCCCTATGATGTGTAGAAAACATTTTATTTTTGTAAGAAAACCCCAACTTATTAGTTGGTGAAAATAATTTCATGGCCTTTTACTGGATAATAAACCAAATAAGTTTAGGGATTAGGGTAAATGACATTTTTTGGTTACAACATGCTTATGTTGCAGAAAAGAGTTATATTTTAATTAAAACATCAAATGTAAATGTTTCCAGATGTTCAAGCATTGTTACTCAGTGTGATGTTAGAGGTAGAGGTGAAAAAGTCTCATTTTCATCTTATAATTGCCTTTTTAAATGTTTTTCAAACCTGTTTGTATATCACAATCTTTTTAAATGCTTCCTTTTCATTCACAGATTTTCCAATGCATACTGGTTCTGCTCTGAGTACTTCTTACAGAAAACATTTAGACATTTTCAGGTTTTAAGACTGTAAAGCATAGTAGCTTTCTCAATGTCTTTAAATTATATAAATTTTATATCCCCTTTCAAAATTTCCAATATGCTCCATCAGTTATTATCCCCATCAAAGTATTAACATCAGCTGGAATGGAATGAGTAACAAAGCAATTTCAGTCAGCATAGTGGTTAATCGGCTGTGCAGTTGGATATGCATATTAGGAAGTGGGGTTTCTATATTATTATTTCTGTCAGTATGGCTTGTCAAGGAGGCACACAGTCTTCAGCAGGATTGGGCACAGTCTGCAGCACTGTAATCAAAAGTGGAATGCTGCCCATGGATTTCTGATAAGCATCTTTATACAAGCCCCACTGCCTTGGTACATGCATAGCTATTGATTGACTGGGGTGCCTTTACAAGAGCTAAATAAATAACAATGCTGTTGTCACTTATCAGCAACACCACTTTTGCCTCAGCCTGTGGTAACCATGTTTTTTAGATTTAAAGCATGTTCTATTGTCTTTTAATCAAATACACTTTGAAATAAGTTATCAGAAGAAATTAATTTTGCATTCAATGCAGTGTACTTCCCACTGTTTCTAATTTTCAAAGATGGATTTTTTCTGGTAGTGAAAAGTTGACTTGGCTTTAAGGGAAATTTCGTTCTGTCTCTTCATTTTATTCCAAGGGAGACGTCTGTAGACAAAACTACTATGCCCAGTGTGATTTAAGCATAACCAATTCTGCAGGTCTAATATTTTCTCCCCTTTCTCACCCAGATGGTCATTACCAAGGTTAACCATGGGATAATAGGCTTGATTATTGGGATTTCAAAGGATCACTAGTGTAGTTCACTTCAGTTTATCTTTTGTCTTTCCTTGGTCAAAGTTTGCAGTAGTTCTTAACCTTTCTGAGTAATCAAGATGACATTGCTGACCTCTTTCTTGTCTTTCTCCAGACTCAGTTAATTTATCTCTCTGTGATTAAGTTTGATGTCCTCATGCCTATCACAGTATCTGTAATGCATTTTTCTAAGCTAACAACTTCCTTTCTAGTTTGTAAATACATTGTAGGCAGAGCTGATAGATCTCGCTGTGATAATAAGCTGACTTGTGAATGTAGCTGTGATTATGAGGAGAATGGAATAGTCTAATTTGATGAAAGAAGGTTTATTATAAACAAAAACACTGTTCTATACAATTAAAAGCGACAAACATAGAGGGGCCGTGTACTTACCATCATTTAGATATTATTTACCTTCTGAATAGCTACACGGATGTCTGGAAGGACCTTCCCTGCCTCTTTCTCATGATTTTATATACATTTGTGCACAGGCATGTGCATGCTCTTCCACATCACAGTTGTTCCCTGATAATGAGAAAACGGTCCATAGTGGTGAGTTGAAAAAGACAGCGTTTCTCTAAGAGTTGAAACTGTTAAAAAAATACTCAGTGGCAATAGCCATTAATCACAGATGCAACTGGTCAGAACAACAGAATTAATTATTCCTTCCCCCCCTAATTGACTGAGAAAGTAAGCCAGTAAAATCAAGTGGGAAAGGAGGAGGGAAGGAATAGTGCTGCTAGATGTCACTCCATAGGACTGGGATAAGGTGGTAGGGAGGGTGCCATGCTTAGGAGCAACCACCATCTATGACCCATGATTATGGAGTCACTGTAGAAAAATCATTCTGTATTCCTGAAAGCACTGAAACAGTCAAATCCACCAACATAGCCCAGATTAAGGGTATGACTGGCTCGTGCACTGTAAGTAGCCTAAGAGTCAAAAAGCTTTTGTTTCTGGGGCTTGGTTGACAAAGAAAGTGCATATACAATAAGGACATGGTATCTGGGATCCTGGATCCCAGAAGGCCAGGCAAGGTTGGAGCTGAGGCAGGGTTTATGTGGAGGGGTAAGGAATGTACATAGTCTTCTTTATTTTTTTTTTCCCCTTTTGCATATTTGAACTATAGGGGGCAAGTCTTCCTTTAAAATCCATAGCTAGGTATATCCTGAAGAGCTTGCTGCTCAAACATGGAGAGACAGAGGCTCAGCAACAGAAGATTTGCTCAGATCCTTCTGGAGTTTTGGGGGCTTAGCAGGGGATGCCCTTGGACAACTACTCTAAAATGTCAGAAGTGTTAACTCTTTCTTTAACTCTCTTTTACTACAGCTGTGCATGCAAAGAAATGCCAACAAGCTTCTAAAGCAAGTTGATTGCTTTCTAAATGTGCTCTTTTATCCCTGCATATCTGCAACTGAGTTAGGGCTTCTCTAATTTACTTAATTAATTCAGCTCATCTGCATTTGTAAAATAAAGAACAGAGAATGACTAGACTTGGAGAAATTTCAAAGAACATGAGAAAGTTTCTCTACCTTGAAGAAGAATCAGATATAGCCTTAATCCATGTTTGCATTGCTAAATCACTGGAGTTGGTTGTGTTTCTCAGTGACAGCAGCTCTAGAGCCCTGGGAAGTAGGTGGAGAGATGGGGACAAATTGCCATGGGTGGGGCTCCTCCTGACTGACCAGTGGGGATGAAGAGATGTGAAGGAATTGAATGCTACAAAAGGCACTGCTTCTAACTGTTGATCCAGTCCCGATTTGATTTTATTGAGGTCAAACACAAAATTTCCACTGCACAACCTGATTGGTTTTGCATCTGTCAGACACGACATCAAGCACACAACACTTCTGCCCTGGTCTCCCTCCCTAAAACAATGCTGTGAACAAAATATTGCAAATAATAATGCAAACACGTGTATTTTTGAAATGTTTGATGCAGTTAGTGGATGTGTTCACTTTATTTCACATGACAAGAATTATGAGGGAGCTTTCAGCGAATATAATGAATAGCCATATTTATGGAAAACATATGAGCATGAATTGAATCATGCCGTTATTTTGGGTTTGGATAGTCAGTGCCCACAGAGAGGAGTTTGGAAGTTGTAACAAAACAACAGATGTGAGATTAGCCCCTTTGGCTGTGTCTAAATGGATGAGTCCTAAAATCCTGGTGTCCCAGTTGGTCAGAATATTCTGTGGCACTCCTCCAAGCCCCATCATTCCACTCATCCTCTTCTCAGGCTGGTTTGTGTTTGCAGTTTGCCTTGGATTTTAAATTTAAAATTGTGGATTTTACCAAACCAGAAAGCATGCAC
Organism: Chaetops frenatus; assembly: GCA_013400775.1. NCBI lineage: Eukaryota > Metazoa > Chordata > Aves > Passeriformes > Picathartidae > Chaetops > Chaetops frenatus. The sequence continues at coordinate 173,139 of VZTR01017495.1, forward strand.
CCCCAACCCTGGCATTCAGAGCAGCTCTCAAATACTGCTGTTGATTATTCTAAAAAAAAAAAAAAATAGGAATGCTGTGGCTGTCCTCTTCCTAAATAACCCCTTATCTTACGTGAGGCTAAAGAGAACATTACCTGGGCAAGTGAAAGTGAGGGTAAAGACTACAGTTGTTTTACTGCTTAAAGGCTTTTCCAAGCAACTTTTTATTTCCTGGAAATTCTACTGAATTTGAGAGTGTGACTGCTCCCATTACACCTTACCGATTAGAAGACTTTCATTTTCGAGTTTTATGTCTAAGAAACTTGAAATATGGTGTTAGAATTTGTTGGCTAGAAGGTGTTANGCTCTTAAAAAAAGTGTTTGTGTTTATTATAAAAAAAAAAAAAAAAAATAGGAATGCTGTGGCTGTCCTCTTCCTAAATAACCCCTTATCTTACGTGAGGCTAAAGAGAACATTACCTGGGCAAGTGAAAGTGAGGGTAAAGACTACAGTTGTTTTACTGCTTAAAGGCTTTTCCAAGCAACTTTTTATTTCCTGGAAATTCTACTGAATTTGAGAGTGTGACTGCTCCCATTACACCTTACCGATTAGAAGACTTTCATTTTCGAGTTTTATGTCTAAGAAACTTGAAATATGGTGTTAGAATTTGTTGGCTAGAAGGTGTTATGTATAACGGTACGTAGGCCAAATGATCATTTTGCCTGTGCTGACTCCTAATAGGAGCCCAGTCATATATTAAGATTGAAGCCAGAACAATTTTTGTAATGATCGTTTTAAATTTTTGTAGAATCTTCTCACATTAGCTCGTGAAGCTTCTTTTCATCACTCAGCAAAATCTGACAGCTTTAGCTGTTGTCTGACATGAGTGTAGTAAAATCCACTGTATGGCATTTAGAGGGAGAACTTGGTGAAGAAAGAATAGTAGCAACATTATTTTGCAGAAACAGTAGCAAAAACAAACATCTCATTTTGAGATGTTTGACTTTCTTACTCTGCAAAACACTGCAAAACTGCAGTTAAGCATGCAGATAAGAGGAGTTATTGGTCTGCTACAAAGAAGAGTGGCCCATAAATGCCTAACAGGGACACTTAAATTTCAGTAGTAGCTGGCAGTGGTTTTGCCAGTTGTATGGTTATCTAAATGAAAATGCAGTTCCCACATAATGTGCAGAAGCTGAGATTCAAAGAGCCTGAGGTCAGCAAAGGTAATTAATTTAAATGGGAAAAACATGTGATGTATCTTCTACATATCAATAGAGGCAGCTATTGATGCTGATATAAGTAACAAGTGACTCACCTGAAGATTCCTGAGACTCTGTCTGTTCATTGTTCTTGTAGGATAAAATTTGCATGCCAGGGAACTTATACAGTTTGGAAAGGTGGTTTCAGTGAAATCAGTGCATCCTATGTTGGTTTTGCTGGCATTTGGGATAGGGATGAATGTCTGTTTCAGTACAAGGTCACTGCTGGAGAATGGAGAAAGACATATCCTAAGCTGGTCATAGCAACTGTGGTGTGAGTAAACAAATATGTCAGGATTTTGCAAAATTTTTTTGTTTGTTTCAAGTCATTAACTTGAGCTCAGCTGGCTATTTGATAATCACTCTGTTCCTTATTTCCTTTTTCCAAATGTAATTACTTGAAATGGAAGAAAAACAAAAAGAAGTAATTATATGTAATCTAGGAATAAATTTACATGTGCACACAATGTGCGGCGGTACTTTTGTCTTCTGTAGGGGTCAGTTAATTGACAAAGTATAGTGTGGGAAAACAAGATCAGAGGAAGAAAATGAGCAGTCATTATTGCTAAATGAGACTTAGTGCAAATGTGTTCAACATTGCTAAAAAACCTCTCTTTCTGTCATGTGGAAAAGTGGCACATGCATTAACCCTTGTCCTGCATATGCACTGGTGTCTCTCCAGCACTGCTGCCTATCTTGGCTTGTCTGGAATGGTTATTCCTGTTTCACAGAGAGGAGCTGAGACGCAGTGAATCAGCTTTGCATTCATCTCCTCTTGAATGACTCAAAGAAACCACACACTGGCCAGATTGGCCACCTGAAAGTTCCCTCTGTGTCTCTTGTGCACTCGCCCGTGATGCAGGAGCCGTATCTGGGGCATGGCCAGAGTGTGTTACAGCTCCACTGGCACAGCTCAGAGCAGAGCCCGTGCTGGCTCAGCGTATGCCAGGCTTCAGTCATCCCTCAGTGAGCAATTCCTTGGGCAGGGCTCTTCCCACTGCTGCCTGGGAAACCAGCACCTAAACCAAACCCAGCACAGCACAGGTTAGGAATTATTGTGCTCTGCATTTGCTGGTGCCTGTTCATGAACAGCCATCCGGTTTTTCCCAGGAGAACACACAGCTCTGCCTGCCTAAACGTGAGACCCATCTCTCCATAAGAGAGATCTCCATCTTTCTTTCTTCACACAGCAGCCTAGAATGGGAAAAGGAATGAAAGACTCAAGTTCTGTATTGCTGTTTCATTCTGTTGTGTTGTGCCAATGCTAAGACCCAGGAGCATTAAAACAATGGGCAAATAATGAACAAATAACACTCTTCTTCCTTTGCTGTGTAGGTCACACTGTGGGATTCATCGAACTGACATGTGGAAAAAAAAAAAAAAACCAAACCAGAAAAAGGGGTATGCAAAAACATGGAAGAGGGGAAGAAGAAAAGGAAAATGAGTCGAGCAGACAGCATACCTTTGTTTAAGATAAACAGACATATTTTCTCCCTGTGAAAATTTCTATTTCCTTCACATCCTCCTTAGGGAGTAACTCCACAGTTATCTGTTTTGATTTGTGTAGAGCTATTGTAATTATTTTAGGAGTAGAAAAGGGCTAAAATACTGACCGTTGTGCATGCCAATACACCAAACTTTGAGCTCTCATGCCTTCACAGATGAGGTTTGCCTGCCTTTTGGTAGAAGTCAAATCTTTCCAAACTCCCCATCATTGCTTACATTTCTGTGTCCATAAGAGGGGCAGTTGCCTTAAATATCGTTCTCTGCTTGTCTTGCAATCCCGGTTGCTCCTGGTATCTGATGGCTATTAAGTGAGAAGGGCAGTCATAACGCATTGAGTCGAGATTTGAACTGGTGGCTTCACCTCATGTCATTTTGTTTTACAGATACTGTTTGCCATTTAAATGTTCCCTCTCCATGTAATTGCTCTGGATGTTTGAATGTTGGCATCAGTAGGGAAAGTATTTTCTCTCGATTCCATGAGTGAATATGAATGAGGTGAGGATTTCATTCAATGAAGACAGCTTTGTTGAAAAGGATTAGTTGCTTTCATTACTGTAGGACTGTTAGCATAATTAGCAGTTCATCAGAATGATTTCACAGACCATTTTTTGTGACAATGACCGGGGAAAGGCTTTCTAGATTGCAGTGAGTCTGTCTGATTTACCATGTGCAATACCCACAGATATGAAGAGCCAGCAGTCATAGAGGGAAGGTCAGCAGTAGCTTTCTTTCATAATTTTATTTTTCATCTCTTTTTTTGTTCTAAATAATATGTCGTGTAGCGTGTCTTTTATTGCTTATCTTAGTGAATGTTACAGTTTTTAATATTTGTATTATGGTGGCATCTAGAAATTTCAGTCAGAGGTTATAAGCCCATTGTGCTAAGCAGATGGATTGAATAGAAAAAGACAAGAAAGCTGAGGAAATAATCACTCTTTACTGCTGACAGTACTCTCCAGGGTAGGTTTCAAAATAGCTCAAGAGCTGTGTAAAATTATTAAGCTGTTCCCCATGTACTGCAATCCACTTTCATATTACACTGGCATGAGGGATCTCTGTAGAGAGGAGGGGCTGCAAATAAGGTTTGCAAGAGGGTGGGGCTGAAGATTGTCCCTGAAAGTCCAGATTTTACTGAGTCCAATGGATGAGCGCACACTAACAATATGCATCAAAGTGTTCTGGATGCAACTTGTCCACTACAAAATCTCTGCATTGATGAAGCCTGTTTAGTCCCTCAGAGCAAGGTTTATTGGGCATAAAATCCAAACCAGTGTCCTTCTGTTTCTTTGGCATCTTTATAACTTTCTTCGCTCATAGCAGGAAGAGATGAGAAATCAGGGAGCATTACTCTTACCTAGTAGAAGCATAATGTTAATGAGATATTTTAGTAGATCTTGGAGGTCAATTTTTACTCTCTGAAGTAGAAAAATGTTTCCTCAGACTCTAGATTTGCAGTGTGGTGTCAAGTTTTTAAATTTTTGAGGCATTTTTAAAATGTTATTTTTTAATACAGTATACGTTTGGTGCATATACGAAGTAGAAAAACCACAAATAAAGATGTAGCACTGAATCACAATTAGAAAGGAAAAAAACCCATTACCTGTCATGGAGAAAACCCTGAAATAATAAATGCCACCATCACATTTTACTGCTATCATAAATAATTATTCAGCAGGTGTCCATAGGCTCAATTTATTGTATCATATTCACTTAAATGTGTTTATGAAACGATCCTTCTGCACACACATGCATTTTATCAAATTTTAGATTCCTTGATAAATGGCACAGACCTTTTTTTGCTATGTGGCACAGTCTGTCGTACCTCTAATCCAATTTTGAAATAAAGGTATTCTTAGATCTTCTTCTAATAAGGCTATTCATCTTGCTACAGTTATTCCTCCTTTCCTTATTTTCTTATGGAATGGATTAAGATTTAATAATGATGTATTTCCTAATAAACAGAGCTAGAGGACAGCTTATTCCATTACCTTAGATATACCCTAGTTACATCTTCACTGGAGGCCATTAAATATCCTTGGACAGTATTAACAATATATAAAAGGTTTCTTGTTTTTTATTTCAGAAGAGACATCAATCCAAATGTTCTGAGCTACATTGCATAATTGTCCAAGAGTTAAATATGCACAGTGAAGGTATAGTAGTTAAAATGTATTGGTGTATATCTAATATTTATAGATAACCCTTTCAAAGAAGCCAGGATGAATTGCCATGTTCAGCCATTCTATCTTAATTCTAAATCGCTGCCTCTATGTTTTCTTTTGCAGTCAGTCAGTCAGCCAAAGACCCTGTAGAACATTTACCTTGCAACTTTGCAATTTTAATTATCTGATAAAGTATATTAAATTGTGGTAGGGGAAAAAACAATTACAATTTCTCAGTAAGTTCATATCTTACTAGTATTTTTCTAGAAGTGGGATCCAAGATTGTAACCGATTTGAGAGAAGAGGACTCTCCAGTTCCCTGCTTTTGCTTTGCATTTCAGATTTGGGTCTTTGGGTAGTGCCATCACTGGCACTCAGTGTTGCTGATTCAAACTGTTGTATTTTGGCCAGTAAACCTGTTTTAGGTCTAATTTGAACCTACACAGACCGTGGCAGATTCATGATAATGCAGTGATATTATGCACAATAAACACTCTCTGACATCATTACTCAGATACTCTGGAACTAAAAAATGGAACATGGGTAAACTTTAAGGTTGTATGAGGTCTTTCTGCATCCTGTGCTTATAGTGATTGAACGAGCCACGCCCTCACCAGCTCAAGGTGCTGCCAAGTGGCTCTCAGCTCTTTCCCTCAGGCCTGGCCCTGAGGTGTGTCTGCAGCAGGAGATGCAGAGGGATGCTGCTGACTGTGGTCAGAAACACCTCGGTCAGATCCTCTCCTAACAGAGACAGTTGGAAACTGTATTTTGCAGTGTTTCATGGCCACACCTTCCAGGAAGGTCACCAGTTAGGTTTGGTGTATGCATTGCTTTTTAAAGCATTTGTGCTGGCAGAGTTGTTGGAGATGCAGGACTCCCCAAGTGTCAGTGAGAGTTATCTAAACTAAGGTGTGATTTGACCAGTGGATAAAACTTCCTCTTCATGGCTACAAACTCCAGAACCAGGAGAAAATTAGCCAGCTACAGCTCTCCCTCCAGCCTGACCAGCATCCTCAGCAGGTAGCTGGGGAGGGAAGTTAATGCATCACAAAATATGGACAGTCCTGTTTAATTTAAGAAAGGAGACAAAAGGCCTTCCCTGCTGCTTGTTTTATGTTCCTGGGAATATTACGTAGCAATAGAGTCTTTGGTGGATAACAGTTGTATAGGGTAAACACTGTTGCCCAGACAGCCAAATGAATCATCCCTGAAGTGAAAGCTACACATACTGAAATATTATCCAGGTATTTTAGCAATTTAAAGGATGTCATTTTATATGTTGGGTATTTCTTAGATGTTCCATTAATTTAAGAACTCTCTATATAAATGCTAATTTAATTAAAATGTCTTTGTATCCTAAATATAAATGAAAACAAGGCTAAAGCCTTGCTGAAAGTTAGCGTGGACCTCTACTTGTGCATAATTTTTGTTATCTTCTGCAGCATGGTCTTTCTTTTCTTTCTTTAAAAGAACAATATGCATGAACATTTCTTGTCTCTTCTTTTAAAATTTCTTGTAACAGAGTATTTTTAACAGGCCACTTTTGCTTTCAAAATTAAAATTTCCCCCACAAATGATTGGTAAGAATAACAAAAGACTGTGTTTCAACTTGGGAGGCATGATGATGATACCAGTTGGCATTTAGCTGTCCCATATATTAATTCATGCATGTGAAATAAAATTATTATACTTAGAACTTTTGGTCTTTTATCCAGTCCCTATCAGAGAAGATGACTTTAAATGAAAAACAGTTATAATTTTTGTTTTCCTTTTACCAATGGTTCTTTATTGAGAGAAGAAAGTAATGCTTTGCCTCCTACGTAAATATATTTTTCTGAAAATACACCTACATAAGGGCCAAGCCAGTCATTTTCAGACATGGTAAATATGATAAATTGGGAGCCTTGAAGGAGAGCAGAGTCTGCAGAAAAGGCAGACTATCCATGGGATTGTGTAGATGTACCAGATAGCCCAGTTTTACCACCAGTGATCCCAGTCCCTTGTTAAGATAGTTCCCTGGTTGTGCTATAAACCTTCAGCTGGCTTCACCTGTTGTCTTTGGCTGGATCTGTGGATCTGTGCTGTATGCAAAATTATGGGCTTTTTGAAGCAGACTTGTCTTCAGTCATTCCCATGTGTGTGTATATGGCTGTGTTTTTGAGTGTGTTTATTTTCCTTTTAACAAGGACTGTTCATGGTTCAACCCCAGGCCTCAAGCAAGACCCACCCTCACTCACTCACTCACCCACCACCAGTGGGGTGGGGGAGAGAATCAAGAGAGTTAAAGTGATGAAAGTCATTGTTTGAGATAAGGACAGTTGAATTAGTAAGGCAAAAGTCATGCATGCAAGCAAAGCAAACCAAGGACTTTGTCCACCCCTTCCCATGGGCAGTCAGGTGTCCAGACATCCCCAGGACAGCTGGGCTCCATCACATGTAACAGTGACTAAGGTAGAAATGCCATTGAAATGCTTAATGAGCCAGGTTCTGATCTCCTGAATCCTTAACAATTAGACTTAATCTTACCTCAAAAGCTGCCTTTGTATATAAAGGTGTGATTTCAGCTTTCTGTGTCCCAAGAAACTGCACAACTCTATTGACATGGACCAGGGCAGGAGTGGGGAGTTAGTTTTATTGCCAACTGTTCTCGGGCTTCCCACAGGCAAATTAAAAACTCCTCTCTGCTCCTGTAGGACTGGTAACAATCTTCAGTAAAATATTTCATGAAAGAAGGGATAAGGAATAATATTATGTGATTATTATTTAAAAAGAGATTTACATGTATTGTACTTAGGTCAGGCATTTGCAACAGTGTCATCCACTGCTTTAAAATATGGGTAAGCCAAAGGGCCAGCAACAGCATCAGGATATTATTTCTTCAGGGATTTTAATATCTTGTTTGACTGTGCAGGAATCTCTCATCTCCAATTGCAACAAGCATTTTTTTTCCCCTCTAACAATAGGAAACAGTAAAACATGAATCTGGTTACTCATGTTTGATCTTTTAGCCATCTGTGGTGGGAATGATGAAGTAGCTGTTGTGTTCATATGATTCCCATTGATACATAAGCATGTTTGAGAAGACAGACTGAGTTTAGAACCAGATCTCCTATGGCTGAATTGACTAGAGGGAAACCCATAATTGCAGCATGGGTTCAGAGCAATAATAACAAATAATTACTGATTCCAGAAGGGAGACAAAGGTTTATAATTTCATATGTGCTATTAATGCATGCACTGCTGTTGCCTTGTGTGCTGTGGTAAGAAGGATCTTTTCCCTCCTCTAGCTTGGGAGATTTCTAAGTGCCCATATAACCTAAAATTATTTTTGACTTTTTTCTACTTCATGTTCACAATCAAATTCTCTTGTAATGGCTGTTTAAGCGTCCATAGAAGACTCATAGCCCTGATATCAATTTAGCAGGAGAAACATGGAAGTGTCACCTGTGTACATTGTTAAAGGCTTGTTTCCATTCAAGGGTCAGAAAAAAGGATTTTTCCACAGCAGATAGGATAGAAAGTGCTGTTTCCAGGTTCCATAATCAAGACAAATACAACTGCCTGTTGCCATGCACCATATATTTTCCACATTATATTAATGGATGCACTGCTGCCACCTGCTATGTCAGGACTTCCAGCTAATTGGAATAAGTTATGTGTGTTCTAGTTACACTTACGGTCTATAAAAGGCTGCTTTGTCCTAAACTAGATAATAATTTTTGATGGATTTCCTTATGGTAGCAGATACTGCTGTACTCTGGTGAGAACCATTGTTTTTCATAAACACAGGTGTTATCTGCACATATTAAGGCTTTAGAGAGGATCCTTTCTTCCTGAGCTTATGCTAAGGTGTAGTTGATATTCAGGGAGGTGATAGGACCTAGATACAGGTGTGGTAAATCCTGAAAGGGACATGACTCGATGTGGCTGAGACTGTGCCATACACTCAGGGCTGCTGCCTGAAAAACTGCTAAGTGGCCTGCTGCTGCTTCAGCCTCGGATCTTTGATAGTTTCATCAAAAGCTGTTACATCCTTCAGTCCCTGGAGAAGGGTTCAGGCCATGTGGATCAGGGGTGAGATAACTGCAGGGGTAAGAAGTTCCCCTGAGTGTGCCAGGTGTGCTCTGTGCAGCACAGTCCACTTGACCTGTTGGGAACATGGCAGATCCTCTGCTGCCTCCACTTCACCCAGACAGGTGGAAGTTGTCCCCAGGATCTTATAAAATGTGTGACATTCCTCCTGTGCTTTCTCTGAATTTCTCTGCATTGCTATTTTTTTTTTTTTTCACTGCAGTTGCGATCTCATCTTTTCTCTGCAGGTGCAATCTTGCCTTAAGGTATAACCGGGACATCAAAAATCATAAATGTGGTATTTTTTAGGTGAAATTAAATTTTGGAATGTAAATCTAACTGGAACTGGTACCTGATGGTTGTAATCTCAGTCTACACTCATGTAACAAGAGCTGGAGCTGTATGACTACCAGAGCACAGTATGTACAAGCTTTTAAATAAATTTCCCTATAGTAAGTGATTTATTACTTTTGAAAGATATCAGATCCCTGTGTTTTAATGATCCTTTAGCACTCAGGCTTGCAGATTTGGCCTGACAGAGTGACAAAGGGAATTAATTGTATGTGATCCATTTTTGCTCCTGTGCTCAGTCTGGAGAGCAGGTATTTCAGCTCCATCAGGAAGCCTGACCTCTTCAGAGAGAAGTTCTTGCTCTTTCCTCTCAGGTGCCTTGTTTGTTCCCAAGTATCAGGTCCCAAACCTGTTGAAGCTGCAGGGTTTCATCCTTCAAACCTTTACCTTTCTTACTTCAAAAGTAACTGGAATGGTCTCTTTTCTTTGTCCCTTTTTCTCCATCAACATTTTCCACCTCCTTTTTTAGATGAAATGGTAGGGGATCCTTAAGTCTACAACCAATTACCATTGTAAAAACCATGCTATCTCTTCTGTAAAAGAAAATAGAGGAGAATACGATTGTGTGCTATGAAAATATGAGAATATTTGAATTTTTATTTTATAGTGAAATAGTTTAGTACCTTTTAACACTCATCATGATGGCAATAAGAGAAAAAATAGGGACATTACACAGAACATAAAATGATAGAGTTCTTAATGCTTTGAATTTCTTTTGTACCCTTCCCTGTCCCATCTCAATGTCATGTCAATATCATTTAGTGTTAGCCATGCCTAAATAGTGAGGGGAGCTTTCAGAAAGCAAACTTCAGTCTTAGAGGCTCCTTGCATCAGGAAGAAAAGAAAACTTCTGTGGTAACTTCTTAATAGTAAAAGTATTTGCTACTTGTTTTGAGTATCTCCTTCAGTTCATTGGGGGACAGTTTTACAAAACACAGGAACATAAACCCTTTTTTTTTCTTTCTAGATAGATCCTAAAACCGGTTCCCTTAAACCCATGAATTAAGCACGTGCACAGGACACATGCAGATTTGTGAAACAGTCAGTCTTGTTGGTTCAAAAGACACTAACTGAATAAATATAAATTATGTTTGTTCTTTTTCTTGTTTTCCTGTATAAATACTCTCTGTTGATCTGTTGTGGAATTCTAACTCTGGTTGAGTGCTGGTTTGTGTTTTTAGTAGACAATTCTTGCCTGCAAACTTGATTAGATAATTTTTTGAAGGAATTGGGATGTGAAATGCATGAGCCACCTTAGCAAAGTTGGGGAATGTGTTTAATTGCTAGTCCAGCCCTTAGCTTTTTGGTACAGTGGGTTTTGTCATGTATAAGTGTTAGTGGAAATGGGAATTAGCCCAAGATTGACAGTGTCTTGACTGTGATTAATCATTTTCCTTTAAATGTGATTAATCATTTTCCTTTAATGGGATTAATAATTTTCCTTTAAATGTATGTTAATCAAAGACTTAGTTATTTTAAAAAAACCTGAAGGATCTGAGAAATGCCCTTTGTCTTTGATCATCTCTTAAACTTGTAATTAAAAGTATCCAAAGATAATAACAGGGGTTTTTTTTCCTCCAAAAGAAGTTTGCCAAAATGGAAGACTGTAGCTAGATTAATTAATCTCTGCTCTTGCTGAGAGCAGAATGTACAGACTTGGAAGACTAAGAGTTGCAAAGCTTTATTTTATGCTGAAATCTCATCTATATTTGCTGAGCAGTTTGAGTTTAGAGGGGGCTACATTCAGCCTTCTCTTTCTCAAGCATTTTTAGAAACTGTTTTCACCAGGCAGGAGCTGGGAAATAAAGATTAGGAAAGGAATACAAAACCATTTAGATTCCCTTTCTTATACCATCTGCAGACCTACCAAAAAAAAAAAAAATTACCGTGCTAAGTCACTAAACATTCCCCCACTTGAATGGGGCAGACTTTGAGTCAAAAACTGTTTATCATAATTAGGTGGACAAATAAAAGTCTAATTGCATGGAGACCCCATAACAGCCTTCCAGTTTCTGGAGGGGTTCTGCAAGGAATTTGGAGATGGACTCTTCATCAGGAACTGCAGTCATAGGAGCAGGAGTAACGGGTTCAAACTGAAATACAGAGATTTAGGCTAGATTTACTGTGATGGTGATGAAGCACTGGAACAGGCTGCCCAGAGAAGCTATGGATGTCTTATTCTCATTCCTGAAAGTGTTTAAGATCAGGCTGGATGAGATCCTAAGCAACCTGGTCTAGTCCCATGCCAAATTCCCATGGCAGGGAATTTGGAACTAAATGACCTTTAAGGTCCCTTCCAACCCAAACCATTCTATTGCAGTTTACCATGT
>VZTR01017497.1:0-28947 GCA_013400775.1 Chaetops frenatus
CACACACAAACTGTCCCCAGGCAGATCCCAGCCGTCCCCCGTGCGTTTCCCTGCCGTCCCCACGCACAAAAGCCACCACGGCCGGGGGCAAACTGCCACAAACTGTCCCGTGCACAGCTGCTGCTGCTGCTGCTGCTGTCCCCGCACACCCGTCACGGTCCCCACGCCCACGCTGCCATCCCCACGCACATGCCCGTGTCCACGTGCCCGCTGTGGGTTTAGGAGGTGGAGTCCCTCTCCGTGGCCGTGTCCAAATCCTCCCTCGGCAAACAGAGTTCCCGGACACCTCCCAGTCACTGGAGTTCACTGTCCAGCCCCGCTCACTCCCTCACAGCCCATCCCAAAGGTGCCACCACTGCTCGCTGGTCACCCGTGTCCCTGGGGCAGTGCCACCAGCTGCTGTGGTGGCCGCAGTTGTCCCAAGAGGTGTTTTCCCCGTGCTGGCCACAGCAAGGTGGGATTTGGCACAGGGGCGCTGTGAGCACCCACTGCATGGTGTGAGGGGAGGGTGTCACTCTGCTGCCACTCTCTGATCTCAGCCTGGGGTCCCTGTGTCACCACCCTGGACCCCCAGACTCGGCCACATCCCATCCTGGAAGGGATGATGAGTGAGGAGACGGGGCCACCCGGGAGGCCCTGAGATGAAAGGGAGCGCAGGGTGTCATTACTGCAGGTGACACAGAGCTGGGGAATGGCACCTGTCACCTCCCCCGGCCGCTGCAAAATGCTGCCCGGGGAGTGGGGGGGAGAGGAGGAGGGGGAGGAGGGACACGGCACCGCCAGGCTGTGGGGACAGGGACACAGCACCCACGTGGCCCCAGCACTGATGTGGCCACCCCTGAATGTCCCCCGGGGTGTCACTGGCTGGGGACATCCCTGTCCCCTGGCAGCATGACCTGTGTGTCCCCAGGCTCGGTGGCTTCCCGGTGACACCACGTGCTGTTTTTCTTGGCATGACTTGTGCCTTTACAGCTGTGGCAGGGGATGAGCCATCTCAGTGCCACAATTTGGGCCTGGCAGCCCAAAGGGAGAAGGGAGAAGGGAGAAGGGAGAAGGGAGGGCAGCCCCTCCCTTTGCTTTGGGGTTTTTGGGCCCCGGGTGACACCTGAGTGCAGCTGTGGGTGGTGGCAGCTCCAGGACACCCTGTCCCATCCCTGGGCCGGCCACTCCTCTTGGGAATGCCAGGAGCTTTGCTTTTGAGCCTGGAGTTGGTGTCTCAGGGAGAGATTTCATGGGTTTTTTCAAGGGTTCTCAGTCCTCGCTGGGACCATGGGGACTGTCACTCCCCTCCTGCCACCTGCTGCACCCCAGGCTTCGTGCTGGACCACAGAGGGAAACTGAGGCACGGGCAAGCCCATCTCCTGGCTGGGGCAGTTCCCCGCAGCTGCAGAGGCAGCAGCTCTTTAATCCTTGTGGATGGGGGTTGTGGAGGGGGCATAAACACCACGGCACACTCCTGCAAGGACGAGGTCATCCTGCTCAAGGTGCCACCACCAAGGTCCAAACTTGCTTTGGGAGGGAGATGGGGACATGGGGCCTGGGGGGCCACACACGGGGAAAAGACATCACTGCCAGGACCGTGGGGCTTGGGGGGGGACACGCTGGGGCCCATCCACCCCCCGGCCTCAGCACTGCGTGTGCTTTGGCAGTGGCTCAGCGGTGACAGCCCAGCCCTGGAGGGATCATTAGTCCTCCCTCATTAAAAAAACTTACTCACCCTTTAAGACAGAAGCAAGAATATCCTGGAAATGCCTCGGTTTGGGGAGTTCTCGCTCTAAAGGTATGACTGAAACCAGGCTGCAGGTGATGCTCCCCAGCACGTGGGCAGGGGAGGTACCCGGGCACTGCTCCCTCCGCGTCCGGGACGGGCAGGGCCCGGCACCTCTCGTGCTCCCAGCCCCGCAACTGGGATGGCAGAGCCGCTGCTCTCCCCCGGTGAGGATGGAGCCGTGGCCTGGCTTTGCCTGGTCCTGCCAAACCCTCCTGTTTCGGTGTCCCCCTGCCCTGGGGACAAACTACCCCAGACCCCGCGCGGGGTGCGGGGGTGGCACCCACCAAACTGGCACTGCCACGGCATCGCCTGCCCCACATCCCCGGCCACCTCATCGTGCCCAGGGACCCCTCGGGTCACCCCTGCAGTGGGGTGACCCTGCCGAGCCCCCCCCCAGGCCAAGGGGACCCTGGGGTTCAGGTATTTTGGGCAGGCGAGCGCTGACGCTGCCGGATGCCCGGGGCTGAGTCACGGCTCCCGGCTTTAATTTGCAGCCACCGAACTGCAATGAACATTCCCACTGCAATTCCCAAAGCGAGGGGCTGCAAGGTGGATCCTGGGGCTTTTTGGGTTGTGGTGCTGCTCCTCACCCAGGCACTGCCTTAAGCCTCTTCCCTCTCTGCAGTCCTGGGATGCTGGTGGGAACTGGCTCCTCTGTGAGGGCTCAGCTCCAGCCTCGGCTCCCCGGGGAAGCCCAGGAAGAAAATCACAGGGCTCAGATGTCGCCAAGACCCCTCCCCTGGGGATGGTACCTTTTTCCCCACCCCGGTCCCCCCAAGCCCTGTTGTAGTGCCAGGACAAGGCAGGTGCTGCCCCTTTCTCCCTGGGGACAACACACGGGGCTCAGGAGGGGCAGAGCCGTGCCGGGACACCTGGCCGGCATCCCGGGGCTGTGTCAGGCTGATCCATCCCCCTGGGAGATCCACCTTCCCTCGGGACACCCTCCCAACGCACCCTCACGCCGGTGCAGCTCCAGGGAGGGATTTGGCAGCCTGGGCTCTGTTGAGCCACTGGCTTTGCCAAAGCTGGGAATGGCTTAAAATGTCCCCCTGGGACTGGGCTCCAGTTATCCCTGAGCCACGGCAGGAGGGGAGAGAGGCAAACTCTCCACCCCAGCGATGGGGACAAAGCCTCACAGCCACCCTGCTCCTCTGGGACCGCGTGGCAGCGCTAGAAGTCCGAACAGCTGGAAAAACCCCCACTAAAAATTAACATTAATTTATTAGAATATTTATGATAAAAACCAAGAATCTCTTTACATGTGGATTTGTTTTTTTTGTTTTGTTTTGTTTTTTTCTCCTTTTTATACAAGAGAATATCCATTGCTTTTTTTACCTCCTGGAAACAGAGCAGGGCAGCAGGCAGGCGCAGGCAGCCACGCGGGCGCTCGCCCCGGTGATGGAGCCCTGGGGGTCCCAGGGGGATGTGGAGCAGGTGGGATGTGGGAACAGGTGCCCACCAAGGCAGTGGGGCAGAGCGTGGCAAGGCACAGCAAGGGAAGGGACAGCGGCCGGGGGTCCCCGGGGAGGGGGGTGCTGAGCACCCCCCGGTTGGCACCTGGGGGACAAGGTGACAGATACAGGACACCCCTGAGCCCGGGGAAGGGCTGAGTCACCAAAACACCCAGTGATCCCTCCCGAGCCTCGGGGAGGTCCTTCCAGGACCCCCAGTCGTCCTTTTGCTGCCAACCTTTCCGGATCCAACGTGTCCCCACGCCGGGGGAGCTGGCACCTGGCTCTCCCCCAGCTCCTCTCGGTCACAGGGGGACAAATCGTCCCCCCTGGCACACCCCGGGCCCCTTCTTTGGTTAAGGAGCAGCCGCTGCCGCGCTGGCACAGGGGGAGGGGCTGAGGCTGGCAGAGGAGTCCCCATGGGGACAGGTGACAGCAGTTCCAGGAGGGATGGAGAGGCTGCTCAAAGCGAGGGGGGGGGTCCCAGCTCCCCCCTCCCCCTGCATGGCTCTAGAATATTTATTTGGAAAAACCTGGCGTGAAATGGGAGGCCAGGAGGGAGGATCCCAGGCACAGCCGGTCCCATGGGGAAGTTGCCAAGGCAAGGGAGCAGCAGCAGGAGCCTGAGGTGCCTGGGGGGGTGCAGGGGGAGTGTTTGTGTGCCAGCCCCGGTGACAGCTCCTGCTGTCCCATCCCTCTGCTCCGGAGCAAGGCGAGGGGGCAGGTAAAGCACGAGTGGGGAGAGGGGAAGCTGTGCCATGGGGGAGTGACTGTGGACACCCCTGGTCAGAGCCGGCCGCAGGTCCTGAGTGGGTGGGGCACCTCTGGGGGAGCCCCGCGGGGGCTGTGAGGCACCTGCAAATCCCAATCCCGGGCGGAAAATTGTCCGTCACCCCCAGGCCACGCTGCCCAAGGAGCCCAGGGCATCCCAGGGCTCCTTCCCTGCTCACTGGGGCCAGCCCAGGGCTCGCTGGGCAGAGCTGTCCTGGCAATCCCAGTCCATCCAGGACAGTCTTCCCTTCCCGAACCCAGTGTGTAGTGACAAGAAACCAAAAAGGAGAGCAAAGAAAGAACGAATGAAGAGAGAGAAACGATTTGGAGGCTTTGTGCCAGCAGCTACTGCCCCTTGTGGATGAAGGGCTCCCCCTCCTCGGGCTCCGGCCGCGGGCCGGGGTCGCTCAGGCACCGCAGCATCCGCTGGTTGCTGGGGCTGTCGCTGGTCCCCGGGGTGAAGACATCGTCAGTCCCCGGGGAGGAAGGCTCCTTCACCCGCATCACCAGCCCCTCCTCATCCTCCTCGGGCGAGGGCGGGAGGCCACTGCAGCCCTTGGGCTCCTCGCTCATCAGGTCCACGGACTCGGGGGACTGCGGCGAGGCCGGGTCGATGGTGATGATGGGCAGGTTCTCTGAGTCCTCCTTGGGCTCGTAGGCCAGCGGGTCTGGGGGGCAGAGAGGGGTCAGGCAGGGAAGGGGGGTCTCAGGGACCCCCCGGTGATGCACCCCAGATGTTTGTTCGGGGCCGGGCTGCTTGGGCTGTCTCGCTGATTTCCAGGTCTGCTGTGTAATTCCTTTTCCCGATTCCCACGTGCCAGTGGAGCTGCCCACAGCCAGGCTCCGCTGGGAAGGGCGAAGCTGCCCTCTGCTGATGAAGCGCCGGCTCCGCAGTCCCGACACGCCCCGACACCCGACACCCTGTCCCCGGAGCAGCAGGGGACACGCAGGACAGGAGGAACGGAGGATGGCAAAGCAAGTGTGTGATGGACAAACTGGGAATCCGGTGTGTGAACAGGTTTGGGGCTGAGTGCTCCTGATCCCCTCCCTGAGCAGGGCTGGGAGGGGCACGGACAGAGGCGTGGCTGTGTGGATGGAGCGAGCTGAGCTCTGGAGAGACTGCCCAACCTGGCTTCCCAATGGGAATTGTGCTGGGAAGCGAGCTGGGTGCTTCTGCTCAGAACAGCAACCCTTTGGGGCTTGGCTGGATAGGTGTGGGACGGGGGTGGTCGGGGCTGGAGAGCCACAGGGAGCTGAGGAGGTGCAGGACAGCACAACCTCCAAGTGCTGCGGGTGCTGGCAGTGCTGCTCCTCGTGCAGCTCCTTCCCACCTACCTGAGCCGATGCGGGCCCGGGACATGGTGGGCGAGTCCAGCCTGTGCACTGGCACTGTCAGGTAATTGTTCATCTGCAACGGGAAGCAAGGCCTTGTCACCAGCCTGGCCAGGGCAGGGGGGGAAGGCAGGCAGGGAATTGGCCACAGGGACGAGCAGGGAGCAGCAGTGGAATGCACAGGACACGGGCACAGATCCTCCCAGCCACGCTCCAGGGACCTGCTCGGAGCCTGAGGCAACCAGAGGACCCTCAGGGCTTGGGGTCACCCTCTGTCGTCTGAACCTCAGCCCTCTCCCTGTGCCTTCCCTGGCCCCTGCCCTGCCCAGCCCTGCCCTGGTGTTCCCCCAGCACCTTCTGTTCCAGCTGCCGGGCCTTCTGCCTCCGCAGGAGCATCTGGTTCCAGGCCTCCTCGTAGGGGTCGGCCACCAGCGTGTGCCGGTTGTAGGATCGCAGCTGGGAAGAGATCCCGAGAAAAGGAGACGGGTTAAAAACCCCGCAGGGAAAAGGGAAAGAAAGGCCACAACCCCATTCTTCCCAGAGATGGATGAAACAGCCACCAGTGGGCAGAGCAGGTCCAGGCAGGCTCCTGGCTCATCCCTTGTGTGCCACCACAGGCTGCTTGATCCTGGCCCAGCAAGGGTTTAAAGGCTGGGCTCAGGCACGGACCAAATCAGCCCCGCCCTCAGACTATCCCAGCACCATCCCCAGGAGGAAAAGCCTCCTGGGCAAGGGGAGTCAGGCCAGGAGCACAAGGCACAGCAGGGCTGAAGGGCCCAGCTGAGGGTGTCTGCTGGGCAGTGTCCCAGCGAGGGGACACACTCAGTGCCAGGGGACACCTCACCCTCTGCCTGGTTTTCTGCAGGTTCGTGCGGAGGATTTTCCGGATCTCCTCCTCCTTGTCCTTGGACAGGGCTGGAAGGACGCGCTCCAAAGGGACGCTCTTGGGGTTGATGTTCCTGCAGGGACAGACAGGATTCAGAGCCACGCCACGATGGCCACGCAGTCACCTGTGGCCACCAGCAGGGAGCACTCAAGGTGCCACGGGAGGGTGCCCAGGGCTGGGAACTCACTGGATGGAGACGGTGGAGACGGCGGAGGGGATCTTGCCGATGCCCCCGCTCTCCACCAGCTCGATGGCCTGCTTCATCTCCATCTTGTGGTAGAAGGCGATGAGCTGGGGCTCCTTGGAGCGCTCCCCCGCGATCAGGCACTTCTTCACGTACTTCTTGTTGAAGCGGTTCAGCCTTCCCGGGGATGTGGGAGAGGAGGAGCAGCCACAGGTCAGGTCCTTGCCCCACTCCCCTCTCCTGCTCCTCAGCCCTACCCAGCACAGCACTGCTGGGTTCAGTGCTGGGTCCAGTTCAACCAGCATGGCTCAGGACAGGTTTCCCTGAATCCTCCCCGAGCCAGGGTGTCTCCACAACACCCAGCACCTGCTGGTACCCACTAGGGATGGTCCTGAGCTCCTGCATGGGCAGCTCCCACCCTGCCATGGACCTGCTGTGGATGGTGTGGATGTATCTGTGGATGCAGCCTTGCAGTAACACTTGCTCCCAGCCCAGGGCTGTAGGCCCCCACAAGGAAGCCAGGGTATGGATATTAAAGCCTGGGAAAAACCTGGCACAGGGCTGTGAAATCTTCTGGGTGGTGACTGAAACCCTTCCCCAGGCACCAAACCTCCCCACTCACTTGTCCTTCCAGTGGTGATGCCCGTAGTGACCACAGATATCCTCGATCCCTGTCAGAAGGTGATCCAAGAACTGGAAGAGATGGTCCAAGGTGTGAGCAGCTCAGAGGGCTCTTGCCCACCCTCTCCCTCCCCTGACACCCACACTGACACACGGGGAGGGCACTCAGGGCGTGTAAAATCAGGGCTGTGGGTCCAGGATGAGCTTTGGGAAGGCAGGACGGACCCACAAAACCAGGCTGGGCTCTACAGGCACTGGGGGGTCTGGGTCAGAGCGGGCACTGGACGACACAGACAGGGGAGAGCCCTTGCTCTGTCCTCCCTTACCTTGGGCCCTGATTTAGGGGCAGGTCCCAGTGACAGTGGTGGATTGGCAGAAGCAGAGAGAGCAGAGGGCTATGGCAGCGCGCGGGGCGGCCGGAGCAGCGCGTTACCTGCGTGTGGATCTCCTCGTTGATGGAGCGCTTCGTCTCCTGCTTCTTCTTCACAGCCAGCAGATCCACCAAGGGCCGGATGGTCATGCCCTAGGGAAGAGGAGGGGGGGGTCACCTCTCTGCCCAAGGCACATTGTGGGAGTGGGATGGGCTCAGCACGGCCGAAGTGCTGTTGGTGTCACCGTGCAGCGTTTTGGGGCCGTGGGACAGTGACAGGGTACCAGGGATGGAGGCTGAGGATGTGCTCCCCACTCTCCACGCGGCCATGAAGAGCCCCCTTTCCCTCTGGAAGCACAACCTGTGTGCCACCAACCTGCACGAAGACAGTGAAGAAGATGACTGTGATGATGGCTGTGAGGAACATGTCCCTCATGCCGAAGTGTTTGTAGTCCAGGAGGTACCCGAGGGAGAAGGCGATGGCTCCCCGCAGGCCCCCGTAGGCGATGATGAACTGGTCCTTCGGCGTCAGCTTCACGATTCGGAACTTGTTGATGAACCAGGTGAGGACCAGGACACCTGGGGGAGCAGCACAGTCCTGTGTGAATGGTGAAGGATGCCCTCCAGTCCCAAAGAGCCCACCCTGCAGCCCCTCGGGGCCGTGGGAGAGGTGAGAGCTGTCTGCTCATCTCAACATCCCTCACCAGCTTCCACCCCATGTCTGGCACAGCCCCATCTCCCCACAACACCAAGCACCAGCACGGGTGACGCCCATGGTGGAGCAGTGCCACCCAGCCATCTCCAGCCTCCCCATCATGGTCCTCAGAGGTCACCATGACCCAGGTGGCTGCTCAAGGCCAGGCTGGACAGGGCTTGGAGCAACCTGGTCTGATGGAAGGTGTCCATGACAGCTGGAATGAGATGGGCTTGAAGGTCCCTTCCAACCCAAACTATGGCATGATTCTTTTACCATCCCGAGGACTTTGCCACCACACTAACACCTCACCCAACACTCTGGCGACGAGGCAGAAGAACAGGGTGCTGATGACAAAGGTCCAGTTCCAGTAGTGGTGACCGGCCACCGTGGAGACACCCAGGAAGATGAAGATGAGGGTCTCGCTCACACTGCTCCACATCTTGAGGAAATACTTGATGGTGGTGTGGGACTTGTGGGAGATGTTGGCTTCCACGTAGGGCCGCATGACCACGCCGGCAGCGATGAGCCTGGGGGTGAGGTCGGGGCACTCAGCAGCCGTGGGGACATGGGGACACCCCCAAGACCTGGCCCTGCAGCAGCATTTTGTGTTCTGACACCAAACTCCAGGGCAGTGAACCACGGGCAAATATTCAAGACCTCCTTGCTATCCCAAGGCCAAGCACACCCCTGGGCCTCACCGGGCACGTACTGACCACGCAGGGCCAGCCAGAAGGCTGTGGTAACACCCCAGTAAATCCTCCCAAGGGTCCTGGGGACAGGAGGGCACCTCGTCCCCCATTCCCAACTCACGCCATGATGCCAGAGAGGTGGAAGAGCTCAGCAGACAGATAGGCCATGTAGCTGTAGAGGAACACGAAGAGGGGCTCGATGACGCGGATGTGGGAGGTGAAGCGCGACGTGAAGGCAGCGATCAACCCGTAAATGACGCCCACCAAGACCCCGCCCAGAGACACCACGAAGAAGCTGAGGAAGCCGAGGATGATGTCCAGGATGGTCACCTGCTCGAAGTTGGCAAACTCCTCAAAGAGGTGGTAGAGGACCTGGCAGGGAGAAAGGAGAGCAGGGTTCCAAGTGTCCCTGTGGCAAGAGACAGCCTCACCTCGGAGGAGACCTGCACAGGGACCTCCCTTGGGATGTGGCACACCTGAGCTGAGCTGTGTCAGTGCTTGGGGACCCCGAGCTGGGTCCTGTGCTTGACCAAGGTTCACACCCAAAACCAGCTGCTGCTGCTTTGCTGTGCCAGACACCCACCCAGGGGGACCAGCTCCCCGTCCTGTGCCCACAGGGACACGGTGCCACCAAAGATGTGTCTGGGACAGCTCTGCTCTCCAGCTGTCCCAGGGGGGCCTTTGTTAAAGCAGTGTGTCAGGATGGGAAAAAAGATTTAGGGCATCCTGCAGGAATAGCAGCACTTGCAGCCAGGGAGAGGGTGAGGCTCCTGCCTGCCAGGGCCAGGACCTGGGTGGGATGCGGCAGGGACAGACAAAAGAATTCCCCAGAGATGAGAGTGGGAACACAGACCCTGCAGGCACCCCTCTGGTGAAAACTGGGGGAGAAGTGCCTGGGAAAAGGCCTGTGGTGGGACAGAGTGTCCTCTGTCACCAGGAACCTTGTCAGCAGGGGCTGAGCAGCCAGCTCCAAAATGGACAGCTGGGATATGGGAAAAGAGCCAGGAAAAAGCAGTGGGTTAGAAGTCAATTTAGAGGTCAGCTCTGCACAGAGGAGCAGGCCATGCTGATGGCCAAGCCAGCACCTGGACAGTGACGTCCTCTGGAAAAGGAGCAGGCCTGGCCCCACCTCCCAGAGGTCCCTGCAAAGCTGCTGCTTGGAATGGGGCTGAGGGCTGATCCAGGTGGGATGCCTGCCTGGCTTCAGCCCCTCCAGCCCTCCCTTTGCCATGGCTGATGTCCTGCCCTCCCACCTCCTGGGAGATGCAGCTGGAGGACAGCAAGAGTGACCACGTGAAGAGACAGAAGGAGCAGCAGCTACATGGCAGCACTGCCTGACCCAGAGCCAGCCCCTCCTGCTTTCCCTGGCAGGACAGGCACAGGCATGGCAGTAACTCCAGCCAGGAGAGCAGATTCCCAGAGCCCATGGCACCCAGAGACTGAGGGGGTGTGCTCACTCAGCTCCCCAACCCACCAAGTGAAACACTTCACCTCAAACCCACCTCTGCCGCGTTCCAAGCCTCTATTTTAGCTTTGCACCTGGACGAGCTTCGGTGCAAGCGGAGCCGCCAGGAAGCACCTGGCAGCTCGGAATGGCCCTGACAAGCTGCCACCACCCCCAGATGCTCCTGCACCAAACCAAACCCCCAATCCCCGGGCCGAGCCACTCACGACGGTGACGGCGTCGTTGAGCAGGGACTCCCCGAAGACCAGGATGTGCAGCAGCTCGTTGATGTGGATCTCCTCGAACACGGCCAGCACGGCCACAGGGTCCACGGCCGAGATGATGCTGCCGAAGAGCAGGTTGGCCAGGAGGCCGATGTGGTTGAGGCCAGGACCCCCCAGCTGGCACACGGCGTACATGAGCCCCCCCAGGAAAAAGGCGTTCCAGAGCGTCCCCACCACGGCGAAGATGAGGATGGTGCCCAGGTTCTCGGTGAACTGGCGCAAGGGGAGGAAGTAACCGGCGTCCAGGATGATGGGGGGCAGGAGGAAGAGGAAGAAGATGTCTGACTTGAGGATGGGGGGCTTTTCACCCACCCCTTTGATGAGCCCCCCAACCAGAAGGCCCACCACGATGAGCAGGCAGCTCTCGGGAACGATGCTGGACACGGACGGGATCACGTGAAAGCCTGCAGAGAAGGACAGAGGGAGACACGCGTTGGCTGCAGGAATGGAGGGTGCTGGCTGCAGGGGGACACCCCTGCCAGAGTCAGGGACCAGTTCCCAGCCCTCCCTGCACGCCTCGTCATCTGTCACTCTTTGTGTGCCTCAGTTTCCCCTCCTGCCCCACTCTGTCAAGTGGAACCTGCAGCTGAACCAGACCCTGGCACTGCTGGTCTCAGGCCAGACCTGAGAGTCCAGAGCAGCAGGTGACAGCCACCCTTGGGACACGCTGGGGTCTCTCCATGGACCCCCAGACCTTTGACAGCCCTGCAGCACAGGCAGCTCTCTCCACGTGAGCTGTCCCTGGCTCCAGCTCTTCCCAGCACAGCCCTGATCCCGAGCACACGCAGGCAGTGGCATTTCCCTGCTGTCAGACAGCAGCCTGCCCACCCTGTGCCACGATTCCCAGCCTGCCAGGCACAGTGCCCATCCCTGGGCATCCCTGACGCAGGGCACAGGCATGGCAGCTGCTGCTTGCTGGATTTCAGGGTGCAATTCTCCTTCCTGGGGGTTTGACATGGGCTGGTTGCAGCAGGGGCAGGGTGCATCCTTGGGCTGCAAGGTAACAGGGAACACATTTTCCCCATTTTCAATCACAGCACAACTCCAAATGCAACTCTCTGAGGCAGCCATGACCTGCTGTGATGACATTCCCACCAAACACCCCCAGCTGGGCATTTGCCAGCACACCAACACCCACAGAAGGATTTTGGGTTCCCTGGATCTTCTCCCAGGCTTTATAATTATTATTTTGAAGTGAGGCATATTTGTTCCCTGGCAAGGGAAGCAGTATAAAATAAGGAACCCTGCCTTGGCATGCCGTGTTCCTCCGTTCCTTCCGGCCGTGCCATCTGCAGCAATTCCACAGCAGATTAAATCCCCTCCAGAAGGAGCCAGATCCCCCCCGAGCCTGCAGGGGCCACATCTGTGCCAGCTCATCCCTCCTCCACCTGCACAGCCCAGAGCAGGAATGCAGCTCCCAAGGGAAAAGGCCACACTGGCACAGTCCCTCCCTGAGGACTGGCAGCCCCAGCCCTGCACAGGTCCCTGGGGGGAGGATCAGCCCCCCCAAATCCCACCTGAGCTATGGGCACAGGCTCCAGCGTGGGTGAGCCCAGAGGATTCATCACACCCGAGGCTCCAGGCACCATTCCAGCTGCTCCAAAGGCTCCCTGGTGCTGGAGTGATGCTGGAAGGGGTCTGGTTCCTACCTTGGCTTTGTCACAGCAGCACCAACCCTGAGCAAACGGCCTCGGGCATGAGGGGAGGCCAGGAGGAGATGGGAACACACAAACTCTCTCCCAAACACCCAGCCACCTGCATTCAGGGACTTCCCAGCCTGGATGCAGCTCCTGATTTAACCCCACGGGATTTTTCTTCCTTCTTGGATCCCCTGGAGCCCACACAAGCTCTGAGCACCCCAAGGCAGCCCTGGCAGGGAGCTCCCTATGGGAGGGGTGCTGATAATCCCTTTTCCTTTTCATGCAAACACCAGGAACCACCGACCCTTCCAGCACACCGGGCAGTTTCTGGCTGGAATAAGGCTTAAAGCAACACGAGCAGCAAGAAGCCAACAGCAGATCAGTTTTTGCTTGCTAAGTATGTTCAATCATGAATAAAACACAAACACTGACAATTAAGCATCTCTCACTTCTTCCCTACAGGCCCCAGGATTCCATTAAACTGGAACATTCGTGTGCTGATGGGAATTCAGTGGTTTACAACCTTTTTGCAGGGCCCTAAAAATACACTTACACAGGCTGCATTTTAATTATGGCTTTGATTTCACTGAATCTCAGCCATTTTTTTGCTCCCTGCTTGCTCCGCTCTGTATTTTCAGAGCATTCCAGAGCTCATTGGTACCAATCTGTTGGTGCTGAGCCAGCATCCCACTTTGGGATGGGGGTGGCTGATGGCAAGGAACACCCTCACTGTGGGGATGAGGCCAGGCAGGGGTGAATCCCTGCTCTGTGCCTGAACCTCCCTCCTGGAAGATGAGGATGCCCAGCCAGGGGCACATCCAGGGGAAGAAGAAAGGGGAATAAGACTTGATGATGACTTTTTTCTGCCTGGTTATTGAACTGAACCCACTAAATTGATATTATTATTATTATTATTATTATTATTATTATTATTATTATTATTATTATTATTATTATTATTATTATTATTATATCATATTACCTAATAAATTAATAACATAACCATTATTTTAATAACAATCATTATATTTGTTAGTATATTATAATTATTATTTTACATTAAATTATATTAAATCACGATATAATATCTATTATTAATATTATTATTAACGATAATGTTATCAATTCTTATTAATAATGATATAATAATAAATTTATTTTAAATTATCATATTTATTATTATACTTATCGGTATTAATATTATTTTACATATTGTATTATATTTATTTTTAGCATTACTATATAGTATTATATATTGCATATTATATATAAATAATAAGAAGAATGTATAATGTATAATAATGTAATGTAATGTAATGTAATATAATATAATAATAAAATAATAAAATATAAAATAAATAATGATAATGATAATGATAATGATAATGATAATGATAATGATAATGATAATGATAATAATAAAATGTGACCCCTGATCCCTAAATCCCCAGCACGGGGCAAGCAGAGTCACTCCAGCTTCCTCTTACGGAAAACAAACTCCATGGGAGCAGCTCCCTCTCACCAGCATCAAACACCACGGGAAGCATTAAAAACGAGTTGAACACGAGCTCGGAGAGCCTGAGCAAACACGGGAGGGGAAACGCAGCAGGTGAGAGGTCCCATAAAAGCAGCTCCTTGCCCACATCACACACCCAGACCCCACGTGCCCAGCAAGGCACACACCGGGGTGGCTCTGCTGCTGGTCAGCAATTCCTCGGGTTGGAAGGAATTAGGGAAAAGGGAAGGTTAGAAAGGAATTGGGGACTGGAATTCCACTTTTAACCACAGCCTAAGCACTTGAAGATCTGGAGGAAATCCCATCCTTCAAATTAAAGAGATTTTGGGCAAAAAAAGCTGGCGCTGACGAAGTTTGTTCTGCAGCTTCTGGACGTTTCTGGTCTCTATTTTGGGGTCAGCGGATTTGCACGGGGCAGTTGAGGGCAACATAAGGAATTTCCCCCAAGAGAAATGTGAACCGGTTCTGGCTGCTAAAGGTTCACCCCCATCCCTCCAGGAGGAGCTGGGCTGCTTTTCCCAAGGCTCCGGCTGCTGGCGGATGCAGTGCCATGTAAATATTTACTCCTGACCAACCAGCCTGGGACAGACTCTGCCCCAGTGTGGATTTTTCCTTCCTGGGCTGTACCTGGGTTCCTGGATGCTGTGCCTGGGGTTATTGAAGCTCCTTCACTGCCTAATGACTCAAACCCCACCATATCTGACCTGCTGCCATCCTCAGCCCGGGCAGGAGGAGCCTAAAGGGACGTGAAGGGAAGGGAAGGCACCCAATCCAGACCTGGCATTCCCAGCCTGGGCATGGCAGGACCTGCCAGACCCCTCTCAGCATCTGCCTGAGGTGACACTTCCCACTCTGCAGCTGAGGCTGAGGAATGGGTTAAGCCCTGAGGCTTCACCCCGGATTCCCAAACACCCACACACGGGGACACGGCCTCGGGAAAGCCAGGATGCTTCCAGGATGATCCCTGTCAGCCAAGGGGAGGCACGAGAAAGGAGAATGGTTGCACAAACCCCCCCGTCCCTCCAGGCTTCCCAGGTTTATAGGAGCAGCTGCAGGCTCCAGCAGGCAGGCACAGAGGGATCACTCAATTATTAACCAGGGCTAGGAGCTCTCCCAGCCCCCGGGGGGATTCTGTTCTGGAAGGAGGTGGGAGATGAGGGGTCAGTCTGGGCAAGAGGGTGGTGAAGCCCCCCCGGGTGATGCTCTCTGCAGCCCTAGGGACCCCGGGTGCTGCTTTGGGCCGCAGGGTTGGGAGGGAGCTGGGCGTGGAGCTGGGAAAGCCCTGGAGAAGGCTCAGGGTCTGGAAGGAGGCAGCGAGGGGAAGCAGGCATGCTCAGAAGGGCTGTCCTTCTGAAGGACACTGCAGAGAGCAGGGCTGGAGGAGCCACACGTGTCTGACAGCTCCGGGGCCCTCCAAAGGCCACTTTAACCCTGCGGGACACCAGGCTGGCAGGGGCAGCAGCAATCCCGGGGTGAGGGATGCAGGCAGGTGTGGATGCCTTCCCACATTCCCGTGTGACACAGGCACCACGGAGAGCCCCCACACGTTGACACTGTGCTGGCTGAACCCCAAAATCATGGATGTGTCACCAGGCCTGGGGACAAGTGATCCACAAAGCCATGACTCAGCACCACCCCCTGCTTTCTCGCGTTGAAGAGGCAGCAGGGAGGGGAGGGAAGGAGGGCTGGGCTGGGCTCCAGGGCCTGCAGAGCTCTGAGCCCCTGGGATCTGGCTTTCCCACGCTGTTTTTTGGGGAGGTGGAGGGTCAAGGATTGGGGGTAAGACCCCAGCAGGGTTAAAGCCCTGTGAGGATGGCGATGCAGTGACAGAACATTTTGAAACCGGCTCCCAGGGGAAAACCCATCCCAGTGCTCCAGAGTTCGGCTGCAGCTTCTTCCCATTTATCCTTTGCCCTCAGAAAAACCCACACTGGATTTCTCTCTTCCCTGGCCTGACCAGCAGTTGCCCAGAGCTCAGCCAGGCTCTGCTGATTGCTGGTGGCCTCCAGCAGGGCCATCAGGGATGTCAGGATGTCTCAGCCCTGCTGTGCTTCTCCCTTGGAAAATGGAGCCAGATCCAGCAGCTCCCTGCAAAGACAGGAGACAAGGAGAACGCAGAGAGCTGCACCAGATGTAACAGGGAAGCCTCCGGGGAAAGGGATGAAAATTGAACTTGCTCAAAAGGAATTAAATAGCTGGTGGTTTACACCTATAAATAGTGTGAGGCCACGGCTGGTGTCACCCTGCCAGGAGAGGGGGGTAAAACCACTGTACTTAAATGACGTCCATTGCCTCTCACAAGCTCCAGCGTCACCACATGCCCTGAAATCCCAGCCCCACAGAGCTCCAACCTGGCTCGTTCCCACAGCCATCCCACTGGGAGGGCACAAGTGGGGCCGTGACGCAGTTTGGGCTTTGCCAAAGCCTTTTCTGCTTCACCAGGGAGCAGGCAGGGTTTTAATGCAGGTCCAGGTCACCTCAGTGCTCCCCTGCAGATCTTTTTGGGTTGGTTTCAGCAGCTTGGGTTGATTTGGGCAATTTTTTAAGCACCCAGTGGCTTCAATGTCCAGAACGGAAAAACGTTGATTTTCCACCCCAAAATGCCATTTCCTGGTGAGAAGTTGACTTCTTGTTTTTTTGTGTTAAGGCACAGGTACAGAAAGTGCTTCTGAGCAGAACAATTTCCTCCAGAACAAACCAAATGTTTCATTCAAGCCTCATTATTTTGTTGTCGCTAATTACAAAGCAAAGCCAAGAACCAGGAAGGTAATTAATTTATGCTGCTTTTAGTGAGTCACTGAGTGAATGCAGATCCCACACAGGGTCACAGAGCCACTCTCCAAACCTCGCCGTGGGCACAGCCTGCAAGGCCAGCACGGGGGAGAAGGGAAAAGCAGAACATCTGGCCCTGATTTTGGGGTCACTCCTGCACCCCAGACTCAGCTGGGCAGGGGCTGCAACCAGCCTGGTGCTCAGGACTGGGTTAAAATCCATCAGCATCCAGCACTGCCCTGCAGCCTCCAGGCATTTTCAGGAGTCAGGATCAACTTCATCCACGTGGGATGGGAGGGGATGAAGCCCTGGGCTGGTCCCCTGCCTGCCCACGGTGCCCAGCACAGCCTGGCTGTGACCCTGACCAGCTGGACTGCACACAACAGCCCCAAAAGCCACACTGTCACAGTCAATACCCATCAGGACCCCTTGCCAGATGATGGACTGTTTTATTTTCCCTTGGTGTGACATTATCATCCCTGTGCCTACAGACCTTGCTCAGCCCCACCTCACAGCCGCTCAACTGCCCTTGGTTTTACCTCTCTTTCCCACCTAATGCAAACAACCTGGGGCAAATGGAAGGAGTTCCTGTGATAGGAGCCCGAGGGCTGCCTGGTACAGCCCCAGCTCCCCCAGCCCCGTGGATCCAGCCCCAATGCCTGCAGCGAGGCAGGTGTGTGTGGGAAGGTGACCTGGCCGACCCTGCCTGCTTTGCAGGGTTGATAGCATCGGGCCAGCCCTTGGGTGACTCAAAACCTGAAAGCCACAGGACAAAAAGCAAGCATTGCCAGGTACCAGCCTTGCTGCAGCTCAGCCAAGCAGCCACCATCTTGAGCTTGAGCTGGCTCCACACAGGAAGACTTGTGAGAAATGGCCACAGCAGGTACTGCCACCCTCCAGAGGGATGCAGGGAGAGCCAAACTGCAAACCCTGGTGATGCAGCCCCCTCCCAGCCGTGGGCACCAGCAGAGAAATTCCCCTGCATGATGATGATGGCACTGCCAGGAAACCACGAGGTTGTCCTTGCCATGTAGGGCAGGACCTGGAGATGCAGAAAGGTCCCCAAAAAAGCTGAGCAGCCTGGGGAACACGAGCAAAGGCATCGGTGCATCCTGCAGCAGCCGGAGCCAGGAGCCGCATGCAGATGAGCCCAGCTCCCCACCTGCCCTGACACCCTGCAGGAGCAGCAGGCTCCCCTTGGCAAGGCCAAGCCCGTTTCCCTGCCCCAGTGCAGCCCTGGCAGGGTGCAGGGCAGGGAGGGGATGCTGTGGGTGCTGCAGGTGTGCTGGCCAGGCAGCGCTGCAGTGCTGCAGAGCGGGAGGGGACGCAGCGATGCCGGCTCTGAATCATCCGCAGGCACCCTGGGCTTCAGCCTGCCAGGATGGGCGGCCCCCCCCGCCAGAGCCCGCTGTGTACACTCAGGAATGAGCTGTTTACACAGAGAACTCAACGATAACACGGAGATCTCTTCCCTGGGCCCGATCCAGGCTCAGCACCCACTCTTCCCTCCAGCGCAGGGATGGGCGGCTGCTCCTTGGTTTGCTTCTCCCCCATCTGAAGGGGCTGTGTCCCTCTCTCTTTCCAAACACCGTGGGACAGCTCAGAGGAGCCTGGGGAGTCTTTTGTGGGACCCAACACCCGGCATTCCCTGCAAAGCTGTGGCCAAAGAGCTGCCAGCAATTCCTCCCAGTTAAACCTCATTGCCCCGACCCTGGGAAGGGCTGGGAAGGCCTGGAGCAGCAGCAGCCTCCCGGGAGGAGAGGAGAAGGTGCCCACACACAACCACAACACGCCCTGAGAACAATCTGTGGACAGAGGCCTTTAGCAGAAACACTTGAATTTTATTTTTTTTTTTTTTTTTTTTTTTTTTTTTTTTTTTTTTTTTTGAGAGCAGCAAGATCACGTACCCTGGTTTTATCTTGAAGCACTCACAAGAAATTAACAGATCAATTGGGAGTCTTTTACAGAGCTGGTATTAATTTCCTCCCAGCTGTAAAAAGGAAATGAGAGACAAAACACATTAAATGGACTTGCCCAGGTCCCCAAGTGAATGGTGTGAGGGCTGGCGTGAGAACCCAGCAGCTCCCAATTTCCAGTCCTGTGTTTAGATAACGCTTCTCCTTCCCACCAGAAGGAAAGTCAAGGACATTCTGCAAGAAAAGCAGATATGAAGAAAGACCTAATTGCCATTAAAGGCTGAGAGACCCAGGGCCCTTGGACTGTCACCCCACGGCTGCAGAATTCCAAGCAGGGAGGAACACACAGAGCCAAAGAGCACCAATGGCTTGGGAAGCTTCAAAGCTTGGTGCCACCACATCTTGAAAAATCCTCTTCCAGGCCCAGCTGTGCATGGAGCAGCTCTCCCCCACCTCTCTCCAGTTCTAGAGCTGTCCCATGACAAGGCCAAACCCACCCTTCCATGCTGAGCTCTGGGAAAGCAGTGCAGGGTTTGGTGCTGCGTGTCCCCGGTGGCTCTGGGTCCCTGCAGACTGCATTCCTGGAACAGGAATGTTCCAGAGCCGCTCCCAAACCACAGCCTGCCATCACCAGACCTGTTCAGAGCCTCTGGGCAGGCTCCACACAGTTTTTCTAGGGCGGCACCGTGAACCTTTACCAAGCCGTGGCATTCACCCAGCAGGAGCGGGGCACGGAGGCACAAGGGGACAAAGTGCCACCCAGATTTCCCCTGTTGCTGCTCCAAGATTCATTTTGACTTTTCCCCACCAGCTCTCGAGGCCGGGATCTTCCTGCCACAGCTCATTTACCCTGGAAAGCTGAGTTTTCTACAGGGCAACAGCATCCTCATCCAGGTCTATATCCTTCAAAACAGTGACAGCAGCTAGACTTGAGCTTTTTGGGGAAGTTTAAGGTCTAGAAAAACTTATTTAGCTCCAGGGAAAGGGAGAAGGAGCTAAACATAACTCACTCTCATCAGCCACGCTCTTCCCAGATTCCTTCAGCTGCTGCAAGGCACTGGATGCCATGAATAGCTGGGTTAGGAGGGGTCAGTGCCAGGGGATTTCTGGAACAGAATCCTCTCAGTTAACATCTGCGTGGTGCTAGGGGAACATTCACACTGCTGGATGCAGCTGGATGCTCTGGAGCAGAAGGGACTCAAGGTGATGTGAAGAGACAGTGCCTGGTCACCCCAAAATAAGGCTCCAGTTGCTCTCCCAGCTCCTTACTCTCAACCACAGGACGCAGCATTTAATTCCCAGTTCCTGCTGACCCTCGAGGCCCTGGGGAGAGTTAAACTGAGCCAGCCTGAGGTGAGCACAGACAAACTCCCCAGGCAGAACGATGCCAATCGCCCTTCCCAGGAAGGGCAGATTTCCTACCGGGAACAGGGGCAGGAAAGGCAAACAAAAGCTTTTCAGGAAATAACCTGTTGGTCTCCACTCGGACAGCAGGGAGGAGGTAATTGCAATTAGCACTGATTACTACCGGGCTTTGCAAGGCCAGAGAAAGTGACACCACTCTCAGCACACGCCAGCAGCGTGTCCAGAGCCAGCACAAGCACCCGGCCACCCTCACCTCCTCCCCAGCACACAGACACCACTCCAGCCTTGCAGCACCATCCATCCCCAGCTGGGATGCTCCTCTCACCCAGCTGAGCTCCTGGGAGCAGCTGCTGAGAGAGGAGAGGAGCTGTTCCTTGCAAACTCACCCCCAGGGACCAAGGCTGCTGTGGGAAAAGCGTTCCCAAGGGAAACTGAGGCACTAGCAGGGCTGGAAACACCAGCTCTTCTCTTTAAAAAACTGGTGTGTGCTGAAATCTGTGCCCCTGGTGTGTCTGCTGTTAAATCTCCAGCAGTGGGGTGGGAAGCTGCCTTCTCTCCAAATCCATCATTAAGATTTAGCGTGTCGTGACTCCAAAATGCAGAATAATTCCAGGCACTGGAAAGAAACTGCTGCCACGGGGTGTCTGCTCTGCAAATGTGTGTCTTGCACAAGAGAGGGGAATTATTTCCCTAGCAGCACCCTCTGTTAAGTGGGATTTAAGTGCTGTCCCTGGAGTTTGATTGTTTTGCAACTTTCTGGAGACAAAGACCTTTGGATGCTGAGACGTTTGTGAGTCACTCCTGGGCAACCCAAGGAAACGCGTGTGTTCTCTTCTGGCTAAAAAAGTGCTTTGCATTCCTCAACTTTCCACTCAAAACATCACCCCAACTTCAAATGAGCCTCAGGTTGTGCCCTTCTCATGCAGGGAAGGAGCCCCAAGGCACGGGGTGATGTAACTCCATATTTTTGTACCAGCAGAGGTGACACATGGCCAGATTCATTCTCACTGCCCCACTCCGAGCAAGGCTCAGCCTCAGATCTTGCCTTTTCTGACAAACAGGCACCAACGAGTGTGTGCACGCCCGTCTGCTGAGCTTTTAACTTGGTTTCTTCCTCCCCAAGCAGAAACACCCAAGTTCTGCTGCCCCAGGAAAGAGCCAAAGAACAGAACACAGGAAGATTTAACGCACAACTGGAAGACACTGTAAAAGCAGAGAGGTCAGTGAGATACCCTGCACCAGGGGGAACAGATGGTGGATGGCACAGCTTGTCTGAGGTGGTACCTCAGTGGAGTGAGAGGATCAACCACTGACACCTGGTTCAACTCAAACCATCCCCTTCTCCTCTGCTGTTCCCTTGGAAGCTGTCTGACCCTAATCTCAAAACACTGAGGTTTTCATCAAACCTACACTGGCAGTTTTGAGCCCCAATGGGTGAGAAAAAGCTGCTGCTGACTCAGGCAGCCCACTGAAGACAGGGAGGGGATGAGGTGTAACCCAGCTGCAGCTCCACTCAGCAAGGCTGTGTTTTCACAGAGTATTCCATGTGGATTTCGGGTTTTATTTGAACAAATTAGGCCTTGGGGACCCAAAAGAGAAGAAACAAAATAAAAGAAACCAAATGTTTACAAGGCAGCTGCAGTAATTCATCCCCATTATTGCTGTTCCTCTCTCAGTGCCCACAGCTCCAACGATGCTGAAGCAAAGGACCAAGCTCTGTATGACCCTGGGACAGGCTGAGAGCCCCCACCACCACTGCATCTACAGCCAAAATCAGGCCTTGTAGGAGGGAAAAGGAGAAGGTTATGTTATAGAAGTATTTATTTGCAAGCCTAATGAGCATCTGATTTGTACAAGTGCAACAGAGGTATCTGTGCCTCTTCTGCACAAGAGGGGCTGCAGTCCCTCTGTGCCACAGCATTATTGTCACCCCAAGAATGACCCTCTGCCCTCCACCAGCACCTGGTTTCCCCTTCTCCCATGTGTAATTCTCAAATCCCAAAGGAGACTATTTAGCTGCATTAATTGCAGACAAAAGACTTGTCCTCCACCCCACTAACTCCCAAGGGAACTCCAGCATCTCTGGGTATTGTGGAGAAGCTGTGGTTGGGTGATTGGGCGATTTGGCAGAAAGGATGTGAACCAAACAGGCCAAATATCGACACACAAACCACCCCCAGGTCACCTGGAGGTCTCAGGGGAGGAACAACTCCATGGCATCTCCCTGAAATCCGGGCCAGCACCAACCTGGGCTCTGGCTGCCACAGGACTTGCAAGACCCACATCCCAAATTCCACCTGCAGCCCGTGTGGGAAGCCAGCCCATCCCTGAGCAGGGATCAGGTCTCCAAGCCTTTGTTGATAAATGGGACGAGACAAAAGCTTTGGTTCCTGAGGGCCTTGAGGGCCAGAAGCTGCCACAGGCGACAGGGTCCCTGCAGGGAGCAAAGCCATGGCTGCAACGCAGTGTAATCCTGCCTTAATGGACATTAGGGCTCACCAGGGAGGAATGGCTGTGATTACAGACCTGTTCTGCTTTTCCCACTCCATCACCATCCCGTATTTCACAGCAGGAACCTTTCACTCTTCCAGCCATAATTAAACTAATGGTTTTCTCAGATCCATGGAGGGAACAGTTGGGATGTTTTCTAGCTCAGACACCAGCAATGGGCAGATCAGGAAGGAAAAAATAAACGCTGTGGCTGTTCTTTCTGAGATGGCAAAGCAGGGGAAAAGGGAGCCAGAGCATTGTGTTTGGATCATTCCCCAACAAGGAAGTGGGAATGCAACAAGTCTGCATTGGAAGAGACTGTTTAAATTCATTACCACGACAATTTACACTTCTATGGCACCAGCTGCAGCAGTACTTCAAAATCCTTTTAACAGTCATTCACCAATGGAACAGCTCCCCGAGACAAGTGGGGACACTGGGGTGATCTCAGAGCTCTCATCACCACAGTGCCTGCAGTCAACACACGATAAGCCAGGTTTGTGAGACAAACATCCCTGCCAGGAATAAGACAAACATTTCCCTCGGCTCAGTGAAGGAACCCACACCAGCCAGTCCCAGGATCTGGCAGGAACAGCCCCTTCCATGGCTCTGCCCATGGCCGTCCCAGCAAAGCCAGCCCAGCACAGCCAGACTGGTGCCTAGAGAAGCCACTCTTGGGTGGCAGAAGGGTCACAGACAACTCCAGCACACTCATCCTGCACATCAGACACATGTACTCCCAACACTGGGCAAAGCACTTCTGGGAATGTTTCCTTGCTGTCCCTTTCCCAGCCTTGCAGAGGCATCCCCACACCAGTGGCTTTGCTCCAGGGTGTTTCTGCTGTGTTTGCTCTCAAGATCCAGTTCTTCCATCCAGTGCCACCACCACAGCAGGTTTCCCACCCTGCTTATCAACCCTCACCCAAAGGAACCCTCAAGTTCCTCAACTCACAGGGCTCTGTAAGACCTCGGGATGGCCCTTCCAAAAGCCCCCATTTCAGGGCAGGAACGCGGGCTGATAAAAACATTTGAAAAGCACCCAAGTGTTTTCGCACCCAAGAGTTTTAGCACCCAAATCTCTCTGCCAGCCAGCAGCCACCAGCTTCTACAAACACTTCTCTGGCAATTTTGAACTTGTCTCTTCTCCTCCATGCGCAGGAGCCTCCGTGAGGCTCCACAACCCCACCTGCACCCATCATGTTTTGCCCTTCTTCTCCCAGCTCCTATCACCAGCTCGCAGGCTCCAGAGCTTCCTTAATCTTGCACCTGTCGAGGCACAGCAGTGCTGGGGAGCACTGGTGCTCTCCACCGGCGCTGTGCTGGCGCAGAGGGCTGAGATGTGACACCAAACCTCCCCAAGGCACCGGTGTGTCCCCACATAACCCACCCCTGGCACAGCTCTGGGCTCCCTCTGCTCGCTGAGCACAGGCTCCGTGCCCGGCTCGTTTTACGCCAGCCCAACAAGCACACACCGTGGGGACAGTTCTGGGAGCACCAGGCCGGCGCTGGCAGCCTTTGTGTCTGGGGTGTTCCCTGCCCCTCCAGACCCAACAGGGCTGCCAAGGGGGAAGAAGAGACAGAGCAGTGACTGCCACAGGCTCCAGAGCCAGCGAGCAGCGTCTGGCGCAGGGCGAGCGAAGTGGTGCCTCGTGGGGACCCTCTGGAGAGGTCACCGGTGTGGACACGTGGGGAATGATGTCCCCACAGCCTGGTTCTGGCTGAGCCGGAGCTCATCTGCCCCACAGCAGCCCTGAGAGTGCAGAGCTCCGCCGTGGCTGGAAGGGGGTTGGTAACACCCCGTGCTTTGGCTGGTGCTGAGCAGTGCTCACAGCATCGGAGCTGCCCCTGACACTTGCCCTTCACCAGGAGCTGGGGGTGGGCAGCAAGCTGGGAGGGGGCACTGCTGGGACTGTCCCAAACTGACCAAAGGGATATTCCACGCCACACAAAAGCAAAGAGTGAAGAGGCAGAGAGGGTGGGCAGTTCTAATTACAACATTTGCCTTCCGGAGCAGCCACTATGCTCCTGAAGGTACTTCCCAGGAAGTGGCTGGACATCATCTGCTGATGGGAAGTAGAGAATAAATCTTTTGTTTCCCTTTGTTTCTGCACATGACCTTTGCTTTTACTTTATTAAACTGCCTTCATCTTGATCCATGAAGTTTTTTTCCATCCTAGTTTCCCCTGCAGAGGAGGGAGGTGATAGAGCAGCTTGGTGGGCACCAGGAGTCACAGAATCGTGGAATGGTTTGGGTTGGAAGAGACCTTAAAGTCCATCCAATTCCAACCCCCTCCCAACCCCAAGCAGGGACACCTTCCACTATCCCAGGTTGCTCCAAGCCCTGTCCAACCTGGCCCTGGACACTTCCAAAGATGGGGCAGCCACAGCTTCTCTGAGCATTCTGTGCCAGGGCCTCCCCACCTTCTGAGTAAATTATTTCTTTCATATATCTAATCTAAACCTGCCTTTGTAAAACCACTTCCCCTTGTCCTGTCCCTACAGGCCCTGGTATGAAGCTTCTCTCCATCTGGGGGAGATGGACTCCCAGAGAAATAAAGCAGAGGCACCAGCCAACTTTCAAACCTTGGGCTCCAGACATAAATTTTAGGTTCCTTTCCCACCACACCCTGCCATTTCCTCGAGCTGGTGGTGGAATGGCCAGGATGCTCCAGGGAGGCTGGGAAGCCATTTGGTGCAGACAGACAGCATGACATGCCTCGATGGAAGGTGGCTAATGGAATATCACTCTGCTTTCTGGCTTTCCAAGGAAGGGCCAGGATAGGCTTTGGAGACACAGGTAGCCCCAGCTCTTCTCCAAGGTGGGTAAGAGCTGGTGCTCACCACAAAGCTCTGCCCACAAGGCCCCAGCACAGCCAGCAAAGACACTGCTGACCACAATCTGTTATTTACATTCCTGACTCACTCCTTCCCTTTCCCCTGAAACGGAGAAGTATTTACAGTCAAACCTGAATTCCCCTAAACGTCTCTGGGAGCCATGGGAGCTGAAAGGTCAACCCTGAGAGTGTGGAAACCAGGTTCTCCTGCTGAGAAACCCCTCAGCTTCCCAAGAACTCCCCGGGCATGGTGTGATATTTTATGGTATCCCTGCAAAACCTTGGAGAAGGGCACAGAGAGCTCCTGACTGGGGAGTTTTGTGAAGGTCTGACATTCTGCAACAATACAACAGGTTGAGACAATGTCTGGTTGCAACTTGCAGCTGCAAAGGTTTCTCCTGGCAAAGTCAGGCCACCCCCAGACGTCATCTGCACACGTTTGTAGCTGCCCCCCACTCCCTCTTCCCCTACACAGCCTTAAAATACCATGTGAGTATTTAGTAAAGCAGCCAGCACCAGCTTCCCCTTCTCACTGGGATTAACAAAGCAGGAACAGCCCATGCCTGCAGGACAGGCTGGGGAGACACATCCCTCTGTGCCCTGTCAGGTGAGGAATCCTCCGGCAACCAACATCTCGGAGGCATTTTACAAAAACTGCAGCAAGAGGGGCAGGACTCAACTCACACCTTTGATTCCTCAAACAAGCTCACAGTGAGAGCTGCTGGAGGAAGGACAAATCCCCTGGATGGGACAACAGGGGGATGCATTTAAGCCTGAAGAGCTGTCTAAAGCATCAAGAGCAACAGGGGGAAACTGAGCAACAGGACAAGGTCAGGTTGCATTTCCTGGCCTGGAGCAGAGCCCTGTGAGTGCTTCTGAGCTCCTCGACATGGTCACCCTGCACTACCCCTGAGGATGTCACCCTGAAGCGACTCACAGGGTTGAAGACTCAGTTTTGTAGCAACCTGTGGCTCAACCACCAGCTCCAGCCCAGCCAAGAGGCCTGTGGAGCTGGGAAAGGGCAGTCAGGAGCTGTCATGCACAGCCCACACCGCAGGAATTCCTGGTCTTGGAAAAAAAAGATGTTGGTCCCCTCAGAACTTTGCAGGAGGACCCTGATGCATCAATAAATGCACACTGACAGGGTGGGGAGAAAGAGGAAGCACTGCAAACTCCTGTTCTGTTTATCAAACCCCCTTCCCCTCTTCATGGAAATGGGATGCTGCAAACCCTGTCTGGTTTAAGGGAGCCTGGAGAATGTGTGAGCCTCATCCTGCCACCCCAGGTTGCACTGCCAGCAGTGCCCAGTTGTGTAAGACCTGTCCCTGGGTGGAAAAAAGCCTGTTTTGCTGCTGCTGAACAGCACCTCGTGATCCAGGGCGGGATAGATGAAGCTGGGATATGGACAAGGAGCAGTGAGACGTTTTCTGCAGCTCAGGAGCAGAGGGAGCTGTACCAGCAACTTGGGAACTACCTGGCAAGGCAGCACGGACAAGAAAGGCAAAACCTTGGAAAGGAGGCCAAGGAAAAGGGTGGCCCAGGACCGCCCTGCTGTCAAAGCCCTGTCAGAGTTGTAGGTAAGCTAAGGTGTGGATTTTGGCATAATCAGCATCTCTGGAGCTCTGCAGAGCACCTGTCACCTCCGAAGACCTTCGCCAAACTTGCAGGGCAGCCTCTCCTAAAATACACCCTTAAAACACGCAGTCTTGCATAATACTTGTAGCATCAAAGCCCCGACAGCCGGCAGACACAACTTTTCCTGCAGCACAAACGAGCCCTGACTCCAGGCAAGGGCGGCAGGAGCAGCTTCCCACAGCACCGGGGAGCACCGTGGGTGTCCCCAGCCCATCCATCCCTACCCCCGGAGCTGCTTCCCACTGCCCATTCTGGTGTTTTCCAGCGCAGTTTCCCCACCGTGTGCCCCGGCAGGGCCGCAGGCCATTGGCCCCTCCTTTCTCCACCAGCTTCCGCACAGATACTCCTGATTTCATCACTCTTTGCTCTCCGAGCAGGGCTGAAGGCGCAGTGCAACAGCGGAGCCCGCTCAGTGCGCGCCGGGAGAGCCCGGCCAGAGGAGATTTGCATTCCCTAGGGAGAGGCACCTTCCAGATAAACCTGCCCCGAGGTCTATTTTGGGCAAAGCCAGGAAGGCATAAACCCCATGGATCCCACCTGCTTCCACCCAGTCCTGGCTGCCTGTCTCCCAGACGAGCCTCCGGGTCTGAAGTGTTCTCACTCCTGCACGTAAATAAATCGTTCATGAGGGATTGTGGAAATGGGGCTGAGAAGGGGAATTTTTAGGAATAGCTGGGCAGGAAGGATCTGAGCTCCTGGGGGTCTCTCAGACTCTTCCAGACCAGGACAGGGCACAGTTTACAACAGGAACCAGCTTAAAAAAGCTCCCAAAGCAAGATTTCCCTCAGCAAGATGGAGAGCCCCATAAGTGAGTGCTATTAAACCACTGATGGCAATTGAGGAGCAAAATAAAGGAGAGCAGAGCTCCCTTCCCTCCTCACCCGCTCCAAGGCAAACATTTCACCTGTCCCCCTGGTTTTATCACCAGGGATGGGACCAGGGCCAGCTCAACCTCTGCACTGCCAGAGGCTGGGACAGCAGAGCAGGGACGAGCAGGAAAGGTTACATCACATCACAGGTTTGGGGTAATTCGGCTGGTATTGATCCAGCTGCAGAAGTTTGGAAAACACTTTGTCAACAACCCCCGCCCCGGCGGAGTGATGCTTTGCCTGAGCGGGTCACCCGAGCCGGTGACTTCCCCCAGCCCTGACGCCGTTCTCTGTAATGCGGGAATCTCCGGACGCTTTGCAGCAGAGGCAAACCCAGCCCGGTTTGCTGCGGAGCGGGGAGGAAGGGGAGGCCGAAGCAGCCGGGAGGTTTTTTTTTTGAGTGACTTCTCCAAGGTTACAAAAAGCATCTGTGGTTTAGAGAGGAAGCGAGCAAAGTGGATGCTTCCTCCCTGAGTGTCAAAGGCAGGAAAGCAAACCTGGTCCAAGCAGGGGTCAGGAGCATCTCCAGGCCTGCTCCCAGGCACGGAGATGAGAAGTCTGTTGCAGTGGAGGGACCGGGATGTCGCTGTCCACCAGGCCCAGGACAGAGACCCAAGGTCGTGGGGAGAGCAGTGCCCACCCCAGCCCAGCCGGCCTGGGAGGTTTGCAAATGTGCAGGAGATTTTGCCCTGGGATGTTTGGGGTGGTCCCACCCTGGGATGTTCAGAGGGGTCTCTCCCTAGGATGCTCAAATGGGATGTTCACAGGAGTCATTGGGATGTTCACAGGAGTCATTCCTTGGGAAGACTGGGGGTGCCTGTCCCATCCAGCTGGGGGTCCCACCCTGGGATGCCTGGCGGGTCTCTCGGGGTAGATGCTCAAGAGGGTCACTCCTTGTGATGCTTGGGGGCGTCTGTTCCGTCTGCCTGGGGGATCCCACCCTGCGATGCTCAGGGGGTCCCTCTGGGACGCTCGCGGGTGCCTGTCCCACTCGGCCGGAGGGTCCCTCCCTGTCCAGGCCAAAGAGGCCCCTCGCCAGCCCCTTTCCCACGGACTCTCCCACAACACCGCCCACCTACCCAGCTTCATGAGGCAGGCCAGCAGGATCCAGAGGGAGATCTCGAAGGGGATGCGGACGTGCGTGTAGTCGATGCCGATGACCGGGAAGGCTTTGCGGGGCTTGGCGTGC
This sequence comes from Chaetops frenatus, assembly GCA_013400775.1. Classification (NCBI taxonomy): domain Eukaryota; kingdom Metazoa; phylum Chordata; class Aves; order Passeriformes; family Picathartidae; genus Chaetops; species Chaetops frenatus. The sequence goes on from VZTR01017497.1 coordinate 28,727, forward strand.
CCCTCTCCCGAGCCGTTTGCCGGCTGCTCCTTCAGCGGGTGGATCTCCTCGGGGGCGGCGGGGGGCGCGGGGGTGAAGCCCGGCAGGTCGCCGCTGGGCAGCAGGGCGGGCTGGCCCTCGGAGGTGAGCATGGGGTTGGCCTGTAGGACCTGGCCGGGCAGCAGCGGCCCCAGCAGCAGCAGCGCCCAGGGCAGGGCGCGCAGGGCCGCGGCGCCCATGGC
>VZTR01017501.1:0-54357 GCA_013400775.1 Chaetops frenatus
AGGTCCCTTCCAACCACAAACATCCTGAGATTGTACCTGGCCACCAGGGCTCAATACTAAACACCTGCACTGTAGAAGAGCTGTGGCAGCACTTGTTCCACAGCTGCAACCCTGTCCCACCACAGTCTGTGCTTGCAGGCCTCTCATGCCTGCAAGCCTTGACTTCATACTGTACAGCCCACAGCCAAAAACCTGCCTTCTCTCCATATTCCACCCTGATCTCACAGACATCAAGGGCATTAGGAGCAAGCGGGTGTAAAAACGTGACTGTGAGAATGGAACCATCCTGAAACAGATTACTGCATGTTATCTGGTTACTGAATTTTAGCTACATGCTACTTCTACTTTATTTTGTTATCAAAATCTGGGGAGAAAGTGCAAAATGATCAGTGATAGACTCTTCAGCCAACAAATGAGGGGAGTGGCTAAATGAAGGGAAGAAGAAGCCAACCCCACAGCTGTCTTATGGAGAACCAAAAGAAGATAAGCCATAATCAGTAAGGAGGATTTCCTAGACCCTGAACTGTTTGGAAGAGCTGAATTCATAAGTATATTGGAGACTAATTACTAAGGTAGCTCCTGAAGCCAGAGCTAAGTGATTACATTGGTCTGTGCTCTGCTTCTACAAAGCACCCATTGTGCCTCTGCTGCAGGAGCACCCGGGAAGAACATGAGTCCTGTCAAATAATTCTAAGACTAATGAAAAAGAACAAACACAACATTAAGTCTGTAGCTAGGTTTCCACATGACAGCAAAGGGCTTTGATCAGTGCAACTATTTCCATGGACAAGGAAGATAAGACACAAGGCTNGTGTAGGTTGAAGATTAGCTGAAGGACATATCCTCCAGATAAAAACCCACCTAGAGAAATGGTAGATCTCTTCAGTGAGTCATGTGAATCTGATATAAACTCCAGATTTGCAACATTAACCTCCTGTGACTTGGTGACACATGGACAGGAATATAATCAACAGAAACATGACAATAATAGACTTCAGAATTGGACTGAATTTTTTCACTCTCTTTTTATTGTTTCAGTTATCTTCTGGAGGAAGCAGTCATGCAGTTGTGCTATCTGGGCCACAGCCTCAGGTCCAGTCCAGTATCACTTGGGTCCAGCCCTAAGGCTGTGGTGTGCTGGCCCCATCCCTGCATGCGTGAACAGCAAACCTTGCCACAAAAGGAAGCAAAGGGCCCGTTTTAACAGGCACAGCAAATCTCAGAGTTAAACACAACAGCTGAGTGGACGTGCAGACTTCTGCTGAGAATGTGTGTCAGGAAAGAAATGTCTTTCAGAGATCCCCCCCAGGTTTCCAGCCATGGGCAGCCCAGAAACAGCCCTTCCTCAGCTGCTCTTGACTGCTTTTGATGCAGCCCAGGGCACAATTGGCTCTCAGGGCTGTAAGAGCACATTGCCAGCTCACGTCCAGCCTCGCATCCACCAGCACCTCTGGGTCCTACCTCACACGACTGCTCTTGATCTGTTCATCCCCCAGCCCATGCTGATACCAGGGGTGCTCCAACCCAAGTGCAGGACCTTGCTCTTGGTCTTCTTAAACCTCATAACATTCCCATGGGCCCATTTCTTGGGCTTGTTCAGGTGCCTCTGGATGGCATCCCATTCTTCAGGTGTGTCAACTGCACCATTCAAGCTTGGTGTCATCTGAGAAATTTGGAGAGAGTGTGCTCCATCCCTTTGTCTATGTCATTGATGAAGATAATAAATAACAATAATGATAGCCTTTTCCAGCTTTCACACCAGTCACGCTCTGGAAAGTGTTTGGAGGATTTAAGCTCTGCTTCTGGACCATGCATTGCACTGCTTACAGGGTCCTTGCCAGCCACCCAAGTGCTGTAAACCCCTGAGGAAGGGGGTTGGAAGGGGCTGGAGGAAACAGAGGTACCTGGCTGTACACAGCTGCTGCCAACATGGGGGCACAGCTTGCCATGTCTACACCAACAGAGATGCCTGCTTACTCAGTAAAGGCAAAAAAGGGCTGATGAAACAGAGGAAGTTGAAGATGGATGGAAAAGTCTGTGCTGGGACACCAGCCAAGGTGTACTAATTGTAAGGATGGATCTTACAAGCAAACCATTATCTATCTTCCCATCAGCTGTGAAAAAGCTGCAGAGTCAGGCCCACAGCAATCAAAGGAAAGTGATGCTGCCGTTATGAAGACCTAGTTTCACTACAAACATCAGAATAATGGCATGGCATAGCACTGCTGAAAAAGAAAAAAAAATTCAGAAACATGTCCAGACCTTCACAGGGATGCAACCACCCTCCACAAGCTTTTTCACAGTATTGCCACGCAGAAACTGCAAGGTAAGGCAACTGGGTATTCCACTTGAGGCACTGAGAAACAATGAAAGTCAGTCAGCATTCTTCTTCAACTTTTCCTGCATCCAGATTCAGCAGAAAAACTTCATAAAATCCCATTAAGAGTTCAAATTCTGGAAATACTGCAAATAATCCAGCATGCTAATAACTGCAATTATATTTAAACTCTTAAAATAGACTATGTGTTTTTTCGAGTATTAGACCTTGCCTAGGTTTTCATCTCTTTAGTATGTAAAACCACCTGGAATCCAGTAGCATAACTCTGAAGACCTAGACTAAAAGATACTGTTAAGGCAGTAATGATACAAAATATTTCAGTACCTTTATTATGTTCTCTTCATATTTGAATGAAGTACCAGAGAAATGACCCATGAAGCTGTCACATGGCAAGGACAATGTCCCTACATTCGTGTCAGTGTTTGTGTAGGACAGAATTTCTTGACTGATGTTTTGTTTTAAAGAAAAACTTGGTCACAGCTTCTTGAAAGTGCTGTCAAAGCCCCATAGGCCTGTAAGGATGACCTTTGTTCAGCCTTGCTCTCACAAAACCACAGCCTTTCATAAGCTAAACAAGGAGCTAAAGACGCAGTGAGGAATCTGAAGGAATCAAATTTAGATTTGCTGTACAGGATTTGGCTGTTACACACCTGTGATCCTACCAAGCTACAGAAGTGCAACTGAGAGTGGAACTTCAGACTGCTTGCACAAGATAAAACACTCATTATGACTACTGTGGCTGCCAGATTTCTCTACCTGAAAGCTGAAATTCCCTGAAATAAATCTCTCTGGCCTGAAAAATGAGAATCTGGTATCAGAGTGAGCTGAGAAATTACTATCTGAAGAATGGATATAAGTAAAGATAAAGCAGAAGATATGGTCACATTTACTTTTATGTTCTATGTTTGCAAGAGCCACTGAGAACTTACTAAACAATATGATTAGGAATTTCTGGCAGGATGCTGAGAAACTAGCTATAATTACCTTCTCAAGACACAAAGTCAGAATTCATAGCAGGCACATTAGATGTCACAATTCCTCATGTCAATATGGTATCACAAATACAAATTAGGAGGGAAAAAAGCGTAACATGTAGAAGATCTCTAATTGCTGTATTTGATTACTAGAAGATTTACAACCACGCAAGGTTTCTCCTCTCTCTGAAGTGAAATCCAAGGAGAGATGCAAAGGATATGGGGAATTCTCTGATGATCTTTTCCGCCTACAAACTGCTCCTTGCTAGGGGTTGAATAGCAAAGGAGGCAGAGAGAATGTTAATGTCCTTAATGCTAAGGAGAACTGTGCGAACATTAAATCTCTTCCTTATTTCAGCAGTTGGTGGGGTTTTTTTCCATTAGAGTGCTTTTTTTCTGTGTCAATTAAATTTTGACCATAGAGGAGAGCAGTCTTGGTGGCTGCTGAGCAGGAGGACTGAGAGAATAGCACTGGAGGAGACACCCACTCACTCATGGCCGGTCAGGAAGAATGGGAATTCACACCCAAAAAGGTGCTGACTTATGGCCACAGTGGTGTGCTCTGTAGGAGGTACCAGCATGGGCTGGAGGCACAGCTCATGCAGGAACTGCTGTAGCATCAGTGCCTCCAAAACTGGTGTGGATGACATGATGCATTTGAACTTCAGGGGGTTGCCCCCTGGGGAGTACAGACAATTCCACCTGTGCCTAAGCCTTCACCTACAGCTCACCTCAGCTGCTTCTGCAGCACTCAAAGATATATGAAATGAAGCTGGAAAAAATTATACAGGCTTTATATAGTGTTCAATAAATTTGTTTGCTTAATTAAAATTACATTCTTTAACCTTAAGTCATGCACACAGCTCTCTGCCATCGATGGCACAACTATTAGTGTGTACATTGTTCACTTCTCTACATTAATTTGTACATAAAGAAGCTAAAGAGGTTGTAAGTCTGAAAAAAAAAAGGATTAAAAATATATGTACTTCCTCACTCACCTCCTTACATCACAGGAAATGAAATGAATTCCAAATCACCCCAGCCTAGCCAGTAATCAGGTTTCAGAAATACCTTGTAGAAGCTCAGTTTACCTTTGTGCCCGTAACAGAAGACTCCTGAAGACAGAAAAACTTTCATCGTGTATAAATGACTAACAATTACATCAAACCAAATGGAGGGCTTCAAAGCAGTGTGGAAAAACGGAGGGAAATTCCATCTTATTAAGATCAGATATAATTGTCTTGTACAGGAAATAAACACTATATTTTTAGCAGGTGACCAGTCAGGTAGAATTAGTACAGGGTTATGATTCTGTAGTGATTTCTTATCAAATTGAAGCTTATCTTCCCAGAGAGATGACAGATCTTAGTATTTTCTTATAATTATTTTTCTGTGTAGGCTTTTTTCTGTAAATGGGAAATGGAAACATGAGAGCTCTCAAAGCAGGCTGCATTATTACCATTCATATTTCATCTTTTACAATTAATTCAAAGATCCGTAAGTACCTCATACTGATATATTACTACACTGAGTTAGTACCATGATAAAATTTAAGTAATACCAGAATCTTCCAACCTTAGCAATTCTCTGCTCATTCCAATTTATGTCCACTGCACTCCATGAGCCAATACACACTGCTGTTATTGAAACCAATCTGTGCCAGTTACATATCAAATAGATAAAAAATCTGGATTTCTGTAAACAATAAATTCACATCAAAGCTGCAAACACAATATAATGATTAATATATATAAACTGAACTTGCAAATGGATATGAACATATTTAAAGAAAGTATTAAAATCATAGGTAAAATAACAACACTTAAAGGAGATTAGGACAAAATTCAATAATGCATCTTCATGGAATATTTCTGATCATAGATTAGTTGCTGATAACATTTTCAACCTTGCTCTGTAAAGGGGATGAAAATCAATGAACTGATGGCCACCATATGTGGGTAGATGTTTGGTTTTGATGAACAAAACATTGTTATGCAACATGGAACCTAAAGGCATCAAAGTAATTTCAATCAACCACAGTAAAGATACTAAATTTCTACTGCATTCACCCAGTAATAAAACAAAAATATTCAGTAATATTTGTATCATTTATGGGATAAGGTATTCCAGAGCCCTCTTTATCATGGTTCAAAGTGTTTTTCCCTGGCCAATATGAACGTGGTCAAACTGTCCCTCCAAAGAAGAAAGTGTTTCACTCAAGTGTAGTTAACTCTGAAACCTGAAAGACAGCAAAGCTGTAAGAAGTGCTCACTCCTTAACTTCTGACCACTTTAATATCCTGGCAGCAGGATGGTTAATTTTTAACTCAACAACTATGCACTGAAAAGAGACTTACAGATCAAATCTTTCTTTGTGTATGAATAATATGGTGCTTCTCTTCTAAATATGTACTATGTTTGTTCTGACTACAGCATTAAGTATTAAACATGTTCATCAATTATTAATATAAGCTTATTATCTTTCATTTTAAAAGTATATTTAGTCTTTCTGAAGATTTCTAGCAAGAGATTCTAAATATGTGGTGGAATGCATGTCATTCAAAACCTAAGACATAGATGTATTTACTTCATTTTTATGCATATCTTTGGTTAATGAAACTTGCTACTTCTAAGCATTCCTACTTACAGTACAATAATATGCAAACGTTTTTAATGAAATCTACTGATCATAAAATCTATTTTGTAATGCCCAGTTCTGTATGTATTGTGTATTTATGGATAACAGACTTTAAAATGTATTTCACTGTGTTTGGCAGGAAAGTTACTCCTCAACAAATATCCCAACCATCTCACAGTTCCATTCAGGGTTTCTCCCATCAGGGAAAAAATTTGTTCCCATTTTCTTAGAAAGGTCCTGCTGCCTCAAGCCTTGCATAAATTTCAGGGAGCATCTCCTGTACCCCATGCTGGGAAAAGCCCAGTTCCTTTGCTGCCATGTCCTTGCTCACCAACTCCTGGCTCCTTCCACAATCACATTTTTGATGACAGCCCAGAGGTAAAGGCCACAGAGAGTGAAGGAAAACCCTTCCACCTCGAGGGCTTAATCCACATCAACTAGATTTTTTTTACATCAGAATTTAAATAATTTATGTTTTCAATTTTTTATAACTTCAGCAGTGAGAGGCAGTGTTGGGAACCAACCCTCTCCACTTCACCCCTTGTTTGCAGGGGTTACAGCAGACATTGCTGAGCTGTCAGTGTAAATTACAGCTGGCAGCACGTCAGTGCAGAATGCTTAAATGCTTGTGCAATTTCAAATACATAAATAATCCCACTGACTTTACTGAAGCACCAGAAAACATTCACCTAGTGTTATTTCGTAACTTCTCAGGAGTATCTGAGAAGCAGCACTTTGATCTTTATTAGCTGTCAAGTCCATGATGAGGCAAAGTACGTTCCTCAGCGGGCTGTGGAGACAGGCCTGGAAGCAGCTACATCCTTCTGGAGTTTTATCTGAACATTTACAAACCAGAGCTGACTTACAGTATTTCCCTGAAGCGTGTATTATTGCAGCTTTTTGGGAACACGAACAATCCTAATGCTCTGTGCTGGCTGAGGACCAAGGGCTGAGGAGCTCCTATCGAGGCTGTGCACCCACACTACATCCTGGTATGCAAGGGGGCCTGGAATGGCTTTACATGCAAACCCATGAACCAGGTGATGTGTCCCACCTTCTTCCTCCCAGACAGAAGAAATGTGTTAGCATAAAGCATTTTGAGCAGAAATTCACACAGTGCAAATCTCTTCAGCAGCTGACAGTCCCCCTGCATGGCCCAGAGCATGGCATGGCTCCTACCACTGTGCGCGCACATACATGAGATTCACCCACACTCACAAGCCTTCTCCTGACTAGAGGGCAGCGCCAGGAGTTTTTCTCCCTTTGGCTAAGAATGCCAGCAATTTCAGCTTGACACACAGAGCTGTGTGGTCTAACATATAAACCATGGGTCAAAGATAAGATGAGCACATACCGGTGTAGTCCTCGTGGCACTCACAAGTGTAGCCCCCCTCTCGGCTTCGGCACAGGCCGTTGCTCCCGCAAGGGTTGGAGTAGCACAGATCGATTTCCGTCTCACAGTAGTCCCCTGTGAAGCCCGGCGGGCACCGGCACCGCAGCCCGTTGATGGGGTGGATGGGCCGGAACAGCACCGTGTTGGAGCTGATGAACGGGGCCGAGCTGTCAAACTTCAGCACAGACACACACTTCATGTAGTTCTCGCAGGGCTCACGCAGGCAGATGTTGTCATCGAAGGGCAGCACCCTCTGAGTCGAAATCGTGGTCAGCAGCGTCCTGTTGAGGTAGATCTGTTCCTGCAGGTCCTCAGAGGGGAAGAACTTGTTCCGAATGCCACCAGGGAGCAAGGCTGAGAAGGTCACGTTCAGGATATTGGAGCTGACATCCGTGTCGTTTTGGATGTTGAAGACAAAGATGTCGTCCTTGGCAGTGGAAAGCACAGTTGCCACCCCCTCCACAAACAGGGACAGGAGGGGAGAAAGGAACCTCTCCTGGGACATGTTCTCCAGGCGCACCGTGATGCTGTTGGTGAGCATGTCATCTGTTATGATGGTGACACGCAGGGTGCAGACTGCAGTGACACTGTGAACACCATCTGAGGGGAAGAGAGAAAGATAACAGTGGTGTCAGAGAGCAGGCTTCAACCTACAGACAAGGAGGCTCCCACAGTCTCCTGAAAATGAAACAGACCTGCAAGGCAGTCAGTTCAGGGCTCCAGGATGAGAGGGAAATGTATCCACCTTCTGAAGTTATTACCATTGCCTTTGCTCAGGAAAACAAAATAAAATCTCTTATGAATTGTAACTCAAAGGACCCGAGACATCTCAAAGAGGCCCGAACACCTGGAGAAGAGCCCAGGCAAAAAACTAGCAAGGGTTAGTGTGGAAACAGTCTGAGGGCCCTATGATGGCCAAGGGGAAACCAAGAGGAAGGGGACTCTCCAGATTGTGACTGCTAATCTACAACTGGTGCTGGGAAGCTGTTGCTTTTCACAGCACAATACCAAAATTATCTTCTTCAGGTGTGGTCTCAGGGGCTCAACAAGCCAGAACTCTGCACAGATAGAATTGTGACCAGAGCTTCAGATATGTCATCTAAGGAAACAAGTCTTCACATTTGAATGCCAGAACTTCTTCATTTCTCACATGTAACTTCTTAAAAATATTTTATGAATATTAGAAAAAAAATATTAAATAAAATACGCCAGTAGTGAAAAGCAGACATTTAAAAACTCTTCCATTTTATCCTCCCTTTAAGGCATTTCTCATACTGCTGCAGCTGTTCTGCAATAAAAGCCACAATTATAAACATACAGCACTAATACTTGACACTGGACTGAGAGATGCCACTGTAAAATTTCAGTACACCTTGAGGCTTACAGTAGTGCTGTGAATGTACAAACTCTAGATTATTCTGTCATTATGGAAAATAATTATGACACAGTGAGTGCTAAATTTAATCCAACTTCAATGCAAGTGTGGAATGGGAAGTTGCATCATTGCATTATCACTGAAATCAAATAATTTACTTTAAATATGTCTCCTTTCTAAGTCCTTAGGGACTCATTAAATACAGATCATATTACAGAAAATATGGTTAGCATTAGAGCAGCATCTAGAAATCCCAGATGAGATCAAGAGTGGCTTCCAAAAGGAAATGTTACTTCTGAAAGATGTCAACAACCTTAAATGGGCATGAGTTCATCTCATGAGAGAGATGAACTGGTTTGAATGGCCAATATCAGGCCCAGGGTAGGGTTAAGAACTGAGCCCAGTTTCCTTAGGGCACAGCTCCTTGGTCTGAAGTATCCCAGTGATAATCATTACACAAGTAACCTGCTATTGAGCCTGATTTCAGTTAAACCACAAGGTATGTGCAGAAATGGATTTTGAATCACATCAGTGTAAAATTGCATCAGGAGCTGCATTTAAATCAATCACTCTGAGATGAAAATTCTAACAGCATAGACTGCTAAATGTCATTTTGCTAAGGTTTGTTATCTCAAAGTGTAACTTTATGACCTATTACGGTCACGCAGAAATAGAACAGAAAAGATCAGAATGATTTCTTTCCTAATCACTGTCACCACTTCATCTCAAGTGCAGTTGTTTTAAAAAGAAATGTATTGTTGGAAGTTTTTTACTCGAGTATTACAGCAGCAATATAATAAATCACAGCAGCATAATTAACAAATTGGCTTTTGACTCCCTCCTTCTATCAGGTTGTCTATAAAAGCCCAGCCATAGACTTTTTTCCCCACTGAAGCAACTTTTATGCAAATAGAAAAATCTCTTCGTCTATGTGCTACTTTAACTACTGCCTGGCTAAAACCAATCAGACAGAAGGAGTCATTGTGTGGAGTGATCTGTTTGACTTCTCCCAGGTAAGAAGTGGCAAGACAAGAGGAAATGGCCTGAGGTTGCTCCAGAGGAGGCTTAGATTAAGTATAAGGAAAAATTTCTTCACCAAAAGGGTGGCCAGGCATTGGAACAGGCAGACTCCTAACCACTCCTAGTGGTGGAGTCTCCACTCCTGGAGGTGTTTAAAAGATGTGCAGATGTGGCCCTAAGGGACACGGTTAAATGGTGGGCTTGGCAATGCTGGGTTAATGGTTGGACTCAATGATCTTAAAGGTCCTTTCCAAACTAAACAATTCTATGATTCTATGTGCCCATCACAGAAGTTCACAGACCAGCTTTCATTTTCTCCCAAGTTTGCAAACATATTCATCTTCTCTCTCTCATTCTAAAAATGTGTAGTCCCAGCTTCCAGCAAGACCCAAAGCAACCTTTACAAATGATTGGTAGCTAAAATCCTCATTGCAAACTCCTCCTACATGGTCTGTGGCTTTCTGGCCAACAGACAATATGGGATACCACTATTTTCATAAATGACATCCATTACCCATGTCTATCATTTGCACAGCTCATTCCCCTGAAAGCCCAGAACAAACTATTCACTTTTTTCCCCCCCCTAAAGCAATTGACATTTGCCTGTTTATCCCATAGGGTGCCTGAACTATTTTGCTATTTGTTGCACAATATGCTACAGAAGTTCTCTCATACCAGCCAGAATACTGGACAATGGGTCCTTTTTTTAAGAAAACACTATGATCTATAGCCCATGGTATGTATAGTAAAAAGACAAAATACGATCCACTGTCTGACAATGCAGTAGAGTCTACAAACTGTCATATACAATATCAACTGTCACAATACGCCAGAGCTTCCCAGCATCCACAACAACTATTCTGACACAATTAATAAATCACTGGAAAAAGCCTGGTGTCAGATACCACACAGCCTCCTTGTTCCATGGGCAGCACAAAAGAAAACTGGGCACAGACATATAGCTGCAAAATGAAGTTGTGTTTTAAAAGCCAACTCAGCTTTGTGCAACCCTGTTGCAGAGCTTTAAAAAAAGAGAGAGAGAGTAAAAAAGGAGCAGACTATGTGTACTATAGGCAACAAAAGAATGGCACAGCTATAGAGCTGGCTGGACAAGCGCCCCTTTCATATCACCAGTTAGGCTGAGAGCAGCATCACAGGATCTGATCATCTATTCATTCAGAAACTCAAGGAAAGTTGAAACAATCTGTGGTTTTATGAGACCAAATTAGTATCTATTCTACTTTCAATAGACAACATTCGCTTTGAGGGCTGGAATAAGTGCAATAAAGAAAGTGGAATTTTTTTTGTCTTGTTTGGGAAATGACTTAAGCCCTAACTACCCAGTAATGTATGTATGTTGAGATTTACAATTGAAATACTCCAGGAATATTTAAAATGTTTCCTGCCAGAAATGCCAGCAAGTTTTCATTAGGAAGTCCTGTTTTATGGAGTGGCCATACTTAGTGGCCTTCAGTGCTTGAGATGCCCACCATATGCAGCTACCAATCTGCTGAAAAAGCTCAAACAATCTGAGTTTCCAAAGGTCTTATGATACAGCTATAAGAAGGCCCTATCATGTCATGGCAGGTGCAAGATGGTTTCAGTCAGGGGTGTGAAACAACCTTCAAGTTGCTACACTGGAAAATTCTGGCTACACTTGACTCTTTGGAGCAGACCTTGGCACAGATGAATGCACACACATTCCCCAGGCTTAGCTGTCACCAGTTCTCACAGCCATCATATGGGGGCTTCAGCAAACCAGCTGGGTGCAGGAGTCCTCCTGAAGGAGCTCTGAACACTCAGATCACACTGGCAGATGGGATGTGAAGGCATCCTGCTAAGAGTGATTTGAGCAGACAGCCCGGATCTTAGCAGCCCAAGCCTCCCAAGCCACCCGGACAGCCTGAGGAAAGGGAAACATAGGACAGACCAATGAAAAAAAAAAAGGATTCAACCAATCCTTTTGGTAGCTTGGGTCCTAAATCCCTGTACCCATGGCTTTTGTCACTTTGTCCTTGAGTTTCTCTTCCCTAAAATAGGGATAATAGCATTTAATGTACGCTGTGAAGTAGTGGGCACAGATGATGAAATGCTGAGACACTGGGGTAACAAAAGCAACACAAATGTCCTGAAGAAATCATAAAAGGCTCTTTTAAGAGCTGTTGCAGCCAAGTTTACCAAAAACAAGGTGGAAAGATTAAAATTAAACTCTCAATGTCTCACAGACCAGTGAACGAAGAAAGAGAATTCTGAACAGCCTACTGGCTACACCAGAAATATGTTCCCCTGCACACTGAATTTTTACCCTGGCAATATTATTCTATGTATAATTTCCACAAAAAGGCTCTCTAGAAGGTGGAAATCAAAGCAAACTATTGTCTTTTGGGTCATTGTCATTGCTGAAGAGGATACTTAGAACTAGAATTACTCATCTTCATCCTTCATCAAATTAATGAAGAGATCTAATAACAAGCACATACCCTGATGCATTACAAAGAAAAGACAAGAAAGGCTGATGAAAGCTTGACTCTCTAAAATGCATTAATAACTAGAAAATTGACTAAATAGGCATTGTTTCATTATTAGCCTTACTTTATGACAAACCTTATCAAATCTGATACTTTAATCTCAGCTTTATATCTTCTGGCAGTCCATAAACCAAAGAATTTTATTATCTAGAAATGTAAACACAGCAAAGTTTAATGGAAATATATATTTGGCAATGGCAGCACCTGGCCAGAGAGGTTCTTTTGTTTCTTTTTTAAGTTTTCAGAAATAAAACAATAAACTCGTTTTTTCAGCTTATTACATACAAAGGTCTTAATACCAATTTTGAAAGCTGCACACTTTATACAAATACTTTAGCATAAGAGCTTTCTTTCACAGATATGCCAACCCAAACCCATTCTAATTTTGCTTTATAACACATCTGGAAATAGCAGATGCCAGTCTTTACGACAGCCATGCAAAATCCTTGGCTAGTGATCCACAGGTTCAAATCACCTCTTCTTCTTCCCAACTCTTAAAAAGCAGCCATGGCCATGATGGGTAGCAGCCATTCCTTGGTAAACAGGCCTTGGAAGCTGCATTCCCATTCCTTCCAGCCATGTCTTTACACATGGGAGTTAATGAATCTCCAGTCCAGCACTAAGCCTGGAATTAACCTGGAATGAGGATGCCGTGCTTATAGAGTCCTCTGCATGGCTTGGGTGGCAGTAGCACATCAGCAGCATCAGGTCCCAGAAATGAATACTGCAGGCAATGCTTGGCTGTCTGAGCAGGGCTGACACCCAAACCACACTTCCCACTGAGCAAACAGCAGTAAAAAAACCAGCAGATGTCAATAAAAGTGAGAAAGAGTGCACAGCCCTGCACTGAGCTTTGGCTTGCCTCAGAGAATCTGCCAGCATTACAAGGCTGAGTCCTTTCCTTGCATTGTGCTTCCACCACCATGCAAGCAGATTTAAAATGCATAAAATATCAGTGTGCTAATATTGCCTCTTCCAAACCATTGCTGTAGGCACTGTAAAGCTTCACTTCCATGAGTAGAAATAAGAAGTCTATGAACACCCATAAGATAAACTCCCATAAATATCTTCTAAGTTACAGGAAAGTTCAGGAGCAAAGAAAATATCCTGAAAGAAAATAAACTGCACAGAAAATGGCAGGTGGAAACCTAAGTAAGATTCCTTGCTGAAATAGCAGAAAAACATTATCAGAAAGGAAAAGGAAAATGGGCATAATTGTGCCTTTACAGACACCTCATCTTGGGATTTTCCCAGTTAGCAGGCAGCCTCACTGCAGAAGTGTTTCAGGATAAAAAGTGTGTATGACCCCAGTTTTAGTGACCCCGGAGGGCACCCTGGAAAAGGAAGCAGGGGCTGGTTTTGGTCTTAGCTTTCCAAAAGACAAAAGCAATGGCCAGTGGCAAATATCCTCTCTGTGTCTCTAAAGAATCTCTGTTTTGTAGCAGGAACAGCTCAAAGTGCAAAGGCCTCTTTTGCTAGAGAAAAGTGATCTTAAATGGTGCAAGAAGAGAAAAGTAACATCCATGAGAAATATACTCCATCATTTGCCTTGTAAAAACATAAACATGTTGTGTATAATATCTTATTATTTCTTAGACAGGCACTAATGAATTCTGTCAAAGCCTCACTGTCCTTGGAATTGGAAACACTGCTGATGAGCAGTTCTGTCATTATGTCAAGTTGGATGCAACAACACAGAGATGACCATCCCTGGCCACATGAAGTTTATGTTATTGATTTTGTCCCTTTGTTTCAGGCTGCCAGTCAGCTCCCTGCATTTAGCAGCACTGACTGCCAACACAAGTTGTGGGCTTTGGAAACAATATATAGAAATAACTATCTATTATTCACACAATGCCAAATGTTCATGTTCAAACCACTGCTCTTAAGATTGTCAAAGTCCAGGTCTGCTCCCAAACCCATTGACTTCAGTGGGCTTCACTCCCTGCCAAAATTGGGCCCAAGCATAATTCCCTAAGTCATTGCCAGCACACTCACACAGAGCTTCAGTCCCACCCCTGCAGCCTCAAACAAGAACAGTCTGCCCAGGAAAAGGCTTGGGGTTGAAAAATCAGGACGGCAAGAGCAGAAAGCAAAACATGAGGGATGAGCAGGGCAAACGTGGCTACTAGACACATGCCACATGGACTGCACCTCCTGAGTTGTAAAGATGGTAAGGTTTTCCTAAAATCAGGTGTCTGAACATGTACCTCAACATCTCTCAATTTCCAGGAAAAGATGAGCAGCTGCAGCCACCCTTCAGCATATGCTCTGTTTGGAAAACATTGGCCAATGTTGCCCAGCACCATTTAGAGAAAAGAAGGTTTGGAGCAGTCACAGGAAGAGGGAAGACAAAGACGTGTTGCCTTGTGTTACAGAGGTATTTTAGATTACAGGGTGAGGTAAAACAGGAGGCAGCTGAGGTACATGGTGTATGCAAGTACCTTGGCATACCCAGCCCTGACTGAGCTGCTAGGAAGGGGAAAGTCCTGGGTAAGAATGTCTTTAGAGGAAAAGAAGGTATCTGGGATTAACTACAGCAAGACTGACAGACTGATGGAAGACGAACAATAGTGCACACTGGCAGAGCAAGTGTGAGACTCTGGCAGTGACCAGCTCTCCTTAAACCAGCATTAATCACATTACCTCCAGCACCTTCCTGCTGCCACTCAGAGCTCCCCAGGGGTCTGTCCCAGGCCACTCAGGCCACGGGGTATGTACCTGGGTCATGGCTATGCCAGGCTGTGCCCTGTCACTGCAGTGCCCCATGGCAGCATCACCCACATCCCCACTTGTGAAATGACGTCAGGTTCGTTGCAAGCAACGGATCCCAACAAGTCTGTTCAGACACTTTTTGCAAAGAAGATGAATATCTTGGACACCTGGGGAAAGTGGGCAGTGGGACTTGGGGTTCTCACCCCAAAGTTCCCGTGGCGGCAGCCATAGCTGTACCAGCTAAATCAAACAGCTAAAAATATCCAAATTGTGGGAGGATAAATTGTGCATAAAGCAACTGTGAATTCCTAATGTGCAGAAGAGAAAAAAACAAACCAATTTTGGCATCATTATCTTTAATGTAGCCTGTGCTGTTCAGGATTATTTACTTTGTACACAACATTGAAAAGAAAAAGAACGTATTTCAGTCTGCAGCTTGAACAGGGGATTAAGAACAAATTGATGCCAACTGGATTGCTCAACATTGTACACTACTGCTTTTCTGAAAGCAGCACCTGCAAGCTGAGAATTTTGAAATGTTAATTGGGTTGATAACACTAGTCTGGGGGAACATTTCCAGAGGGTAGGAGATAAAGCAAGTTGGATCTGCTATCAGGACTAAGCATTCTTGAATTCTAACTGCAGCAAGGCTGAAGATACACCTAATTTTCTTGAACATCCTCCCACAGAATCACTTCTCGCCCTTCAGGTACCTGATGCTCACGGGCTATAGCTTCTGTAGGGGATGAAATGCAGGCAGGGGATGCTGACAGGGATGCAGGAACAACAAGCTGAACAAGGAAACAAGTCCCTCCCCTGAGCAGAAAGCACAAGTAGAAGGGATTTGGGATACTTAGAGGGAAGTATGATATGTGGGAAGATAGCATGAGCACACTAACAACCAGCTTCTTACAGACTATTTAACTAAAGAGGTTTTCCTTCTAGCTAAAACGCAAAGCAATTTTTCTTCTGGGTTCTGCACACCCCACTGTACCTCAGCTGGTTTTCCTTGTTAGCAAGGACTGGCCAGACCCCCCTGCCGGGCTGCACTCGGCAGCAGGGCCGGCTGCACCCACTGCAAATCCTGCCCTGCCCTGGGCCACGCCAGCCCCTGGTGGAGGGCACAGCCCAGCAGCCCTGCCCTGGGCCATGCCAGCCCCTGGTGGGGGGCACAGGCAAGGAGCCCTACCCTGCCCTGGGCCATGCCAGCCCCTGGTGGGGGGCACAGGCAAGGAGCCCTGCCTGCTCTGGGCTATGCCAGCCCCTGGTGAGGGGCACAGCCCAGCAGCCCTACCCTGCCCTGGGCCATGCCAGCCCCTGGTGGGGGGCACAGGCAAGGAGCCCACCCTGCTGTTTCTCCACAGACAGCTGCCAGCTGCAGTGCAGGTTCCAGACTCTAGCTGAAGACAAGGATTTCCATTTAATGCTAATGCCCATGGAAACTGTGCATCTTACAGCACTCATCTGACCTGTTCATCTGAAAAACCCTGCTCCAGATTGCTGCACCAGATAGATCCATAGACTGACTTGCTGGGGGCTCCAGCACCTCCCATAAAGCTTGATCTTGTTTCATATATAATCAAAACTATTGCCTAATTACTGCAATAATTTTCTCTGAACTTTAAAGGGAGAGGGGTTTACTATAATTTACATTTTAATTCTAATTAAATGCAGAGCTAAATGTCATTAGCCAAAAGATAGTTTCCCAGCAGACTGGCATGGCTTGCAGCCACATCTCGCAGTGCACCACAGTGGTGGCAGCAGTGGCTTGGGTGGGGCACTGCTGGGCAGGCAGAGATGCCAGCCAGCACTGGGGTGTGTGAAGCCTAGGCACAAGGAACACTGCTGTCCACTCACCTCACAGCCAAAGGGCTTTTCCTAGGCCTCTCCACCTCCCCAGCTGTAACCAGTGGTATACAGGAGTCGAAGACCCATGAAAGCACAGGACAAACAACTGCAGTCATGGGATGCTCCAGCGTTAAATCTCAAGTAAATGATGCATTTTGTACAGAGGACAGAAGTGCAGCGTGTTTACCCCAAGAGGCTTTTACGTCACTTACCCCACTTCAAAAGGGGGTGAACCACTGAGTTTGTGTGGGGTGCCTGGCTGTGCTGCTGGGGGGACAACCCATGGGTTGTCATAAAAGCCTCCATTCTCCTCACAGCTACACATCCCCTGCAAATATTAATACTCGCTGTGTCTGATTCAAGCAAGAACTTCCCCAGGCAAGCCAGAGCTCTACTCAAATCTCTCTCTTTACAGTTTCAAAGCAGGAATGAATGAAAACTGTTTTGGGGATGATGGTAAGGGTGAGGTGGGAAGAATTGGGGCGGGGGCCTGGGAGTTTCAGAACTGGGAGCAGTGATAAGGAAATAGCTTCTCTGCCTCACTGTTTGCACCTGTACTGCATATTAGTAATCTCAAAGGTATCCTTTCAAAACAGCATCAGCAAAATGAAATCCATTGGGTTTATTTTTCTAGATGTCTCCATAGCCCATGTTCCTTTTGCCTGGAGATATGCTGTGGTCCTTGCTGTGACCCACAGTGAAATCACAGGGACACTTCCTGCTGGATGGGGTTCGTGTTTGCTATCTTGAGTGGAAAAAAAGGAGGGAACAATGAAAGAAAGAGAACAGCTATGTTTTTCTAATGTCATTTCTGTTTACAGACAGGCTTTCAAAACAGTTCTGTATCAATTACATATCAACTGAAAGTTATTGATACATGGGGTGATGCAGACTTGCCCAGCTCTCTAAAACAGAAAAACCACCAGAAAAATTCAGCTGTGGTAGCTCAACAGCTTGCTGAATGTGCTTGTGTACTATGGAGGCACAGCTTGGGGAAATAAGAGGGTTCTTAGGCATATGGGCACTTCTCTTTTTTTGGTTTTCTGTGTTTTCTGTCATCCTAAGACATTTGCAAATAATTACAAGGTAAAAACAGAGGGCTATCTCTCTGGGACAGGACAAGCAGTAGTGGCTACATGTCAGCTTCCACATGCACCAGACACAGGGAAAGTTGGTTCAGCTACTCCTCCTACTCAGGAGACTTAGACTTCAACACGAGGGACCCACATAAACAAGGTAACACTCTCAGACTGCTTCAGTTCTCAAATTTTTTGATGGGAGCAATGATGGGGCATGGATGTCCCACCTGTCGCCCACATGTCCAAAAGAAAAGGTTTCAGAGCCTTTATAACTCTCTCTTTTCTCCCTTCCTCTCTCAAACTCAATTAATGTTCAATAATTTTTAATATGAAGTAGATCATATTCAAGAGAAGAGGTGGGGTCCATCACAGTCCATCCACTGGTATCCAACAAGAAATACACCCATCTCCCACAGTCTGAAAAATTCAACTAGCTTAATTCCATTAAAAATCCCCAGAATTAAAATATTCAACAAAATACCACATTTTCCTTCATTTTTTGTTTCAAAGGGAACAGGCTTTCTTTATTCTTACTAGATTTTCAGCTGACCAGTTTAGCTGGTCTCTTCTGTTAACTGAGGTCTGCTGACTTAAGCAGACTAAGAAGCAAATAAGCAAATCAGAAACTTGAGGAAATAAATTTAAACAAAGAAGAAATGGAAATAAAAAAAAATTTGCTTGCATCAGTATTAAAGAAGAACACAAAGACAAAATAAACAGGCAAAACCAGCCTTACCAAACTTTCACAGTTTTGGGAAAGACTCACCAGGCACTGGGAATATTTATAGGGAAAATGCTGTGTACTTTGTCCAGACTCTATGTTGATAGGCCACCTACACAATCTTCTAAAAACGTAATGCAAAAACAACCCCCTTTTGATTAACTAACCACCTACACATACTGGCCACTGGCAGTGAGATCATGGTGGGTTTGGCTGCATGGTCAACTGAGATTATTGTTGGACCCCTGCCGTTAAAACTAGAATGCTGGACAAGAATCAAAAGGGACAAAGCACTTGTTTCCTGTTTCTATAGTACTGAACCTGCAGTGTTTTTCTCCCCAGAATTTTTCCAAAGACAAAAGCAGCCCCCCAGAAAAAGTGAGGAGAATGCAAGAGCTTGACTCCTATCACTGCACGACATCTGGGGAAGGCAATGCAGAGAAAGGGCAGGTCAAGTTATGACAGATGAAAGGGGGTAACACAGTGACTGGGAGCCACTGGTGAAACACAGAAACTACACTGATCTTCAGAAACGATACTGTAATCTCAAATGTCTATCTAAGGATTCCTATTCAGCTGAACTGTAGAAATGAAGTCATAACTACATGATTCACTTCTTTAAGAATCAGATAAGATTTTCTGCCAGACACTTTGTAAGACACAGATCTCGAGCAAAATGGGTATTTTGCATTCTAGGACTAATGCAAGACTATCCAACAAATTCCATAAGGAAAAGATTCTCTTTGAAGGCATTTACTATAGCAGATAAACAGAGAAAAAAATCTGTGCTCTCGATACACCCTTGATCTTAGCACAGCATCAGCAGGGCATCACCAGGAGTGTGCCAGGCTGGGCTCTGCCAAGCAGTCACATGTTTCTGGCCAAGGGAATGGTGACTGTGTCTTTCTCTTCCGGGTGATGGTTCTTTCCTTCCTACTCTGCCAAATTTGCAGACAATCCAGGCGAGCTGTATTTGGTGAGATCAGGGCATTGAACAGCAAACAGAGCCTTACCACAAGAACATGCCAAGACCCAGCAGGCTTGTGTCCACAAAACAGGGCAGGATAACTCCCTGTGACACCTGCATCATGGACAGCACCAAGTTTTAACAGTTCAGTGAGAATTTATTCACCATTTCCAGGCATCCCATTGAAACTAAGGCTCCCACCAGATCACTGGACATCTTAACATCTGTAGAAAAGCCTTCCCTTTCAACCCAAGCAGGATTTCCAGGTGTAGAAGAGGAAACTCACAGTGAAAGCTGGATACATGCTGACCTTAATTATGCCATGGAAGAAGCACTTCTCAACTAGCATGGAATAAACTACCCTTGGAAAAAAAAGAAAAGTTTCATTGTACACTGAGTTTTCCTAGGACTGTTCTTATATTCTACAAAGCCTAAAGAATTTATGTACCTCCTTCATTATAGTACCAGTAGATTCCTATTAATATCTTTAAAGACATTGTTTTTCATTGTTTTAGTTATGTTTTATGGAAAAATATAAAATCCTGACCATACGTAAAATATACTCAAAAACTGTCACTATTAATGTTGAGCCTTAAAATGTAAATTACTCTGGTAAAACATGAAAATCTTCATTCTAGGAATCCCTACCCCAATAACCCCACTGATTTCAGCACAGCCTGAGCATTACAGGACTGCTGGACATGAAGCCTTCAGCCTGAGCTCTGAGTCTACTTTGGTACCACACCAAGAATGTGCAGCTTCCTGAGAAACCAGTGAGTCACAAGGATGAAATTTCACCAACCATTAGTCAGGTTCATCCTATCACCTTTCTATAAAACATACCAAACCCGTGTCCTCTATTTGTATGGATGCAATATGAGATAAATGTTATCCCTGAGAGAATATAAATACTAACTTTATTTTTTAAATATAATTTTTAAAATTTATACACTTTTCACAGTACACACTGTGAAAAGCCGCTGTCTATAAATCAGGATTTTGCCCAGTAAAGACTTTATCTAAATTATTGCAGGCTGCTTCATGCTGTAGAGTCACTTCCCAAGAGCTCAGACAATTGCTGAAGTTTAATTAGTAGAAAGCATTTGTGTTTCAGTTTCCAGAGCACACACCTTTTCACCACCTGAGCTCTGAGATCAACAGGAAAGAGAATATATCAGCTCTTTGGACCATGCCTTTGAGCCCAGACATTCATTCTCTCTCTCCACTTATAAAATCAGGCTTATGCCATGGCTCAACTCAATGACAAAGTTCTCAGAAGAAAATTGTATTTTAGCTATTTTAAAAATTTCCTCAGTTTTCAAAACCCTCTTTAGCCCTGTTTATATTTAGTGTGATATTTCTCTATTTATCCGGTGCTGAGCATCTTCATGAAAGAGCTTCCTAAATGCTGAAAAAACACTCACTTTTAACACCTGCGGTCACTGCCCTGCATTAATAACCCCAAAAACATCCCACATGGGGAAGACTTGCTCTTTCTCTCCACAGGGCCTACCAGAAACCCCCTTCTGCTTCGCAGCCTGCAAGAAACCTGCTGAGCCCTGAGGTGGGGTCCTAAGACAGCCAAATCCCACCCGTGGTGCTCCCCAGCTGCAGGACCCCACAGAACTGGCTGCTTGAAGCACTCATTTCCTTGAATGTCTCCCAGGTGGGCTCATGCAAAAGGGAACTAGAGCTTCAGTATTTGCATGGGAAGAACTATTTCTCTCCAGACGTTGACAGCTGGTAATGGGGAGAAAGGCAAAGCAGCTGTAACCCAGATCAGGAGGTTTATAGGGCTGCCAGTGTGCCCAAGCAGCACAGGAGGCAGCAGCTTAGCACAGGCTGATATTAGTGGAAAGGACAGCACAATCCACATAAATGTGTGCCAGGCAAGGGAAGGCTTCAGCAGGCTCCAGGTCAGAGGGAACACAGGCAGGAGGCTGGGTGGGGGCAGCATGGTGATGCCCAGCTGTCACCCAGCCAGCCCCACAATTTGTCACACAGACACCATTCCTAATGTCAGAAAGCTCAGAGCAAGATGCACATGGAAGTATCATGACAGATGGCTGCAATGTCTGGAGAAAGCATCAAGTGGAGAAACATTTCTGCCAGAAATCTTCCAAAACTGTAGGAGTTCTTGATCTTCAGCTCAGGCTGACTCCTGTAACTGCTAACAAGAAGTGGATGCAGCTTTTCCTCCAACATCCCCAGAAGAGCAAGAGAATTGACCCAGAGAAACTGGCTTTTACTCTTCTTTTTTTTTTTCTTTCTGTCTTCCCAGGAAAAACAAACTGCTGCACTTGTAGCTACAAGGACAAGGAGGTAGAAAAGGAAAGCTCACATGGGCAATCTATCTGAGCAGCAATGCAGAAACAAACCCTGACAGTGCATTTTGTGGTGGGAAACTTCATGGGCGTGAAGCCCGTGGGGTGAGGTGGGTTTGGCCAGACTCAAGCTTTCATGAACTCTAACTTCATTATAGTAAAATGTAAAAGTGCTTCCCCAGTTGAAAAACATTTTGGTTCCATTAAAAAAAGAGAACAATCTTGTAATTACAGATGGGTGCAAAATTAAAAGCAAAAAAAACCCATTAAAATTTTAGGATGGATAGATGCATAATTAAAAAAAAAATCAAAATTTCAGAAAATGTTCAAGCTCAAAATAAGATATTCTAGTGGCCCATTTGTTTTTGTGTCCTTTTCAGAGACCTGTTTGGCAAAGAGGACATTTCACAGTCTCCTCTGACAGAAATCCAAAGCCACGCTCTTGCTTCAGAACTGCTGCTGGCTCCATGTTTAGTGGATAAACCCTTTCACATTTGTCTTTGAAAGAGGCTCTTGTGAACAGGAAGCTGTGCTGTGACACCAGGCTCCTGTGCTCCATAGAACAGCTCAAGTTCTGTAAAATGACCTCTCTAAACTCATTTTCTCAGTTGGCTCAAGACATCTCCTGCATGTTGTTTGTCCAACAGTAACCTGAGGCTTCAGAAAACGCTGCAACAGGTGGTCAAAGTTAAGTCAGCACCCAGAAAGAGGAAACATTTTAATATTACCTACCTAATGCACCTTTCTGTCTTTAGATCTTTACAATCATAATCAGAATTTAGGGGTTTTTGTAGAGGTCCATGACTCATACCCAGACACTACTTGAGGCCAAAAGACATGATATTACAATTTCTTAAAATATAGCATACTTAACATATGCTGCATTTTACTGACTGAGTCATCTGGAAAGCACAGGATGCTCTGGAGATCATGGAAGTACAGAGGGGCTCCTTAGGTCTCTGAGTGCATGCTATATCTCTCTTTCACAACTGTTATTATTTGCCAATCAAGTAATGATGTTTCTGTAATTACTTTAAAGTACTGATCTCACTTGGTGCATGCTGTGCACTGCTGTGCAAGCCATGGAATTTGAATAATTATACTGTCCTTGAAAATATCAAACCAAAATCCCAAGACACCAGCAGAAGCTAAGAAATGTCAAAAGAAATAATGTGGCAACAACAAGGTTATATGAGCATGAAACAGAATATTGCTTTATTATCACTTACCACTGTAAAATAAATCGGGTGCTTCCCTCTCCTCTTTCCAAACACAGAGTAACACACTCAGCAGCACTGAGCTCAAAACAGCATTTACCCAAAACAGCAAAGTAACCACTCTGCTCTGAAATACCTTTGGTGTACTGGAGTTATTTTAGGTTTGCACACAGGTACCAGGAGGCAGAATCTGGCCAAATCACTTTAAAAAGACTGAACTGCTTTAGATAAAGACCTGAGAACCTACCTCCTAATACGCCATTGCTCTAATTTCTCTTCTTAAAGCATTTGCACCAGTAATCAGAGGTGATCACTGAGCTCCATCCTGCACCTTTAATTAAAGTCTGTTTCTGAAAGCCCTGTCTAGAGAGCCTAATCCCTCCCTACTCAGCTGCTAGACTTGCACAGCAGGGCAGAGGCAGATGCATGTTTGAGGAGGTGAACAAGTCTCAGTTTGGCACCCTAAAATGTCACAAAAAATCTACTAAAGCCAGCTACTTCAAATGCAAATTGCCAACAGTCAGTAAAGAAACGGGGCAGAGAAGCACACGCAGGGAAAAACCATGAATGCAGATATGAAAACTATCACTCATGGGTAACAAAGTATTCGTTTTTGTTTGGTACTACCAGTGTGGGCTCGGGTCCTGTCAGCCCTTGCCTGAAGCTGATGCTTCTGTTGGAGCAGATGCAGAGAGTTTGCAAAGAAATCTGTGGGGAGTCCTCCCTCAGAGCTCAAAGAAGACTGGAAAGAAAGGAGAGCTGTCACACCAACAAAAATAAATATACTCCTCAAAGCAGTAATGTGGTAGCTTATAGGATCCTCATGAGCTAAGGAATAACTTCAGAGAGCTACCACTCTGCTGTAGGCATGGCATATCAAGATTTCCATGTCATTAAGGTCACCCTGCAGCCTTTACTTGTGATACATTGCCACTTATCCTCTGCTCTGTTAGCACAGCAGGGATCCATCTCCCAGCATCAGATTTACCCTACAACTCATCTCTTCTCAGTGTCTGTCCCTTTCTCCACCTCCCAGAGTGACCACAAAGTTCTCCCTCAGTTTCTCACTATAAACTTCCCTCTTCTGAAGCACCGATGGGAACCTGCCCTCCCGTGATGGCAGGTGACAGCAGGTGCAAGTGGCTGCAGCCACTGACGCCTTTTTCCTGTGTTAGTGTGGATAAGGGAGGGTCCCATCTGCCAGTGTAGGTGCAAATGTACAGAGACAACTGGCCTTGCCCTTCCACCATCCCTCACCCTGAATGAGCCTGACAAACTTTGACTGCCTCTTTTTTCAGCCCCAAGGGCTGCCTGTTCCATGTTCGTACACCTGGCTCTGGGTCTCAGCAGGCTGCTCAATTACACAAATTTAACAGTAACAACGCAAAGGTATCTCTTGTAGCAAAGGATTTGTGGTCCCGGGGCATATGTTTGTGGAGAATTTACCGTGTGGGCTTAAAGACTGCTCAGACTGACTGAGCCACAGCTCCTGCAGAGACCAGTGCATGGAAAGGGACACATGTAACCCAAAACTCTACAAACTCACAGCCATGAAGCAAACATGAGCCTAAGCCTGGGGACAGTGAGATGACCTAAGTGACCAGGACTGATATCTCACGGTGAAGAGCCAAAACCTGTAATCTGTAACAAAGAGAATGTTCCCTTCTGGGAGTTTAGGATGGGATTAATACAATAAACATATGGAGGGTAGATCAGCTCAAGAATACAGGGGAATTTTCTGAGTAAGTATTTTCAAGTGAAAACTGATGAGAAGGGGAGCAGGGAAGTCAGTGCTTAATAGGATCATGTTAGAAATGTGTGACTAGAAAAGCCAAGAGGAAGGCCCCTCTGTGACTGCTCTGGTACCCACTGCAGGTGAGCAGAGATTGCACAGCAGCCAAGGGATGCAGGAGTGTCACAAAAATGAACCTGCAGTGGCAGGGCTCACGGGTGCTTTCTTCAATGAAAGGTTAGTACTAAGATTAAATGGTCTTAAGCAAAGAGGGTGCTAACCTCCCTGTGTTCACAGCTGACAGTTCAGAAGAGCTTCAAGATAAGTGCAAAACTCCATAGGAGGCACTTGGCTCAGAGGTCTCATTACTGGCTCCAGCATAGAGTGTAAAAGAAAATATAATTGTTTTTCTTACTCCCTAAATAGACATTCTCACTGCTCAACTGTACACCACAATATACATTACACGAAGCCAAGCCACACATAGCACACTGATGGCTGGTGTTTGCCTCCACAGCTGACAGTCCCTCAGTACATAAACATCTTTCTAACATAGACATATCTCTCAGGTCTGTGTAATCTGGGTTTTCTGCAAGCCTGGGGAAATGCCTGAATATGTTACTCTGCAAAACTCCTTGCTCCTTTTTGTGGCTTAAAGAAACCCTGAAAAGTCAAAATACTAATTAAAAAAGTGAAATAGAAGTGTTTGGTGACAGCTACATTGATGTACACACACACACACAATGTAGAGGGTATAGGAAAGAACTGAGCTATGCAAAAATGTTAATAAATGATGCAATTTGTGACCTAGGCAACATCACCAAACAGAGAACAATGATTCTTGGACTAGCAATGGAGAGAGAGAATGGAAGCAGAGGGGTGGGTGTTGCAATGCTAGATGCTGCTAACAAAAACCCATATGACAGTGAAGAAAATAAGGAGGTAAAACATTACGGGAGTGATGGGGACAGACTCCAAAGCAGCCCTAAGAGGAAACCAAAGTTTCATCAGACATCAGGAACAGACCATAGCACAATATAAACTTGCTTGGCTTTTCACACCTTGTAAAGAAGTAGGGAATTATAACACACTATGCATTTCCACACATGGTAACAAAAATATTTTCTGCTAGCAGAGCTATAGAACAGTTCTGTGATACTGACACAGTAGAATCTAACTACAAGAAGAGACTTGAGAGGATTTAAGAATTAAAGGAAAACAGCTAGCTGGTAATGCAACAAGTAGCAGTTTAGTGCTAGTAATGAACAAATACAGCAGTCAGTATAGTTAAAATTGATTTGCTAAATACAAGTAAATCATTAATTCTAATAACGCTTCCATCTGCAGGGTTCAGACATGACAGAAGACAAGTCAACCCAACATGAACTTCACTGGTTGCACTCTCCTTAACATAGACTAGTTACTGATAAAAATGATGCATGATAAAAGTGGAATATCTCCAGAATGTTTTTACTGGAATCACGGAAGTAACTTGCAGTCCACCTGGACTGGAGAGATGGTCACAGAGTGTTGAGTGCACAGCTGCTGCCTGTGCCAATCTAACTGGGAGCACCACTCTGACTTACTTTAACTCTTACCTCCTCTCCTTTAATTCCTCTCTCTCTCCCCCTGCCAGCTGCAGTGCAGCATGTGGGCTTGGCCCCCGGCACTTGATGAAGTCATCCGGAGAACGCACATTCACCGTTTCAAGCCGGGACTCCTCGCGGGTTTCCCAGCCAAGGCAGCTGCCTGCCCTGCAGCCAGGGCTGCTCATCCTCCGGCAGCTCCCCAGCCCTGGCCCCTCAAGTACCAGTTTGTTCAGCTCAATTAAACAGCCCCTTGTCAACGTGCCTTGGGAAAGGACAAGCTTTCCCTTCCAATGAATGACAAAGATGGAAGCTCCAGCATTTATTATGTTCAGGCTGGTTTCAGAAGGACATATGCCTCTATTTAGCCTGGTGACATCTTGGCAGGCACCAAATTATGTTTGGGGATTTTACAAGCAGGAAATACTTGGTTTCCCTTCTTGATACCTTTGTTATAAAAAGCTGCTAAGTGGTTCATGTAAATGAATCCAGAAATACCAGAACTTCTAGTTAATCCATTGACATGTTGATAAAAGTAATAATAGATGATTTTTTTTAAAGTGAGTATTTCCAGTACTTCTGAATCTTCCCTAAGGTCTCCTTTTGAGCCACCTGGTAACACTTTCAGCTTTTAAGCTCCATTTCACCAATAAAGGGTATTTAAAAATTATTTTAAATCAAGTCCCAGCCACGCAGAAGGCTCCATCCAACAGGTGCCTCATGCTCGGCAATGCACTGAGCTGCAACCCTCCTGCTGCAGCACAGCAGCTCTGTCCTCATCTGTTATCCTCAACCATGAGAAACCTTCTTCCATCCTCTCTCCATCTGACATGCTCAGGAGCCTGTTCTTCTTGACACTATTGCCCCAGAGGAAAAAAATTAGAAACATCAGCTTACTAGCTGGAAATGGTTTAAGTGTGCTCCTCCTCCTTGCAGGGCTGAGAGTGAGGAGCTGAAAGGTGATGTGCGTGAGAGTTCCTTTGATAAGAGGCCAAGAAGTGACATGAACAAGATAATCAGGCCTCCAAACCAGACATGCACATCTGGGACAACTATCTCCAGCTTCCATCTGACAAGAGAATAATCCTGCTAATAAGAGTCTTTCACACCAGGTTGAGTGCTCCGGCAAAAGAGAAAAATTAAATGAGTTTAATTTAGCTTCTCTCTGGCTCTTACTGGTGTCTGAAATACTGACTCATACCATGCAAGAAGGGGTGGGATTTTGCTCCAAGGGGTTTTATCATGGGTAAATTAAATCCCGGTTTGGTCACTCTAGGACCTTTTGCACTAAAACTCCAACTACAGTACTTTTGGGAGCAAAGAAAGTGGCCTCTCCGACACAATTGTGGAACTGTACATGAACCATCCAGAAAGCCAAACCCTGCACACTGATCTCCAGCTTCCCATTGTGAGGGAGGGCAGGGCTGTCCCCATACCATGCAGGGTAGGACTGTTCTCAACTCGCTGTGTGGTGCAGGGTACCACACATGGTGAGGATGCCACCAAGGGCACGACACCACACCTCTTGTCCAGCAAAACCTCTTGTCCAGCTGGGCCTCTCACCATGCTCCTGCATGGTGAACTCTGTGGGAGTGGTGAGCTGTCTGACCCAACAGCAGAAGTATATGAAACATCTGGCCCCAGCTCATACTGTCAGGGAAGGAGGGATCGGCCTCCAGAGCGCAGACTGCGTCGGTCGGGAAATGCGCTAACTCTGAAAGAATGAGCAGCTCGGCTCCTGCTGGTTGATGTCAGCTGCTCCTGACTTCTCTTGCCTCAGGTGAGTTGATTCATGTGTTTTATAGACATGAAGGATGAAGTATGAAAGATGCTATTGTTCCTTGAAGATCCCCACAGGATGCAGCTTCCACTCTGTTTGGTCCTGGTTCTGCCTCCTTACCAATAGAGCCCAACCACAACTTCACAACGCAATACTGCCAGTTTTTGAGATGATCAAATCAAAGTCATTCCTTGACTGACCCTTATTTTTCTTCTCCTGAATAAAACTAACCACACCTCTGAGCACACAAGATCATGGGCAATATACTGAACCAAGACCAGGTTTTTGCTTTCAACTCTTTCCCTGATCTGGTTCTCCTTGCCTCCCCACCTTTGTTTTTTTCTCACCAGTCTGGTGTGGGTAATGAAGAGAGAATATGCATTTTGCCTCCAGCAAGAGTTTTTTAATTCAGATCAGCTGCCTCTGACTGGAGTAAATGATTCTGGTACAAGAATGAGATGCAATGCACAGCAAAATGACATAAGAAAAACCTGATGGTAAATTTACTGGCTGCTTCAAGGACAGACTCTACCCTGACCCTTTCTTGCCTGCAGCAGCTCTGGTGCTTGACATACTGCTGCTCTCCCACAAAGAGCAAGACCATACATGCACCTACAGCTGCTCCAGAGGTTGATTTGGGGCTGAGGCACACAAATGTCTGTGCTGCTGGAGACAGCCAGAGTCCTCCACAGAGCTAGTGAAGAGGACAGCTCCGCAGGAGCTCTGGCAGGACGCTTTGTGCCTGGCTGGGACACCCTGCCAAGCCCACATGGCAGCTGAAATCAACGTGCACTGCAGCCTCCCCAGAGGAAAGCCAGAATTTGGATGAAACCCATTAATACCAGCCTAGCAATTAACAACCCACAGCTCTCAGTACAAGAAAATCAACTACTGCACCATTTGAAGTGTAGCACATGTACATACATGAAAATACTCAAAGGGAGCTTCAAAAGATACGTTGGGGAGAGAAAGAGGAGGAGGAGCTGGAGAGGCTGAGCACTGCCCAGAATAGGAGCCTACAGCAGTTTTTGTCTCATTGCTTTTGCCAGTTGCCTTTCATAAACAATGTTTGGGAGAAAAAACCTCCATAAATATCAACAATTGCAGTTTATTAGATGGTCCATGACATATTTGTAAACCAACTAAATTTCTTAATTATATTTGCCTTTAGATGGTAAGAACTACACAAAAAATCAGTATCTTTTGTGAAGCTATAAGAGAGCAAATTACCATCTTCCGGCACCTTCCTAACAGCTCAGCAACTTCTGGCACAAGCCCATTCAAGGAGGAGTATGGAAAAAAGAATACGTTTGTGAGAAAGAATGTCTATCATCTGTTATTGCTGTATTTCTCCAAAGCAGAGCAAACAGCCGAGCTCAGGTAAAGCTCAGGTACACAGAGCACGCCTTCCAAGGGCAGTGAAGAGGGATAAAATTCAGCTGGTTAACTTGTATAGACTAGCATTTAGAAGGCTTTAGCAGTATTTTAAAACATGCTGGGAGAAGCACATCAATCTGTCTCCACTAGACTAATGCTGGTTAGCTCAGGGGTCTGCAGCCTTTCAAGTCTTGGCACCAGGGGAGTTCTTCCTCCCTGCAATCACAGTCTATCTTTGCCAAGAGAAACCAAGCAAGTTCCTGGAGAAGCTGCTTCTGCAAGGGGTGACATGCTGCAGACCCAGCGATCGAGAGTACCACTGGCCAAGCCAGTGGTACCCTGCTCCTGATAAATATAAATTTTTATTTATGTTTCTTATACCTCATGTTATTCAGTGCAGACTTATTTTACAGGACACAGAGAGTTAGCACTGAAAGCCTTCTTAAAAGGAAAATTATTTAACTAAAAACTAAAAAATATTCATGAGCTGACCTTCTGCCCCCAAATTAAAGTTTACCTTACAAATTAAAGAATAATAAGACAAGCAAAATAATGCCTTCATAGAACATAGCAATTAAGCAATTTAAACAATACAAAAATGCACTGGACATATTTCAACTGAAGATGGGAACAGCAATGTAACACCCTTTCCTATATAAAGGTAATTTCATTTGCCACCCCAGCTTACTTGTTTGATCATCATAATTCTACCGTTTATTACAGCATGTAAAAAAGGATTTAAAAAGAGAAAACACTTGCAGATTTTTCATCTAGTCCAGAGTATGCAGCTAATTTCTATTAGGAGTTTCACTGCATTCCTCCATTGCCTCTTACTGCACCACTCCCTGCCTGGGCTGCTCAGCTCCTTGACACTGCAGCACTAAACTTTGCTAACATGCCCCATGTACAGGTGTTCCCAGGCAGGGCACGGGACCACTGCAGCAACAACTCCCCCTGCACTGCCCACCCATACCCTGCCCCATGCCAGGCCAAATGCTGCCCACACACGGGCTCCTCAGCACCACCTCCACTATCACCTCCTGGAACCCCCACTGGGAAAGGTTTGCAAAAGCAATGGCTGTGCTTTTTGGGCCACCAGACTGAGCAGCAGACTGGCCACCTGAACAGCACACGCTAAATTGAAGGCACTATGCAGCTTCCGAAATGCACCAAAGGGTCTCTCTGCTCTGTTTTGGACACCACTGTTTCAGAAACAGGAGTTTGAGAGACTTCCAACAGCTGCACGTTCTGCAACTCTGGAAGCCTCCACAGAGGTTTTTCAGTGCAAGGAAGACAACTAAGTCTACTCTGCATGAATACAGACAGAAAAATACTCCTTTCTGGGATGTTTGTTTGGTGTGAGGGAGACCTGCAAACGCAGCTGATGTAGAGCTCAGAGACTCTGTTTGGTGAGATCTGAGATACCTCCCAGTTTGTGCCAAGCCCCACTTTGAAGAGTAAAAGGCAGACAGAAGAGTAACCATATTGAAAAAAATAAAAATAAGCAAATGGAAAAATCATTACAAGGCCTTGTACCCTACTGCACAACTTCAGAAACACTGGGAGAAGTCTCATTCTCCCTCTCAAATTGGGAGTTCCTTCGCAATCAATTTATACTTCTAGATCTCCTCAAATAAATTTTTATTCCTAGAAAGACACACACACACACACACACACATAAAAAAAGTCCATTAAAAATTTAGGGATGATAGGCTTACAAGAATTTTTTTAACATGTTGAAAATCCCACTTGCTGCATTCTAATCTTTCAGCATTTTAAGGGGTCTTGTTGCAACCTGTTTGTGGTTCACCCCTGGTCGCTTGGGAAGCAGTAGCTAACGTACAGAATATAAGACTAGTGACTAACTAGCACAGGAGCAGGTATCTTCAGGGCAGGAGTGAGCTACAGCCAAGCATCAGCCTTCAGAAACTGAGTCCCCCACCAGCAATCCATGCTAAGGAGCTCTTAGAAGAGCCAAATGGCACTACCCTCTTCTCAAACCTCTTTTAAAAATGCACTGGTCTGGGAGGTAGTTGATGTTCTGACTGTTCCCCCAAAGCTTTCCTCTCCCTCCTCTGTGCTCAGTTCTGTGAAGCTCATGAAATCACCAGAGATGTGTTTGCAAACACAGACAGAAGAATGGCCAGGATTCTGAATTCCATCATGAACAGGGTACTTTTACCAGCTTTATTTCCTTTTCTCTGCTCCATACATGGCAAATGGCCTTTCAAGCAAAGCCTTTATTTGTGAAGGGTGGAGGCATTTGTTTTTATAGTCCTTACAGAGACTATTTCAAAAACATTTCTTGCTTTCTGGCGTTATTTTGTGTAAATAGAGAGAAAAGATTTGTCTATCACTGCTTGACTTCAGCTGTTAGCAAGTAATCCACACCTTCACTAAGCCTTTTGTGAAGAAAATGATAAAAAAGTATTACTATCCAAACAACCACCTGATTACTATTTGAGCTCTTGTGTTCTACTAAGCTTGTGTTCACCCACCTGAGAGGCCTCTCAGAGAGTATAGGGATCAAGGGATTTTTTTAGGGAGGTAGCACTCCAAACTAGCCACAGAAACTACGTGTCTCTCCTTTGAAAGGAAAAAGCAGAAAGCTGTCAGCAATGCCTCTGCTGATGTCCTTGCAGCTGCACCATGAAGGATCACACCTATTGAAATCCCTTTGCACAGCCCAGAAACTGCAGTCAGAGCAGGCACAGATTTCTCTCTGTGTGTAAAGGGGTATCTATCAGGAGCTGCCCCTCCACAGAAAGGACAATTTTATTAGCAACCCTTGGGTGGAGTGTTAGAAGACCACTGAAGAATAAAACCACATAGGTTTCAGTGCACATTTCCAGGCCAGCCCACCCAGCTGTGAGCATGTGGACAGAGCTGTTGCAAAGCAAGGGAGCTGTAGAGTTCGAGCAGAGCAGCTTCACACGGTGCCTTATGCATCATGGATGAAAGACTCGGGCCACTAAAGCCCACTCAAATCTGTTTGGAAGAGAGCTGGTTGTTTTGTAGCAAGACAAGAGAAACCAGTCCCTTTTTATCTGTGTATTTGAAGTCTGCCCAGAAGTAAAACACCCTGTCCTCACCCCTAAAAGATGCCAACATGACATAATTCCACTGATTTTTCTGAAGCTTACAGGGCTATTACTGAAGAGAGAACTTGGCAGCCCTGGTTCCAACAGTAAAGCTAACAGCTCTCTGAGTCTCAACCAAACACTCAAACAGTAATACAGGTGCCCTGGGCAGATGAGAATGATCTAGAGCACTCATCCCAGCAAGACCCATTCCAAAATTGCCTTTGCAGTTCAAATCAAGATTTGCATGTGGTCTAGCCTACTCGGTCTGGCGCCCCGTGAAGGCTGCACCCCCTGGTTCCCAGCCCTTGGCAGGCTGCAGGCTGCCAAATTCAGGTTTCATTGTCCCTGCATGCTGCTCATTCCTTTTGGCAAAATTCGTTCCTTTTGAAATGTCTGTAGAATGAAATGTATGAAAAGAAGGGGAAAAACCTAGGGACAACGTGTCTCTAATATTTCCATTAAGTGAGTTTATCTAACATACACTTCTTTTCCTGATCCAGCCACAAAGGGAAAACACTGAAACATCCTCCTGCTCCCTAACAGCCACCACACAACCAGCACTGAGTGAATGCAACAGATTCCATAGCCCCCCATTATCCCTATAAAAACCTGTTCTATTGCAAGGACAAAAGTGCACAAAGTGCTTTTTGGAGGTCATAAATATCTGCTTCATTAACCAGCAAAGGCCTTGGCCTGAGCTTCACGGGGAGCAATAGGCTGCTGGGACTGACTTAAGACTCTGCATCTAATGCCTGTGTGTCCGTGTGTACAGAAGAGGGGACAACATCTGAAGAGGGAACGATGCCTCTTATATTACTACTATTTCCTCAGTATCTGTGTGCACTGACTGAACACCCTGCTTATGTAAGTAAGTAATAGAAATGTCCCAAAACAGATGCAGCTTGCAGAACTCCCCTTGTTTGTGTCAGGTCCTATTACTTGGTGTAATATGAAAAATTGTATTGCATACTGTAGACAGGAGGCTGGTCTACCCACAGAAGTTTTTACAAATCTGAAAAATAAAAGCATTTTTCAAGCTGTCTTTAATTGTCTGTAATATTTGCTGTATGAAGTGGTAAAATAGTACAGCAATGTTATTACAGCTGTCCTATGCAAAGGCTGGAGGCAAAGGAATTCACATTGTGGAGACCCAAAACCAAAATGGCAGAAAACATTTTGGTTCTTCACCACAAACATTTTCGAGGCAATATATCAACTTTCTTCAAACTGTATCTTTGCTGTCACATCTTTAAATTCATATCAAAATCACATAAACAAAAATAAACCATGATCAGCCTGAATGACAGCAAAGTTGCACACTGACAGCCTACAGTATCTCCATTTATTTCTACATGCAAATTCTGAGCCAATACACCTTAAAACCAAGTTTACAATTTTTCAGAACTATGTAAATAAATAATTTGGAAGATGGCCATGCTGAGGCCACCTGTGACAGAATTTACTATGTTGACACTGACTAAGGACTATTTATTCAGGTCTACATATGATCCCCAAATAGATATCTCTATCTCAGTCTTAGAAAAAGTGCCAAAGTGAATGAAGAAGAGATGTAGCTGATCCAGCACCTTCTGACACCTGGAGCCTCTTGCTGCCCCCAAATCTCTGCTACAACAGCTTCTCCTGGGTTAAAAAAGGATACTTCAGTCCTTTTATTTTTGTTTCCTTGTGGAGAGTCCATAATAGCAATTTCAGTGGCTGCCAAAATACAGAGGCCAGTTCTGTGTTCTGGACTATTCCACATTGGTTTGGGGCTGAGCGCTGCCAGGCCTGCTCCAGAGAGGCCACTGAATAATGTCACTGAATTAATTGTTCTATTAAAATACAACATGCATAATCTCTTTAATTTTTAATTATTCAAGTACTAACTGTAAAACAACTGGAAGACCAATTATTTTCAATTACTTTGATACTCTAGAAACCCCTGAAAAAAAGGGACAATGAACTGAAAATTGATTAGCAAGTAAAAAGAATAAAGTTTAGATTCTATTGTTTACTGCAAAGAGAGAATTGCAATTATGTGAATGCATTTTAATTTGTATCCATTTGCATAATAATTTAGGTGCATTAAGTTATTTTTTTCACTGAGTTTGATTATACTGTGTTATAAGTCTTTAATGGAACTGCAATGGAAAAAGTGATTGTCAAGATCAAAAATAAGAGAAGGAATTCAAACTGGCATGATATCAATAGAAGTCTTAATCTAGTTCCTAATGAAAACAATAGGAGTTTTGGCATTCACTGTAATGGAAGCAGATCCGAGCCTAAATGTCTGTGTTTTGGGACTTTGCACAACTTCCCCTAGCTTTCAACTTTAATGATACCATTCCACACATTCAATTTTTCCCTTGTGAATTCACATTTTCACAGGAAAATATCAGCATGTTTCACCTCTGGATTTGAGTTCTGGTGAGGAGCTAATATCTTAAGATCACAAGACAAAGATGTTCTCACAGATGCCAACATGAAATAATCCCAGTGGTTCTGATGAGGTTTACACTACTCTGACTGTAAACAGACACATGTATGTATACTGAAAAAAGACAAATGCTTTCCCTTTCTTAGAGCATGAAAGCTCAATCTTCTGAAGTTGAATGTTTCTGGACTTGAGGTTTTTTTTTCTTTTTCTCTGACTCCTTCATTTTACGAAAGCTCCACTTTCAGAAGGTGAACCATTTCCATCTGCAGAGACCGAATATGATAATTTTTCATGTATTGGAATTGGATTTTTTTGTTTGCTGGGGGGTTTTTCAGTGTTGAGTTTTTTTTAACTCAAAGGAATTTTGTTCACTATCTTCTATCTATTTCAAATGCTGCAAAGTAATTATATGACAATACGAGAAATTTTTCACTCTACACTCTCCAATATATGACTATATATTACATAGACATACACATCGGTAAATATATATATGTAAATATGGATTAAGAACAAACACTGGCAATGAGTGAGAGTCATATCTTTCAAGCAGGGAGTTTAATTCCTGTGTCCTTCACATGCTGGGAAACACACGTTCCTCAAGACACAGCAGGCATTCTTCCCCTCCCACTGTCCCCTTTCATATATTCCCTCCCTTAGTAAAGCTGTAAACAGGAATCTTTACACCTTGAGAGACAGACATTTTGCCAGATCCAAGGCAGGAGGTATTTCTCACCCAGGAGGGCTGGGAGAGAACTCTGGGGCACTCAGGAAAGGAAAACTTTTCAGTTGAAGTAACTTCAGCAGCTTCCCACAACAACCAGCCTTCTCCTTTCCCTCCCAATCCTCCAGTTCTCACCCCCTCATCCTGCTTTGCTTCAGAGCCAGTTCTTGACTCTGCCCATGGTTCCCAACTGAAGGAAGTCAGAATTAAACTGGCTTGTGTCTGAAAGAAAATGCACTCTATTTCTTTCAGAATATAAACCCAAAGGCCCTGGGACTTCACCTTCTTGAGGCTCTGTACATTCAGTTCTCTCCCTTCAGGGCCAGACTGCTGCTTCTTTCCTGATTCACTAAGCAGCAATATGTTATTCAATACCACTTTTGTGAACCAGAACGAAATACACTACTTGATTTCTTTTAAAGAGGCTTTATCATGACCCAGGTCTGGAAACACTTCATGCATGTGTTTGTACAAAGTAGTCCATGACAAACTTCAAAAGACTGTCACCCAGAAAACTGTGTACCTAAAAACAGACGAGTCTTCACAGCAGGGTTATCTTTAAAGCCAAAGTAGCAGTGGTGCTACTTAGTGCTCTGGTTCAAGCCTGAAAGATGCAAAATAAAGCTTTCACCTTTTAAGTGGCTCTTCTGTTTATACAGAGAATAAACTTCCATAAATATCTTTAGCACATCTGCCCTAGTGCTTACTTTTAATTAGTCTAATTATAAAACACCTCCTTAGGCAAAATTTTCACATGCTAAGGGCCCGACATAATGTGCTTTTATATAGGCAAAGTCCTGTCTTTCTGCTTGGACAAAACTGCTGGGAAGAGAAAGGAGATGTGTCCGAGAAGCCCTAGAAGTGTGATGACTTTGTAGATAATTTTTACAGAATTCATAAGTAAATTTAAACAATTTACTACCTATCTGATTTGCCAATGCTTTCTGAAAGACAGTGAAATTGAGACAGCACTTGACATATTCCTTTTACAACTACTGTGTTTCAATTAGAGAATTTCTACTACACAATGTATGCCGTAGAACAAAAACAAAGTTTAAACGCAAGGTTTCTGCTGTGAAAAACTTGAGAACATATGATCACTTGTTGAGCAACTGATTTTGGATTTAATAAGAGGGGAATCTCAGTCAAGTATGCTGTTTTCTTTCTCTCAGCAGCACAGAAAGGAAGTTCTTCACTCACCAAGACAGCCCATCAATAAACTTTAATCCTAGGTTGGAGAAGACCATTGTTATGAACACAAAGATAAAGACCTCCCGGACTGAACAAAGTACCCAACATTTTGACATATTAAGCTTTCACAATCTTCATATTTTTCCTGAAAGTAAATCTCTTCTTTACACACTTAACTCCGTTATTGCATTATCAAAATTAGCATGCAAGTAAATAATGCCTGTGGATTTAAACAGGAGTGCACCTTTCCAGTATGCAAGGCTGTCACTATTCCTATTTTGGGCTTAAACAACCCCATGTAAAATAACTTTCTGAGCTTCTACAGCCAGTAATTGTTTAAAGTCTTGTGTCCCTTTTCTGGTGGAACAATGATAAATCATCAGACATTAGCTCACACCTTTCTGCCTGATCACTTCCCAAAGCTAAGAATGCATGGAATTGTGTTCCCCAAAAACACTCAACAATGCCAAGAATGCATGGCTCCTGCCCAAAGGTTTATAAAAGCAGCACAAAAGGAAAAAAAGAGAGGGCTAATATTTTTAATTGAAGACAATGAGTGGTGACCAAAGGAGACAGTTACATTGCCCCAGGTGCCACATCTAGGAAATTCATACATGGCTCTTAACTGTATAACACACCCCATATGTGGCTACTTCAGTTCCTAAATATCTATCTACATATCTGACACAGAAAGTTTATAAACCTCCTTATCAAATACTTTTCTGTTAATCTACTCCTCCAGTCCTAAAAACCTTCACACCCCTTAGGAATCTCACTGCAAGGCCTAAACTGTGAGGAGCTAGGACCAGTGCCAGAGGAGTCACCTCAGGTCTACCCTGCTACGAGTTTCTTCTCAGAGTTGCTCTGCAGTGGCCTCAGGTCTTGGTCTAAGTGGACAAATATGATGGAGTAAGTAAGGCTTGTGTGATCAATCTGGTACCTGAAGCAGCATAAGCCAAGCTCTTTTACAGCTATATTTTTCGAAGCAGCAGGGTGGTCACTAGGATGAGAAGTCAAGCAGTGTTTTTCCTGCAAGCAGCTCCTGCTGGCACTGCAGGAGCAAAGGGCACCTACTTGATGAGCTGTCCCAAGCCATCCATCTGCCAGAGTAACGTGTTCTGCAAGAACTTGCATAGTTTTCACTCATCATCTTCAGGTGAAAACACTTACTCATCAAAACAGAAAAATACATTAATGAAAGAGCTCTCTATTAATAATTGAAAGTGGTTCATGGCACACCATTAAAAACTTTGTATAACTACCTTTATGATGTTGTTAAAATAATCCTGTTTCAATAGATGTAAGTTTTAAAAGGGAATTTATAGATTAATATTTCTGTTTAACAGAGAAGGATTCTTGCTGTGAAGGGGGACATATCCTTGTCCTCCCATTGTCTTCTACTTTTCAGCATTTCAATGCTGCCTTACACAGAGTCCTCACCCAACACTTTGGAGAGGGCAAAAACAATGAAATAAGTAATTAGTTTCCCTCATTTAGCAACAAGAACCCAAGATATTTCTGTGGCACAAAGAATGAATCTTCTGCATGACAGCTGCACTGTGCAGAGGGTACAGCAACCTTACATTCAAATTTGCCAATATAAACTGCAAGGCAAACATACCAACACGGCATATGAATCCAATCACATCTGCAAGTCAGGCAGTTAAGTAGAAGTGCACTTTTCCTCTGAATTTCTCTGAATACCAAGGTAAGACCCCAATGACAATGCTATCCAAATGGGCATAGCCTCTAAAGGCATTTGTGGCCTACAGTACTGCCGATTTTCCAAGAATGAAACAAAATTACTGAGCTTGTATTTATGAATAAAGAGACCACAGATTATGGACTTCCCTAGCCACACAAATTTTTCAGACAATGAACAAAATGATCCACTGTGTAACCCTCAGGATGTGTGGCTTGGGGAGCAAAGGTGACTCTAATGCTGGAGACCTAATGGCTGACCCTGTCCTTTCTGGGCTCACATCCTGCCCCAGCATTTCCAGGCACCCTTTCCTCAGCATGGCATGTGCTACAAGGCTGGCTGCAATAGTCAAGTGGAGAAGGCAAGACAGGCAACCTGGCTTAGTCTGCAAACCAGAAAGGACTGACTCAGTGAGGCAAGGAGGCAGATCCTGTCTCCACACCTCCTGAAACTAACTCCTAAATTATTAGAAGATAAATTGTTAAATGTTGTAGGCTCATCTTGTTGTTCTAAATGTTTTCAGAACAGCAAATGAATTACATTAATGATGCAACCCACACGTAATTTTTTATTTTTTTAAGGACAGAGCACTCTTCCCTCCCGTGCCAAAACCTTCACCTGATAATCCCCATTCTTTTCCTCCCTCCCAGGTTCACTTTCTGTGGCTCTACCAGCCTGAGGTCAGTGTAACTGCCACACCAAGGCTACATGCAGAGCACCTGGAGCATCCTGGTCAGAGCCAGTGTAGGTGAGCACACACTGCTCCCCTGGCTTCCAACTTCAAAATCATCAGATGAGAAAATGCCCCTTCAGAGTCAGAAGCTGAGAACCCAGTTCTACAACTTTATAGAACAAATGATAGAGAAATCTTTGGGGCAGCAATACATGTTTCAAACAAAAAAAACCCTAAAACACTCAGTGAAGAACAACCAAACAAAATCAATAAAACCCCATGAGCAATGAGCAGAATCTCATCTGGCTGATGAGAATAAACTGTACAGCACAAATCTCCTCCTTCAAGCTACCTGCAAACGCAACATACA
Organism: Chaetops frenatus; assembly: GCA_013400775.1. NCBI lineage: Eukaryota > Metazoa > Chordata > Aves > Passeriformes > Picathartidae > Chaetops > Chaetops frenatus. The sequence continues at coordinate 39,792 of VZTR01017501.1, forward strand.
GTTTTGTCATCAGAGATTCTTGCCACTCCCTCTGAAAGAAAATCTGATAAAAGGTGCTCAGTGCATTATATGTAAACGGACTTGAAAGGAGAATTTTGCTAATAAAGTCTCTACTGAGTAGCGTCCAGTTAAGATCCCCAAAAGTAAGGTGTGCTTATAGACTGTTGCTCTCCCTCATTAGAGTACATACTCTGCTCTTCTGTTACAAATCTCTTCAGATCCCCAAATGTTCAAAGCGTGGCACACAACAGACATTATTTACAGCAAAGCATTAGGTTAGTTAATTTATCAATGTTAATTTAGAGGCATTTACTTGTTGAAGTAGTTGCACATTTAGTCCACAGGCTTACCGTGAGAATGTGACCAACATGAGTTGTTTAACTGGTCCCTCAGAACTCACCAAACTGATCTTTATCTTGCTCTTCACCAAGTCAAAGGAAAAATTCCCATTCCTGGGAACAGCACAGGCTCCAGCCCATACCACAATTCTTCCAGAGTCATGGCCAACTTTTCCCATTTAATTTTTACAGTGAGTTCCTGATGTTTAATTAGTAGACTTGGTATTCAGATAGAAAACAGCTTTATCTAGTTTTGCTAAAGTTCAGGTATTAGATTTTGGAAGGTTCAATATTTCTTTTTGCATCAATGAGAATCTCCCACGAGGTAATTAAATCACATGCTTACTCATGGTGTGCAGTAATGTACACCTGGTAATTGCCATACAACTGCTCCTGGAACAAAGTGTTGCTTCATACAAACATGGCAGAATTAGGCCCCAGGACCCTATTAAAATGTGGCACAACTGTCAGAGTATGGCTTTCTCATAAAAACACGTGATTTTAAAATTAAATTGCAGCAGGTTGGGAAATCTTGTATTAAAGCAATTAAACGCTTGCTTGTGAGTGCTTTAGTTTTTTTAACCCTAAAATTGAAGTATTGATAGCTGTGAAATCACAGGGCTTCAGGTGTGAGGGCATTGAGAAAAGCAGTAAGTGTGCTTGCTTGCAAGAGTTTCATGCCCTAAAACAGTGCTAATGCTGTCACCGTTACTCCTCGGGCTCAGGAGCCTGTTTTGCCATCCTGAGCAAAGAGCAGCTTGGAAGGAAGATGAGATGCAGTCTTTGTGCAGGAGGCACCCATGGCCCTTTGAGGCTGGACATTGACTTCTGGCAACACAAATCTCCTGGAAACCTCAGCATCAATTTTACCAAGAAAGGGCAGGAAAATGCAAACAAGGAATCTACAGTTACCAAAATAATTTTATAATATGAACTGTCCATACTTAAAATGAAAACAACATTTTAACTAAAAAAGGAAAAGGGAGATGCTNATCCACCACACCATCGCCACGTGCTCCCCGACCTCGCGCCACCAGCACCCCCTACCGGCTGTGACTGTCACTGCATCAGAAGTGCCTGCGAGCCAGCAGGCTCTCACTGGGTTCCTGCTTCTGTTTGTTGTTAGTGCCATAGTAACTGTTGTTTCTTTGTTTTATTATAAATACTAGTAAATAACTGTTATTCCATTCCCCATATCTTTGCCTGTGAGCCCCTTAATTTCAGAATTACGGTAATTTGGAGGGAAAGGGTTTACATTTTTTCCATTCCAAGGGAGGTCCCCTGCCTTCCTTAGCAGACACCTGTCCTTCAAACCAGGACATCATAACAACACATGATTTTAAATTTAAATTGCAGTAGGTTGGGAAATCTTGTATTAAAGCAATTAAATGTTTGCTTGTGAGTGCTTTAGTTTTTTTAACCCTAAAAATGAAAAATTGATAGCTGTGAAATCACAGGGCTTCAGGTGTGAGGGCATTGAGAAAAGCAGTAAGTGTGCTTGCTTGCAAGAGTTTCATGCCCTAAAACAGTGCTAATGCTGTCACCGTTACTCCTCGGGCTCAGGAGCCTGTTTTGCCATCCTGAGCAAAGAGCAGCTTGGAAGGAAGATGAGATGCAGTCTTTGTGCAGGAGGCACCCATGGCCCTTTGAGGCTGGACATTGACTTCTGGCAACACAAATCTCCTGGAAACCTCAGCATCAATTTTACCAAGAAAGGGCAGGAAAATGCAAACGAGGAGTCTACAGTTACCAAAATAATTTTATAATATGAACTGTCCATACTTAAAATGAAAACAACATTTTAACTAAAAAAGGAAAAGAGAGACGCTGAAAGGACAATAATTCATATTCTTCATGAATTTGTTGACTGTGTGAAATCCAACAGACTAACTCAGCAAGTCAAAACTTCTTGTGCATGAGTCAGGATTTGATTCACAATCTGACTTTATAAGCCTGCTAATGTACTCATTACATTCTCACAGCCCTACTAAATCACTCTCCACTCACTGTATTTGGCCTAAATATAAGAAGGCAGCAACATGTTTGTATCTTTTAATAATACCATAGTTTGTCATTGCCTTAAAAAGCAAATTTTTTGAACTATTTAAAAGAGAAATATATATAGATATTGGTACATTCCCAAATTTATACAAAAAGACAATTTATGAAGAAAAACACAAAGGAAATGCAAGCCTGTACACTTTCAGTACTGGGCCAACTGCCCTCCTTGGAAAACAGACTGAACTAAAGCTACAGTAAAACAACAAACCAAATTCCCCAGTGAACTATAGCTACAAGTCCCTTGTCTTCTGTATTTGGCTACACAGGAGGATCCTGATCCTAGACTGCCATCCACATCCAATGGGAAAGAGAGAAATCCCACGAGGGTGCACTAATTGGCAAGAGCTATGTTGGCACTGGCAATATCAGTAGAAGCACTGGAACGAAGTTTAGGAGAGCACTGAATTAATGGGAGGGAGGTTCTTGTTTTATTCTGACTGCAGCTAACTAGTGCATGCCACCTACCCTGAGGGAAATCATAATCAAGATAAGGAACCCATATTTTCTGTAAGGTCAGCTTAAAGGGCTCAAGTAGGAAAACTCTACTGACCTCAGCAAATTTGCAAGAGGACTATAGAAGTCCCTCATCTTCTTGATCCTCTGACTTGGGTAACTGAAGTGACTTGCTTGAGCCAAGTCAGAAAACATAACATACTTTCCATAGTGAAAACAACTGAAAACTCACCTGACATAACTCATCCACTAAAAAAGTTTTTGCATCATTTCTGAAGAACAGGTTCCATATAAAAATGGAAAAGATCCACTCTAGATGGGGCAGACCCGACTCATGGTTGCCATCTCTTCACACCATCCCTGAACGGTGTCTGAGAAGAGAAGCACTGATAACAGCTATCAATCACAGGTTTTTTGAATTATGCTCAACCCAAGGAAGCTGCATTCCAAAAAAGGACAAAATGCCCTTCAAAAAGGAAAGGAGAAAAACCTTGTGTTTCACAGCAGACCTGCCTAATGTGCAGCCTGGAGCATCCCACATCTCCACATCCACTCCGTAGGCAAAGTCCCAGTGACTGCCAGCCCCACCCCTCTGCCTTCCTAGCTGGGCAGTGAAGGTCTTGTCCTCTCCTTGAGGTATCTCCTGGGTAGAAGGCATATCCCATCCATGCACCTTTGAAAAAGTAATTGTACCCTAAAAAAGGATTGTGTCTACTACATTTGTTTGCTTTCTTTTTCTTATGGCCACCACTGGAAATGTCATTTCAAGTGCATGTACCAGGAACAAACTGTGCCTCTGATCTGTCCAACAGCCTATGATGCAAGTATAAAATAAAATTTAAAAATACAAAAAACCTCATTGATTCCCTCAAGTGATCACACAAAATCCCCACTTAAATAAACAAAATTACCAAGACCTCAAATACCTTTCCAAGAGTAAATTGCAATACAGAAAGGAACCTGGACATTCTGGAGATTAAAAGCTTGACCTGGATAAGTCCAAATTCCCCCTATCCTAATGACTTTTGTGAGAGAGGCCGGTCCTCAAACCCTTCAAATTGAGACCATAAATTTTCTACTTTTTCTGAGTACTTGCATACTATTTGTGTCTGTTACACAGAACCGTTGCTGGTGCAGCACTTCCTAAACACACTGCATTGGCTGAGAAATAAATCAGAGACAGGCATTTACAAGGTGTTTACATGCATTTGAGACCCTTAATGAAGGCCGCCAGANGTCTTAATTGTTTGTGGCTTTTTCTTAAATTGTTTTGTTTTCAATAAGTTTCTTTTTTTTTTTTTTTTAATTTAATTTGGCTGATTCGTCTATAACAAGTCCAAATTCCCCCTATCCTAATGACTTTTGTGAGAGAGGCCGGTCCTCAAACCCTTCAAATTGAGACCATAAATTTTCTACTTTTTCTGAGTACTTGCATACTATTTGTGTCTGTTACACAGAACCGTTGCTGGTGCAGCACTTCCTAAACACACTGCATTGGCTGAGAAATAAATCAGAGACAGGCATTTACAAGGTGTTTACATGCATTTGAGACCCTTAATGAAGCCGCCAGACAGGGCAGAAAAGATTGACAGATGTTCCTGGTGGCACAGCAAGAACGGTTAATCCGACAGGGAGACAAATACACGAGACGTGGAAATCCACTGTACCAGCAACCTCAGCACTCTAGCTATGCAAATCTCTGCAAGTGAACAGCTCTTACCAAAAGAATGATTCTTAAAAGAACAGATCTCAGCAGAGAAAAATGTTATAAAATCCACAGTCAAGAAAAATCCATATGAAAAGAGGACAAACAACAGGGTCTAGATCGCTTATCAAAATCAGTCTTTCCCCCTAAAAAAGAATTGAAAATGGTAACGAGTTTGCTACAATGAAGGCTAGCAGCACGTGGGAAAGGAAGTCAAACTGTTGACCTGGTCTTGCAAGCCTCTTCCTACCCAGGCAGTTAGAATGAAGTTAATGAAATTGCTCAAAGTAGACAAGGTAGCTCACTCAGGCAAGAATTTGTAGTGTCAGTGCCTAAAGAGATGAGTGATAGTTTTCAGACCTGAAAATTATTATAATAAGCTTTGGTGACTCTGTTCCATAGAGAATTGATGTGTTTATACCTGAAAACTGTTTTACCACTTGCAACCAAATTACACATGTTCTAGAATTTTGGGCAGAAACAGCAAACATGGTTGACGGCCATGCTGAATCATGCCAAATATCCCTGCAAATTTATCCTCATTAGAGCTGTTCTAAACCATCTAACTGCATCAGTTTATTTGCCAACAGTTTCTCAGACCAATTTATTCTGAGAGTCAGCATTGGAGAGCCTGCTTTCTGCAAGGATGGGTAATGGCAGGAGTGGGTATAAGCTGCTGGTAATCTACAGGGCAACTAAAAGAGCTCCACCAAAGAGTGCAATTAAACCAGTATTTACCTCTCACAGGAGAACTCCATTCACATGTAATTCAGCAAGAACATAAACAGTTTTAAGATACTTTTACTAGCAGGTAAAAGCTTTTTCCTAGTACCAATTTCTTCTAATGCAGCCAAAGTTACTCACATAAGAATGATAGTGCCTAATATCTACTATTTTAATTTTGATGGTATAAAAACTTGGATCTTTTGGATGCTTTTTCCACTAAAGTAATGAATAACTATTCTCAGGTTCCCAGCCCAAAGTGATGTGACATTACAGGGACTAGAGGGTGCACACAGTATTGTAACATTTATGATACAACATAAGAGCTGCTTTCTCAGAGTATTCAAGTGGAAGAGATGGGAGAATTCTGTCTTTACAAATGGGATAGATGTTCAAAAATTATAAGAAAGGAGCAAAGTATTTCCTGTAAAGTCAGTATCATTGTGAAGTCTCACTGCTTTTTCACAGGTTCTGAGGCTTCACACCCCAGACCACTCAAATCTCTTCAATACGTTTAATGTTCCACGTCACACAGACTGTGCTGGATAGGCCTTGGTCCCATTAGCAACCAAATTCTGCTCACCTCCCCACTGGGAACAGACTCATGGAATCATCAGGACACTGCAAGACTTCAGGCTTGTGGGAGCTGGTTGTAGTAAAGTGACAGAATTCACAGTAATATAGGCAAATGTAAAGAGATGCATTTTAGAACAAAACCATATACGACACACTATATGATGCAAGGTAACCAAAACGTACTGCCAGCGGATAGGAGACAGGCTGTTTGGGGAAAGAAAAGGCTAATGGAATTCTTGGCTGCACTAAAAAAGAACCCTTTATGCCACAGTACAAACCCCAGTGAAACACTATCTGGCCTATCATCTCTGTTTGGGGCTGTGAGATCCCGCAGCACCACGGAGCCCCCACCTGCTACACCCCCCTTGACTGCCTTCACCCACATGCTTGCCTTGGGATGTCTCTCCTTGCTGCACCCCTCAAAATCAGAATGCAGCTCCCAAAGTGGCACAAGGAGAGCATCTTCAGAAGCTCATATTGTTTGGCCTGAGTATGCTGAATCATACTCACTTTGGGAGCTTCCCATAGTAGCAAAGAGGGAACTAAGAAAAAACTGGATGCAGGTTTAACTGCATTAATTCCCTTGGTTTCATTTCCTGACACCATCCAAGAGACCAGCTGTTCACCCTGTCCCTGAAACCTGGAGCCAACACAGCATGCCACTGTCACCTCTTCTTGTCCTCTGACCCAGGGGCAGGACCTACACTATTGGCAGCAAGCTGCCATCTTTACACTGTATGGGCTGAGGATCTGCTCAGAGCCATCACACAGATTTTAAACTCAGGCAATAATTTCTTGTGTTTTCATTAACTGCACAGGTGCCAGTATATTTTCCATTTAAGCACTGAAATAGAGGAAGAGAAGACCTGAACTCACAAGTATGGTAAAAAGGAAGGGACTTTGAAAATCCCAAGCAGAGCTTGGAACATCTGAAGCACACAGGAAGGGGGCAGAGTCTCAGCAAGGGGGGACAATCCCAGCACCTGCACCTCTTACACTTCCCTTTCAGCCAGTGCAGCACCAGCACCTTCCCTGCTTAAACCTGTGCCTTGAATTAAACATTTTAAGCAATTCAAGTAAATAAAAATGTGATACAGAATAGATACATATAGTCTACAGGTACAAACTCTCCTGAAAAATAAAGTTATTAACATAACAGTGAACAAGTGAGACAAAGTACAATGGTAAAAGAAGTAATATTAGGATGTCTCCAGTGTTCTGGCCCCAATTTCTGTTATTCAGTGACCCATGAATTTGAAACAGATAAGCAAAAAGTCCTGACTGAGAACACCCTCCTATAGGCAGGTGATTGCAATCTTTCAGGCTAAAGCATGTTTATTGTCAGATCCTGGAGAAACTTTTGGTTCATCTGTGGTTTTGTTGCTGTGGCTACGCAGACAAAGACTTGAGCTCCTTTTCTGCAAGTTCAGCCCGTAGCTCAGGGCATTCAACGCGTTAATTCTGCTGGGGCCAGATGAGTGATACCCTGGAGCAGATACGATCTGGCTGCTACCGATGAAAGACTCATTAAAATTTTCTTGCTGCGAACACACAAGTGCAAGAACAATTTTGAGTGACCTTATACCTCTGCAAATGGCCAACGGCCAAACTCCTACCACTGCGTACGACCCTTGTACTGGAGCTAGAGAAAACAAATTTAACAAGACCATAGCTGCAAGAGAATACGCCTGAAACTTTAAAATCTGCCCAACATTTCCCTCACTGTGGGGCAGAGGGATTCGCTTTCACACAGAACAAGCCTCCGCTTCATCCACCTTGTATCAGATAACCTTTTACATCCCAGCTCCCGGAGTTTTGTCTTCTCCGGGAGCTGTGAAAATTCCTCCGGTGCAGTGGCTGCGGTCAAAGATCGCATTTACAAGCGGAGCGCGATGCTGCCGGTAACCACAGCAACGGGGCACCCCCTCCCCGAGCCCCGGGCCCCTCCGGTTGATGAGTAACTCGGGGACAATGGCTGCACCCAGCGCTCCCGCAGGTCCCTAACGCGGCCCCGGGAACGGGGGATGAAAGGCTGCAGCGGGAAACAAACCCCAGGGAACGGGGACCAGGCAAGTGCCCAAGCTGAAGCAGCAGCTGGAGAGACACCCGTAGCTGGTGGGAGTCATTGTAACGGGAGTATTGAAGCAAATTTTGCCAAATTCCTTTATTATTCTTCCTAAAGGATTTTTGAATGAGTATTTACAGCACTTTCTCATGTGGAGAAAACACATAAGTATTATAAGTTGGATCCAGATTTTGGTCCTCCTTAACTTCAAGAGCTTTCAAGAAGATAGGGCAGACAAAAAAATTTGTTTATAACATTGTTTCAACCAGAAGTTCACCTGTAGCAATCCCTTTGCCAAGTGTAATGCCAAGTCAAACCATGCTGAGCTACTTTGAAAATCCATTACTAAACATGTTTCAATATTCCAATATTTCTGAAATATTTAAAATCAGCTGCATATGTGAAAAGAAAAGCTTTTCTATGAAAGCAGTAGCCCAGCACCTGCTGCAGCACCCTAAGAGCAAGAGAAGGCAGACATGGGGCAAGCATGGCTGTGTGCTAAAATGACAAAACCTGTCTCCTGTTACCTTGTGAGCTTGGTGACCCTTCTGTGGATTTTCCTCACCTGATGAGACCCTGCAGACTTGCTCCAAGCTACTGCCTGGCATCCAGGCAAGGATGGACACCTGGGAAACTCGAGGTGGTGCACATATTCCCCTCCAGGCTGCTGTGGCAGCACAGGCACATGGTGCTGACATGGCAGTGCAATAGGATCTGTGAGGTGAGAGAGAGCAGGGTCTGACAACCTCTCTGTAAGCATTTCAGGGGCTCCTGGTCTCGGCTGCCCTGGCTCTGTCCTGAGAACTGGCTGTGTTTAAAGTGAGCACTCTGGACAAGTTTCATCTGGGAGAAGCCCAGCTCCTGCACTCCCAAGAGACTGCATGAAGCACAAGAAGTGCACATCGCAGTGGAGTAAGTGGAAACGATCAGCAGATCTGCTTCAAAAGCATACTTGTGCTCTGAACTAAAATGCTGACAGAGGTGCACCTATGGTGAGACAGATTTAAACTACACTGCAGCTTTCTGCTTTGCCCAACTCCCCAGACACCCTGACGCAATACAAAAAACCAGACCCTGTTTCTCACTCAGATGGATTTTCCCATACCCACAAACCCTGAAGTTACTACTTTGGAACTGATAAACTCTCACACAGGGTATCAAAGTAAAATAAATGGCTCCCAGGTCCTTCCCCTTTCAAGTCGATTGCAGACATCCCTTTCACCTCAGAGACAACAATAAGAACAATAATAGGTTCTCATTAGGCCTCATTCCCAGCAGGGCTTTGGGTACTTCCAGAAATAACAAGATCTTCCTAAAGGTCTCTTTCTTTGTCTCTTCCTTTAATCCCAACAGGATTGGAATTTGGGGTTAATTTTGTTGCAGGAGTAGGCATTGAAATCCAGTGCAGCTCACATCAACACCTCTCATTTTGCCACTGTCTCCAAACAGCTCAGGATTAGACCTTTCTTGCTGGGCAGCCAGGTTAAAAAGTGGGCTCCTAACAGATGGCTCTGGGCTAGTCATCTAGCTTTCATCTAATTAATATTCCTTGCATGTGCACGTGTTATGAAAGAATTGAAAGTAGGTGTATGGAATAAAGCACATCCAGGGACTCCAAGTAGTGAAAGATATAATTGCCAAGAGACTTCTACAACCTCATCCCAGCCCCTGCAGATATTTTATTCCTAGCTTAATTATCTTCCAGTCTTTTCCTAGATTATCCAGCATACATTTTGATTCACTTTATATGGTAAAGATTCTATCCAAGAAACATGTGCCTCCTCATCTTATTTTGGTCTTAGTCAGAAATACAGCACAGATATAGCAGTGATTCAAATAAATAATGACATCTCTCCATAAAAAAACCCCACCATACTGATTCAATACTGTATTTCTATATTTAGCATAAAAATGATTTGTTCATGTTCTCAACTCTCTCTTTTGTATCTGCATAGTTCTGTCCAGAGCCAAACTTGCTGATGACACATTTGGATCTGCCTGTTCCAGAGGTAACAGTTAATTCCCGACCTTGTTTAGGTCTTTTCAGACAAAAGACCAAACTTCTGCAAGGAAGGATTTCCCAGGCTGTGCTTTTCAAGCCTGCTCCGAGCTGGTCATTCAGGACTCAGTTTGAGTGTCTTCCTTGAATCTTTTCCTATTGATCTAGGGAACCAAGCTGTGATCCTGGTTAAGGCCTAAAAACCCGGTGCCTTGCAATAGCAAGAAATTGGAACTTAATTCCCATTGAGTCATTTCTTGTAGAAAGTAATTAAAAGAAGCATTGATACACAAACAGCACTCCAGAGTCCTATTGTTTTACAAGTGACAGAAATCTGCATTTAGACAATGAAATAGGCTCTTCAATTTAAAGGGTCCCTTACTTAAAAAAGGGACTACAAAGGTGCATCTTGCAGCCTACTTTTCCTAAGGAATGTCTATGAGGAGGTTTCAATCACTATGACAACCTCTTTTTAATGCCAATGATTTTCTAGCCTAGACAACTCTTTCTTGAGAAAGGGCATGTTTTAAGGCTCTGCCAAAACTGTGGTTAAAAGCCTTGCTGACAAGAGAATAATCTATGAGGTTACTGTTTTGGCAAACATGAGTTTTCAAAAAGAATCAGGAATTTTACATTATAGCTGGCCAAAAGATTGCTGCTGTGAAGGACGAAAATAGTAGAGAGAATAATAAGAAAAAAAAAGGCCAGACCAACCTGCCATAAGCATCATTTGAGTAAAACATGGATGTTCTGGGATCTAAAGGTTTTGGTACCTCATGGGTTTGTAAACTTATAAAGATGCACAGGGATAGATAAGAAGACGATTATATAACTCTGCACATTTGCATTTTATTTCTATCCACAATAGGTATTTTTTAGCATTTGTCAGTCTTAATCTGCCAAGTCTCTGCCATATCTCAATCACCAAAATCAAATGCAACCATTTCTTGCCACTCATATTTACACAGCATTTCTTGTACTATATTGCCATCTCTCTCTAGAATAAGCAAATAAAGGGCTTCCCTTTCATCATGGATTTGATGTTATTCCATAAGAATTCCCTTTCGTCAATAACTTGATGTTATTCCATAAGAATTACCTCACTGGGAATACGATAGAAGATACTCTTCAATATTCACAATGCAGTTCTCACCCGGTGCCAATTCAGAGGCACAATAACTCAGCCCCCCTAAGTGCTCTGCATTCCCGCGGGATGGTTTGTAGCCATGTGCCTGCTGTTTTCCCTTTCAGCCGGGATTTGCACCCACGTAGGTTCCTGCAAGCTCATTTTCTGCTCTGACTTCTGACCTGTCACTACTTTCACAGGGAGACGAATAAACACAGGTTACGTGGCACAGCAAATCGCAGTGAATCAGTGGCAGATGCTGGAGAGCAAAACGAGGATTCTGGAGGCTCATCCTGCACAAATGCTGGCAGGCAGCCTGCTGCAGGGGTGCCGGGCCGGCACGGGGAGAAACAGGCAGAGAGTGGTTCGGCGACCGGAGCCAGCACAAAGCCTGAGCAGCTGCTGCTGCTGAATGCGAGGGATGCAAAGGCTACACGCACCCCCAACAACCGCCCGCACCAGCAGCTGAGAGCCCGAACAACGTGTTGCAGGAATTGCTCCCTTTTACCCCAGCAGTGTTCTTCACACGTGTAGGTACACACACAAGAAAGAGGACTTCAGTGTTATCTAATAACAATACTATGCTATACAATACACAACAGTTAAAAGAAAGGAGCTAATTTTATGTTAGACATGCCTGAGTAGAACACAGTGCTGCAGGGTAGCCTTTGACCTGCTAACAGTACAACTGCTGTACTGAGCCTTCTCTTCTGGAAGCAGCACATACATATAAGAGAAAGAGATGTTACAAAAAAACCCACCGTACAACAATTAAAGGAGCAGGGGAAACATCACTGTTTCTGAAAGAATCTACACAAACCTGCATATCTGTTCCTCTGACTCACCAGGATCTGCTGCTTCAGAAAGCTGTTGAAAGGGTCAAACTAATACAAGATCTTGTCTCATGCTACTGCCACTATTTAGGGGTTAAAATGCTGGAACAATAGTGGATCTCTCAATATTTTTATGTCAAAAATAGTTGCAGTGATATATGGTCACATACAGGCACACAATAAACTTAAAAAATGTAGCAATATAAGTCTATTTATAGACCTCTTAGAGGTCCAGCCATCAAATACCCAGTAATACTTGTGTCTCTGTCATTTTATCATCAGAGAAAAAAAAATTAAGCTCTGAAGTGTTAAGCCACAGGACCTAAGGATCTTTTCTAGAAAGCATTGATGAATGCCTATACATTTAGCTAATGAAAATAAGCATTGTCAGAAAAATAACATCAGTAAAGGGACAAGAAACCAGATCTCACTTCAAGACACAACACTCAGTTAAGGCTGTGTGTTTATAGCCCCCCAGACTAAGCAAAAACGACCTCTGGGAGTGGACAGGACACACCAACGGGGTAGGACCAGCAATGCTTCTCTCCATGAGAGCAACAAATTCCTTTCTGAAAATGCAGCCTCTTGCTCTTAAGGGTGGCAGAGCTATGAGAGCATACAGTTAGCCCTGGGCTATCCACAGCTTCTGTAGACAGATTACATTGTCTCTCAGCTAAGACAAGGGCTGGTCCTTGTTTCGTCCTCCAGGACAGATGCTGGCCATGCTGGGAGGAGCTTGAACAGTGACAAACTCATGCATCCATCAAAGTCAGCAGAGGCACAGGTGCAGAAAATCAGGCTCAGCCTCCATAATCTGCTGACAGTAATGGAAAAAATCACCCCAGAAGGAAACATCTCCCAGGCAAAAGCTAAAGACATAGGTCAGTCAATCTAGAAAAGAGGTGAAAAGGCAAGAGAAGCTGAAAGTCGTGACTTTTGCTGACCACCGACCAGGTTATTTCTTCTGTTAAAACTTCCATCAGGATACTTTGCCACAGAGCACCAAGCTCCAGCAGCAACCAGGTGTGCAGCTCTCCAGCTGGTCCTCTCAGCATCCCCAGGAACACATGAGAGAGCTGTAGTCACACACTCAGGACAGCTGCTGGCAATCAGTGGTTTTGGTATGTGTGAGCAGTTGGGGTACTGATGGAAATCTCCCAGTTCTGCCCTCCAACTGGCCTCTTACAGGCACCACTTACACATTTCCCACCACAAGGTACAACAGTACAAGAGTTTTCAACATCTTCCAGTTTCCTGGAGGGTGATCTCAACCTCTCAAGCAGCTGATAGTGAAGGAACAGTTCCTGGATCTGCTGCTGTCTCTGCTTCCTCTGTCTCCAAGGGTTTGGCAACCTAGACAAATTCCTCCTGAAATGAGCTAAAATCCAGATATTGCAGATATTGGAATCAAGGACATCAGTTACTCCATGGAGGATGATTTAAATGACAACATGAGAAGCAGGAGTTGTCCAGACTCCAGACCTCTGTTCAATTTGATATGAAAGGGTTGACCCAAAGCACAGAAGGCTCTCAGCTCCTCAATGCAACTGATGACATTTCAGGTTTTTCTGCTCCAGGAGAATTACAGCAGTACAACATCTGAGATCCCTCAGAGCAATGGGGGCTGTACAGAGGAGGAATGTCCAGTGGAGAGGACCTCTCTCAGCAACCTGGAGGAGGAAGCTGATGGCTGTGGGGGCCTGTTCCCCAGACCTCAGGCACATAAGGGTCCCAGTAGATGTCTCCATCACAGCTTTGCACTGCTTAGGAAAAGATTCAGAGCCTCATCTAGACTGCTCAGGCTTTAGGGAACTGTTCTATTTCAGAGATTTATCAACCTGGCAGGGCTTGGCCTCAGCAGAGTTGGATGTCCAGTCCAGCACCGATGACCCAGGTGTCAGCCAGCCATATGGAGTGGTCAGCCAGCAGTATTTGGTCAAAACCAAGTTTTATGATTCAGGTAAAAACAGAGGTAGTCCACAAGACAACAGGAGCTTTGCAGTAATTTCCCATTAAAGCTGGTAAGACCCAAGTCAGAGCACTGCCAGGTTCCATCCTAGAGGCTTTTGGAGACACGGGTAACAGTTTTAATATCCAAAATGCTGATGTAGGGGAAGGTAGCTAGGCTGTAACTCTGGAGCACAGAACTAGCTCTGCTTGGTTTAAACAAAATAGGCTCCCTTTGTGAGCCCTGCCTGAGGTGGTCAACCTCTAACAAAAGACCACTGACAGTCCTCTGGCACGATCTCAAGCAATTTGAACTTCCTGCAGCTTTTGCAGTAACGCAGTTCACTTAAAGCTGTCACAGGCAGGAACTTTCCAGTAATCCCCATGTTAGCTCTTATGCTGGGTTAATAATTCCCTGCTCAATCATCTGTGACCAAGACACAACCAATACAGTTCTGGTTAAGTCTAAAAGTAGAATCAAAAGCATATATGAAAAACTTGAAAAATTAAATAAAGTAAATGCTGTATCACACTTGTGTGCAAGGCAAAGCAGAGTTGCTGGGTTTTTTTCATTTTATTATAGTGATTTATTATCCAAACTGGAACCAAGATCAAGCCCCCATGCCCTAAAACAAAAAACAGCAAATACTGCTTTTTATGTCCTTTGAACAATGACGCTTAAGATTTTCTGCTCTTTTTTTGTCCTTTTTTTAATCAGTAAACAAATTTAAATCTAACAC